>JALGBA010000033.1:4940000-5244862 GCA_023970755.1 Azemiops feae | reverse complement strand
TATTCTATTCTATTCTATTCTATTCTATTCTATTCTATTCTATTCTATTCTATTCTATTCTATTCTATTCTATGCTGTATAAAGATTCTATTCTACTCTACTCTACTCTACTCTACTCTACTCTACTCTACTCTACTCTACTCTACTCTACTCTATTCTATTCTATTCTATTCTATTCTATTCTATTCTATTCTATTCTATTCTATTCTATTCTATTCTATTCTATTCTATTCTATTCTATTCTATTCTATTCTATTCTATTCTATTCTTATAAATTACTAAAGGCAGCAAACATACCTTGTACTCCTCCCTCCTCCTATTTTCCCTACAACAGCAATCCTGTGAGGTAGATTGAGATAGAGAGGCTGCCCCAAAGTTATCTGGATGCTGCCTTTCATGCATAAGGTGGGTCTAGAACTCACAGCCTCTGGTGATTGACCAAAATCACCCAACTGCATTTCATTCTTAAGGCAGGAGTAGAACTCATGGTCTCCCAGTTTCTAGACTTGATTGGCATATTTATCCATCTATCAGCATTTGTCAATTATTATTATTGTTTTATTTTATTTAAAACAAAGGTGTATTTTTTTTTAAAAAAGGTTTATGCATAAACAATTGCTCAAGTTATGAATTTATTGCTCAATATAACATTAGTAAAAGATATCAAGCAGTGATTTTAAAATGAGATATGAATTGTATGACAAAATATTGATTATATTAATGACTATAAGTATTTAAAAAGTAGAAAAAAATGCCACACCTAAATATAATAAAGTCTGGGAAATTCTGGCAGTTGAAGTGCATACATCTGAAAATCATAGTAATAATAACAATAACAATAATGCAGTATTCCAAGTACTGTAGATGTCCAAATTGGACATCTAAATGTCGCTATTTATCTTGCTATATAAAATATACATGGAAGCTATCTTAAGTAACTTTTTATATGTTCTGCGGAACCTATAATAAAAGGGATTTTATTTCAGGGATTGTTACATTTATATACAAAAGTGCATTCTGTCCCCTCAGAATACCCATATTGTCCCTAGTGCCATAACTCTGCTGAATAGCTAACTCCCACAGTACTTTCTTAGTCTGAGGATATTTACCTATGTAGTATGGCTGTATTACTATTATCCTCCTCACCTTTTCTACTACCTTCTCCTATTGGTATCTTATGATTATATTACTTTGGTGTTTGTATGTACACTGAAAGTGATGATGATGATGAAGACATAATAATAATAATAATAATAATAATAATAATAATAATAATAATAATAATAATAATAATAATAATAATAATAATAATAATAATAATAATAATAATAATAATAATAATAATAATAATAATAATAACTTGAACATACTTGATAATGAAGGACCCAGAAAAAAGCACAGAACCAAGTAACTACCGCCCAATTACTTGTTTGCCAACAACGTTCAAACTTTTTACAAGAATACTGGCAAATTCAGTATTCAACCATCTGATGGAAAACAGTCTGTATCCGGTAGAACAAAAAGAAAATTATAAAAGATCAAGAGGAACAAAAGATCAGCTGCTCATTGACAAAATGGTACTTAAAAATGCAAAACGACGGAAAACGAACTTAAATATGGCGTGGATTGATTACAAGAAGGCATTCGACTCATTACCCCATAGTTGGATTAATGCGTGTTTGGAAAACTTTGGAATCAGCAAAAATATATGTACATTTTTGAAAGCAAATATGCAAAAATGGAAAACAGCCCTAACAGTAAATGGGGAGAACATTGGTGAAATTAACATCAGACGAGGAATTTTCCAAGGAGACTCACTTTCACCACTACTGTTCAACATCGCATTAATTCCATTGACAATAATCTTACGAAACACAAAACAGGGATACTACATCTCAAGCCAGCATGGCAAGATAAACCATCTGCTATACATGGCTGACTTAAAACTGTACGCGAAAAGCCACACTGAACTTGAATCAATACTCAACGCAATCCAACTATTTAGCAGCGACATCAGAATGAACTTTGGACTTGGAAAATGTGCTGTACTATCCATGCAACGAGGAAAAATGGCAAAAATAGAAGGAATAGAACTGGGAAATGGAAGCATTGTGAAAGCACTAGCAAAGGATGACGGTTACAAATACCTAGGCATATTGGAAGCAGATAACATCTTGAATGGAAAAGTCAAAGAGTCAACGCAAAAGGAATACATCAGGAGAGTCCGCAAAATTTTAAAATCAAAGCTGAATGCTGGAAACATAATTAAAACCATTAATACATGGGCAGTCCCAGTGATACGCTACCCAGCTGGAATTATCAACTGGACTTTGGCTGAACTGGAAAACCTAGACCGGAAAACACGTAAACTTTTGAATATGCACCACGCTCTACATCCACGAAGTGACATCGACAGGTTGTACCTGCCAAGAAAAATAGGGGGCAGAGGACTATTGCAAATCCACCAAACTGTAGAAGAAGAAAAACGAAGTTTGAATGACTATGTGAAAAAGTACAGAAAAACTGCTGCAGGCTGTGAAAACAGAGAGCACTGTAAAAATAACAGAAACAAAGGCAGAATATAAGGAAAAACAGCTGGATGACAGATTAAATAGATGGAAAACCAAAGCTTTGCATGGACAGCATTTGAAAAACATTGAAGGAAAATGTGATAACAACTTGACATGGGCATGGCTTAAGATGGGAACCATCAAGAAAGAAACGGAAAGCTTAATACTGGCTGCTCAAGAACAAGCATTACAAACTAATGCCATGAAAGCGAAGATACAAAAATCCACTGACAATCCAAATTGCCGACTTTGCAATGACAAAGTTGAAACTGTTTCACACCTAATCTGTGAGTGCAGCAAAATCGCACAAACTGATTACAAATCTAGACATGATCGAGTTGCTAAATTAATCCACTGGGCATTGTGTAAAAAATACGACTTGCCTGTGTCCGAAAAGTCGTGGGAACACAGGGTGAAAAAAGTTGTTGAGAATGAGAGGGTGAAGATCTTGTGGGACTTTCGAATACAGACAGATCGCCATTTGGAACACAATACGCCAGATATCGCAGTTGTAAAGAACCGAAGCGTACAGCTGATTGATATTGCTGTACCAGGAGATGCCAGAGTCAAAGAAAAAGAACTGGAAAAAATTACAAAATATCGCGACCTGGCCATCGAAACTGCACGATTATGGATGAAACGTGTAACAGTGGTACCCATTGTCATCGGGGCACTGGGAACTATGTCAAAAAACTTCGCAAAACACATCAAGAAACTGCAGCTTCCTGCAATAACTCCAGCAATGTTACAAAAAACTGCGCTACTCGGAACATCTTATATTTTAAGAAGGTACCTGGTTGACACCTAGGATGCTGGTAGCAACCCGTGTCAACCATCAGCACCAGCCAATTTGAATGTTCAGTTGACTGAGGTTCATGTTTAATGAATAAAAGAGATAATAATAATAATAATAATAATAATAATAATAATAATAATAATAATAATAATAATAATAATAATAATAATAATAATAATAATAATAATAATAATAATAATAATAATAATAATAATAATAATAATAATAATAATAATAATAAAAAAAGTTGGAAGGGACCTTGGAGGTCTTCTAGTCCAACCCCCTGCTCAGCCAGGAAACCCTACACCATTTCAGACAAATGCTTGTCCAATCTCTTCTTTAAAACTTCCAGTGTTGGAGCATTCACAACTTCTGGAGGCAGGTTGTTCCACTGATTAATTGTTCTAACTGTCAGGAAATTTCTCCTTAGTTCTAGGTTGTTTATGCACCAGAGATGAATTCCTTGTGTGTCTAATCATGCTTGGCCAAATAAAGCTATTCTATTCTATTCTATTCTATTCTATTCTATTCTATTCTATTCTATTCTATTCTATTCTATTCTATTCTATTCTATTCTATTCTATTCTATTCTATTCTATTCTATTCTATTCTATTCTATTATTATCACATCTTGGAATCTTCATGGAGAGCTATGCAAGCTCAATGAAGATATGTGAAAAAGCAGAATTAGTTTGAACAAAATGCTTGTTAAAAATGTGCACTGTCATCTAGAGAAATGACTTCTTGTCCTTTCTTTTGTAAGTTTTGCACAATATTGAATATATATATAAGTAGTTTATTCATGATCAGAGTCAGTTTGGTATAGTGGGTAAGGCATCAGGCTAAAAACCAGGAGACTCTGAGATCTAGTCCTATCTTAAGACACAAAGCCGGCTGAATTACCTTGAGCCAATCACTTTCTCTCAGCCCTAGGAAAGAGGTAACAGCAAGCCCCTGCTGAAAAACCTTGCCATAAAAACTGCAGGGACTTAATCCAGGCAGTCTCTGAGAATCGAACACAAATGAGCAGAATAAAATTTTTTAAAAGTCCCCCGTACTCTCTGAATGTACTTCAAAACATAGAAATCCTCATTACAGAGAATCTTCTTTTCTTTCATAAACAAGTGCTTATTTTTTTTAACGATTCTGTCTCCAAATACTAAAAAAACAATAATATAATCTTCCAAATGTTGAGAAAATTGCCTGATGGGATAACAAATGCAGAGTAAAACCAGGTTTCTCACTTCTTCTTTTTTTTTGCCCCAACATGTCTGCCACCTTTTCTCTAATTTTCTGATTCAGATGAGACTTCCTCCTCCATATTCTGACAAATGCTTTCCTTTTAATAAAATATAGGGTTAACCAACTCTCTTTCCACTACCCATATAAGAACCAACTTTGTTTATACTTTTTTCTGTGTAGGATGACATAAAAAAAATGGACATTCTTCCTTAAGTCTGTCTCAAAATCAGGGAGTCTGGTACCACCTTTTCTGACTAGCACATTTTATTTAAAGACTTGATAAAATTTGTTAATCAGAAGAGGTGCCACCAAACTCTTGATTCCCCCCCCCCCCATATGGCTCTCCCCCTATTAAGTCAGGTTCAACTCCGGAACACTTTATAGATCAGACCATGTCACCTTCTGTGTAATATTGAGACTCTAGAAAGATGCTGAGGCTCTAGAAAGTGCAGAGAAGAGCAACAAAGATGATTAGGGGACTGGAGGCTCAAACATATAAAGAACGGTTGCTGGAATTGGGTATGTCTACCTTAATGAAAAGAAGGTCCAGGGGTGACATGATAGCAGTGTTCCAGTATCTCAGGGGCTGCCACAAAGAAGAGGGAGTCAAGCTATTCTCCAAAGCACCTGAAGGCAGGACAAGAAGCAACGGATGGAAACTAACCAAGGAGAGAAGCAACCTAGAACTAAGGAGACATTTCCTGACAGTTAGAACAATTAATCATTGGAATAACCTGCCTCCAGAAGTTGTGAATGCTCCAACACTGGAAGTTTTAAAAAAGAGATTGGACAACCATTTGTCTGAAATGGTATAAGGTTTTCTGCCTGAGCAGGGGGTTGGACTAGAAGAACTCCAAGGTCCCTTCCAACTCTGTTATTCTAAATTCTAATAATATGAAAAGACATAACCCTTCGTTCTCCTGGGATGTTGGTTTGATTTCCTAGATTTCCCCTATTGTTCTGGGGTTCCTCATCCAGGTATTGATCAGAACTGTCCCTGTTTAGCTTTTTTTTTTTTTGAGATTACCCAATATCAGTTAAGTACAGCAGTCATAACCCTACAGAAAATCCTGCATTTTACAAATTATATTGGGAAGAATCCTCATAGAGGAGCAATAGCAATGAAACTAGACCAGTTTCAAAATCCATCCATAGCCTTCAAATCTAGCACATTGTCATCTTGCTGCTGAACCAGTTTATTGAACACAGGAAAAGTTTACGTAGCTTTCTAGAGTATGACTTTTCCCATCAGCAAGCTGGAGTGTGGAATTCAGAATTCATTCAATAAAGGAGAATATTTGTAGTTCGGGGTTGAAATGAGTGATCTTTAGTGCTCTCTGAGCCTGGCTGTTTTGTTGCAGGCGTTTCACTAGCACTAATGATGTTACCTAAATTGGGTAATGAAACATCTGCAAGAAAGCAACCAAGCCCCAAAGAATTCGTTCAGCTCAGGAGCTCCTAGAGTGCATTATAGTAGACCAATTAAAAACAAAAGCAAAGAAGGCATCTCATTGATTTAAGATTTTTTAATGGAACAAATAATATAGGGGGGGGGATTTATTTATTTTTGTAATAGTCTACTAATTATATTTCAGTATTGTACGACATCTTGACTAATCATGGTTTGCTGACTAAGCCTCAACTAGTTAGATTCATACCACCTTCTAAATCATAGGTACAGGAAAAGGTTTTGCTCTGCCTCCACCCATCTCAACTGTTATAGCCAGGGGCAAAACTAGGGGGTTGAAATAGTCCAAACAGCAACTCTAATAATGTGATTGAAGATCTTTCCCTTGTCTGTGTAAGACACATAAAAAAGGGGCAGGGTTTCAACTGCACAATTGTGATATCTATCATAGCCCACCTCCACTTCGTGACCTTAGTTATAAAAAAAAACCCCACACATCAGGGTAACCTTGGATGAAATAGATACAATTCAAAATTAAAACACAGATCTAGTCAAGTCCAGCCAAAAGGACACTCTGCTAATACTCAGAAACTACTTTTAGTCTTCTGATCCAAGAAAGCTACTCTGATCCAGCAGTTCAAGAGGATATTTCTGCACCTAGCACTGTCTTATGATGGGGAAAACTATATTAATATAAAACTATACAAAGCTATACCTGGATCAAGACTATGGAGTCCTTGGTGCTCTCTGAGCTTGGATTTTGCTTGAGAGAAGCCACATTTACATGCCATTCAAGTGACAATAATAAGGAAGGAAACAAAAAAACCAGAACACATCCTCTTCAGCAAACAGCATCCAGATAACCAGGGATTAATACTAGACAAACAAGCAAAAAACAATACCGAAATTAAGGAAGTACCAAGGAAAAAACCACACCCTCAACAACCCTGGTAGGGAAAACTAATGTATATGAAGAGGCAGCAAACCTCACACTCACTTGCACTGATGATGTTACCTAGTTGGGTAATGAAACATCTGCAAACAAACAAACAAGATCAGAAAGCACCAAGGATTCCATAATTTCATATTACGCTACACAGATTCTCTTCTATTGAAAACAATTTGGCTCCATTTTCTTCTGTCTGCACTTTTGATTGGTTTCTCTCATGGAGGGTGTGTGTATGAGTCGCATTTGACATCATGTAGCATTCTCTTTCTGTAACACTAAACAAGATAATATTGCTTTTTTCCTCTTAACACAATTGAACACTACCCTCTCCCCCTGAAAAGTCCAGGATGTATTACAACTCAGCTTGAAAAACATAGTTGTGATGAGTTCAGAAGTCCCTACACAATAAAGTCTTAAACCAAGGCCAAACAACAAAAGTAGAAAAACAAGTACATTAAACCAAGAATGTCACCTTGACCTTATTAAAATATGGGTCTGTAGGGAGGGAGGGGGGAGAAACACACCTCCACACAATACCACTTTTCTTTCAAAAGAAAAAAAACATGTTTCTACAAATTGCAGGAACAATAACCCTTATTTCACATCTTCTTGACTGGATTTTGATCCTATAATCGTATGTCAGAACAAAACTCTCAATGGTCTTTCATCAAATATATGAAGAGTCTAGATAATCTTAAGAGCTTTTGTTTGGTAAAAAGAAGTCTAAAGATAATTCTGACATTTTCTTTCTGATGACTTCTCTAATAACATTGGATGATGCACAGAAAGACAAGCAAGCTGACAAAGAGAGGGACAAAATGGAATTTCAACTTTATTCTGAAAGGGCACCTGATGTGCGAGAGCAAAATTTATTAACCACCCTCTCTTAACCTCAGTCCTATATTTTCTTTTTATTCCTTTAAGAGCCAGCATTTTGCACAAAACAACCCAATAAACCCTAGGTTATCTCTCACTGAAATGAGATTAATTGAATATTATCTGCTTTTCTGAAGACCAAAGCAGATCACAAAAGTTATGAGCCGCTTGAATTATTTTCTAAATGATTCACATGTAAAGACGTGGCTGAACTTTGAAGACAATCTCCTATCTTCATAAAAGAGTTTACTTTTGAAGCAACTGAACAGACTAGAAACAAAGTCACTATCTAGGCAATTACTTGGTTTGGCAGCCCATTAAGTCTGTTTTAGTTCATTAATTGGATGTCTTCTCAGTGATGGATGAAATTTGAATAAATGGCATGTTACGAAAACTTCCACAAAGGTGTGTTGGGGGAAATAAATAAATAAATCTAAGAACTATCAGGTAACCAATAGCTTAAAAAATGCATACCTAACTGTTATGTCCTGTGATTGCTGAATGACTCAGCAGGCTCAGGAGGCTGCAGAAGGCCCGGACAATCCACGTGGTTGTCCAGGACCAGACAGGCTGTCTCCAGCCTTGTGTGCATGCGCAAGGCGGGAGACTAGCCTTGCATTGATTGGTTGATGCTGTCCCTTGCAAGGGGCTATAAAAGGCCATGGCGCCATTTTGTCTTTTGTTCTGTTCGTGATCTCAATAAAGACTGGTGTTTGTTACTCCTACCTCACCTCGATGTCTCTTCAGCTGAAACAGAACATTGGCGACGAAGGTGGGATCCGCTACAAGAAGAAACAGGAGAAGCTAGGCTGACTTACCAAAGGAGGCCTGAAGCCCTGAGAAGTTCGGCGTCTGGTGGAAGCGATTGCCTGCCAGTACGAAGATGCTGGAGGTGAGCTCGGCTTCAAGGGACCCCTTCTCATTCCTTGCAGCGAGAGGCATCGAAGAGGTTACAGGCTGTAAAGATGTCAAAGCTGGGCCGTTTGTCAGATTTTGACACGTCTCACCCTGAGCGCTGGAGTTCTTACGTGGCTCAGGTGGAGAATTACTTTAGAGTTAATAAGATCCAGGAAGACAGCCTCAAAGCTGCTACATTGCTGTGTGTCTGTGGGCAAGAGACTTTTGACATTGCAGAAAATCTTGTAGCCCCAGCACCATTGGAATCAATTGCATACACCGATTTGAAGAGGATGCTTCTTTGGTAGATTTGAGGCATCAAATAGTACTCCTGCTAGGAAAGCTGTGCCCCATCCTGATGAGCAAGTGCCTAGCTTTGATGTCACCTCTGTCCGGAAAACACTGCAGACAGTTAACATTCGGAAAGCAGCAGGCCCAGATAACATCCCTGGACGTGTCCTCAGGGAATGCGCAGAGGAGCTGGCTTGTGTTCTCACTGATATTTTCAACCTCTCATTGCAGCAGGCAGTGGTCCCATCGTGTTTTAAGATGGCCATCATCTTGCCAGTGCCAAAAAAGTCCACAATTACAGGCCTCAATGATTACCGTCCGGTTGCACTGACATCCACCATCATGAAATGCTTTGAGAAGCTGATAAAAGACACTATTGTATCTAGCCTCCCGCCAGCATTTGACCCGCTTCAGTTTGCCTACCGACCAAATCGCTCTACGGAGGATGCTATTTCTTCCGTTCTCCATCTGAGCCTGAAGCACTTGGAGGAAAGAAATACTCATGTGCGTTTGCTGTTTGTCGACTTCAGTTCGGCGTTTAACACAATCATTCCCCAGCATCTAGTAGACAAACTGGGCCTTTTAGGCTTAAACACTCCTTTGTGCAACTGGATTCTGGATTTTCTTACCAACAGGCCCCAATATGTGCGAGTTGGAACAAATACCTCAAATACCATTTTCTTGAGCACAGGTTCTCCTCAGGGCTGCGTCTTAAGTCCGCTGCTGTTCACCCTGTTGACCCATGACTGCTGTGCTAGGTTTGCCACCAACCATATTGTGAAGTTCGCAGATGATACAACAGTAGTGGGCCTTATTCAGGATGACAAGGTGGAAGCTTACTGCAAGGAGGTTGAGGGGTTGGTGAACTGGTGTAAAGAAAACAGCCTAGTTTTAAATACAAGAAAAACCAAAGAGATCATTGTTGATTTCAGAAAGGCAGGCACAGCCACACTTCTCTGTGCATTAATGATTCACCTGTGGAGATGGTTACCAGCATCAAATTCCTGGGTGTGCAGCTAACGAGTAGGCTGACTTGGTCGCTAAACAGTGAGAAACTGGTGAAGCGGGCACAGCAGCGCCTGCATTTTCTGCACCGCATGAGAAAAGCACATCTTCCTTCCCCTGTCCTGACCACTTTCTACAGGGGGACAATCGAGAGCATCCTGTCATACAGCATCACAGTCTGGTTTGGAGGCATCACTGCTTCAGACAGGAAGGCGGTGCAGAGAGTGGTGAGGATGGCCGAAAAGATCATTGGCAGTTCCCTCCCTACCATCCAGGACATAGCACAGAAGCGTTGCTTGAGCAGGGCCCGCAAGATTTTCTGGGACACTACACATCCTTCTTCACAACCTGTTTTCCTTGTTACCTTCTGGGAGGAGGCTTCGTGGTATCCGTAGCAGAACATCCAGATTCAGCCATAGTTTCATTCCATACAGCATTAACCTTGCGAACTCTCAAACTTCCTCCTTGCGTTATATTCAAGATGGACAGTATTTAATATTATTTGCTATGTATATGTAGGGATGTGGGTCTATATATAGGTTGTACATAGTATGTTTAGGTGTGTGTCATGTATATGTTTCACTTTGAGAGCGGGCAACTAAATTTCATTTTTTATGTGTGCCATTGTGCCCACAATATAAAAATGACAATAAAGGTTATTTATCTTTATCTTTATCTTTGCTGCGTGGGCATTTCGAACCCAAGCTATTGGTAATTGCTTGGAGGTATGCATTTGAGCAGAGAGATCAAAGGCCTGGTGAGTCTGCCACTAACTTTGTTGCTGCCTTAAGACAAGCAGCTAGGCAGTGTGTTTTCACGGATCTGGAAGAGAGACTCCGGGATCGTTTGGTTTGCGGACTGCGAGCTACAACAGAAACTTTTTGCAAGGGAAGATGTATCATTCCAAGATGTGCTGAGAGAGATTGCAGCTGAAGAAGCAGCAGGCGGCGCTGGGAAGGTCCTGTGGCTCACCCAGAACCCCCCAGCGGCGGTCTCAATCCATCAAGATGTTGCTCGAGAGGCATCCGAATTGGATCCGGAGGAAGAGGTGGACAGGCTTCAACAGGCTGAAGTGAAGAAGCCTCAAGGGCACAGAGAAAGAGTGGCAGTGTCCCTTCAGTGTTTCAGCTGTGGAGGACGCCACAAGCGAGCTGATTGCCGGTTTCGCTCCGCTACCTGCCGGGCATGTGGCAGGCAAGGCCACATTGCATCCATCTGTTTGGGTCACCAGAAAGAACGGTCTACATTAGAATTGCCTCTGAAAGGTACCAAGGTCCCCAGCCAAAATAGGGTGGGCTTCTGCACGTCCTGTAGGGGCATTTTCAAAACTGGGGTTCACAGGCCTCTAAAAAAGAAACTTCGCCTTGACGTGAAGTTGCAAGGGGTTCCCTTGTCAATGGAGCTGGACACCGGGTCTGCTCTATCAATCATCTCCTTAGACACCTTTAATAAGGTTTGCCACAGAAGTGGCCTTCGAGTCAAACTCAGGCCTTCAAATTTAATCCTCACTGACTTTCAAAATTCGAGGGTCAGCGTGAAGGGGGAGGCCACAGTCAGAGTGCAGCGTAAGAGCTTCCAAGGACTGCTAGACGTGGTGGAAGTTGGGGGTGATCGCACAAGTCTTATAGGACTCGATTGGTTCGAGGCCCTTGGGATCCAAGTGACTGGGCTGCACAATCTGCAAACGCCAGGCCTTGCAGATGTTTGCAAGGAGTTTGCGGATGTGTTCAGTGCAGAGCTTGGTTCGTACAAGGGGCCTCCCATTGCCTTACATTTGGACCCAGCCATCACACCCATTAGAATCAAGCCCAGAAGGGTACCTTTTGCCTTGAAAAGCAAAATAGATACAGAGCTGGACAAGCTGATCTAGCAAGGCATTTTAGAGCCTGTGGACTCTAGTCCATGGGAAACCCCTATAGTCATGCCACTGAAAACCAATGGAGAGGTCCGGATTTGTGCGGACTATAAATGTACACTTAATAGAGCATTGCAGCAGCATGCCTATCCGGTGCCAGTGGTGAGCACATTTTGGCCTCCCTCAAGGGGGGGGGCGGATCTTTGCAAAGTTGGATTTGGCTCAGGCCTATCAACAGTTACTTTCAAGGGGTGTCTCCTGTGGGGTAGCCGGGTAGTCATCCCGGCCTCATTGAGGACTAGAGTCTTGCTCTCTCTGCATGAGAGACATCCGGGAATAGTCCGGATGAAGGCGCTAGCACGTAGCCACCTCTGGTGGCCTGGGCTCGATAAAGAGATCGAGGCCCAGGTGCATGGGTGCCAAGTCTGCCAACAGTCAAGGCCAGAAATGCCCCAGGCCCCTGTACATCGGTGGGAGGAGACACATACACCATGGTCGAGGGTACACATCGACTACGCTGGGCCCTTTCAGGGGCAATTCTTCCTTCTCCTCATGGACAGCCATTCCAAGTGGCTAGAGGTTGTTCCTGTTTCCTCCACTACTACTGCCAGGACCATCCAGGTGCTGAGAGGCATCTTCGCCTCACATGGTCTTCCAGATGTCCTTGTCTCAGACAACGGACCCCAATTCACATCTTCTGAGTTTCAGGGTTTCCTTCAAGCCAACATGATCCGGCATGCCACATCTGCACCGTTTCATCCAGCTTCCAACGGTCAAGCTGAGGGTATGGTGCGTACTACCAAAGATGCTTTAAAGAGAATCACTCATGGAAACTGGCATCACAGGTTAGCTGACTTTCTTTTTTGTCACTGCACTACACCTTGCACTGCCACTGGGAAAAGCCCAGCTGAACTCCGCTGGGGTCGCAGACTCATCACTAAGCTGGACAGGTTGCACCCTGACTGGGTGGCTTCACAGGTGTCACAACCGCGGGCACCTCGGAGACTACAGGTGGGCGATCCAGTCTGGGCAAGGAACTATGGACCTGGACATCTCTGGGTGACAGCAGTGGTATGCAAGTTCTCTGGGCCACTGTCATACGAAGTGGCCTTGTATGATGGTCGTGTGATCAGACATCACATTGACCAACTGCGCTGGAGGTTGTCCAGCCACTCTTCCACCCCTGGCTCTGCTCTGGGGGGGGGAGGAAGACCACAATTATGATTGTGGACCACAGTCTCTCTGCCAAGGTGGACCTTCAAATGTTCCTGCACATGTTCCTGAAGGGGGTTTTGCCATGGAGGAGGCTCCTGACTCTGGCACAGGCACCGGGTCGTTGGGACATGGCAGTCAATCAGTTCCTCAGGCCACTCCAGCTGCTGGACTTGGGCTCGAAGGGCAGTGTTCCCAAGAGGGGTCCATTGTGGATTTGGGGAATTCCACCCCACCACTAGACTTGGGGAATTCCACCCCACCAAGGAACTCTGGTTTGGGTTTAGCGGATCTAGGCAGTCAGCAGTCTGGAGGGTTGCCTGGGTCTTGGGGCATCAAAGTCCTGGCTTGCCTAGCCCAACAGGTGAGGTGGCACGCCAGGCACCAACGCTGGCTCCAAGAAGGTCAGAGAGGGCCAAAGGTCCACCCGAGCATCTAAAGGACTATGTGAGGTTCCTGTCAAGTATTAGGGAGGCTTCCTAGTTCTCTAGAACTCTGGACACTCATAGAAGGGTGTTCTATTGATAACCAGAAACAATATGAGGTATAAGGGTCTGCCTGTGTGCAGGCATAATTGTGTTAGAATTAATAACATGATAATTGAACAAAAAAAAACATGTATATGTAGGTTGCTTTAAAATTATAAGTATTCACTTATTGTTTTATCCAAGGGGGGAGGGGTGTTATGTCCTGGGACTGCTGAATGACTCAGCAGGCTCAGGAGGCTGCAGAAGGCCCGGGCAATCCACGTGGTTGCCCGGGACCAGACAGGATGTCTCCAGCCTTGTGCGCATGCGCAAGGTGGGAGACTAGCCTTGCATTGATTGGTTGATGCTGTCCCTTGCAAGAAGCTATAAAAGGCCATGGCGCCATTTTGTCTTCTGTTCTGTTCGTGATCTCAATAAAGACTTGTGTTTGTTACTCCTGCCTTGCCTCGATATCTCTTCGGCTGAAACAGAACACTAACTGCATTTTTTGTTATGTAAATCATTCCTGCTATGGAGAGGTGAAGGAGATCATTTGAAGAGCCTCAGAATAATCAGGTTAGGAAGTAGATGTTTTCCAGTGAAAGTAAATATATATATATCCCCAGGTTAATGTTGCAGGATCCAATCTGAATTGGTCACTGGGACCAAAGATTTATCCTTCCAAGCTTTTGGGCTCATACTGGAGCCCATCACCAGGGAACTTCTCTCTCTCTCCAAAATATGTGCACTGGACTGTTATAGGCTTATGGTTCCTGGTTGTGTGTAGCATTTAGTTGTTAATTAGGGTGTTGATGACTGGCTATTAAGTCATTACTTGTTGCTTAAGTTGTCATTTGTTGCTTCCTGTGCCCTTGGCTCCTAAGTATCTGATAAGCTGGTGGTAAAGCAGCACTCCTATTGATTGACAAGGGGCCCATTCCCCAGACTACAATCATTTGTCTGGCTATTTTTGTCCCTGCTCGGCCAACAATTGTAATGGCTGCAAAATTGAATGCATGTCCTTGTTCGTTGCAATGTGAGGTTAGCAATGAGTTTGGGCCTCCTCGACTAACCACTCACTTGTTTTCTCGTAATCTGGTAGTGAGCTTCCTTCCCATCTACCCCATATAGTAACAGGGGCAATCCATGCAGGGAATCCAGTAAATTACACTCAAAGTTTCTCCCACCTCCAAACCTCCAAATATTTGAAGATGCTTTATTTGTTCTCTTCCTGGTAAGGTCCTGATACAGAATTTCCAGGCCTCTTACCTGAATTTCAAAAATACGTCTCTAGTGGCTCTGATGCTGTTCCAGAATATCTCTTACCATTTCTTTCCAATGTTCTTTCCTGCAGAAAATTCTCGATTCCTTTCACGCTTTAGGACGCTTAAGAATTTCTTTCAAATTTGGTGTTTTTGAGAACATTTAATTCATTGAGGTGCTAGAAGGTGTGTGTCAGGTCCCTGATAGTTAAGAGGACACAAAGATTAGGTGAATCAGGGGCATCTCTCTGGGGTCCTTGGTGCTTTCTGAGCTTGGTTGTTTTCTTACAGTTGTTTTCATTTTGATCGAGTGGGCCAGAAAGCCAGAGACATGAGTTCAAGTCCTGTGTTGGCCATGAAAGCCAGTTGGGTGATCTCCAACCCATCTCACAGGATTCGTGCTGTATGGAAAATAGAAGGAAGGTGTGTTGGATATGTTTGCTGTGTTGAGTTATGCGCAAACATAATAAAGGTGGAATAAATAAAAATAAATAAATAAATAATAATTACCAAACTATGTAACATCAACAGTGCTAGAAACCAAGGATCCCACAGATGTTCCTGATGCTCCTAAACTTTATGTCTTCTTATCAGGGGCACCATCTGGAACTAAAGATCTATATAAGATTATTGTGGATGGAATGGCATTACTCTCTCCTAGATGAAAGAATGTACAATTTAGTCTATGCTGGATGTCATACATCATGAGGGGCAAGGAAATAGGTGATAAGTTGAACTTGACCAACAACCTACTGAAATCTCACCCCTGAAGCTTGAGAGTTTCAGAAGACCTAAAAAGCTGTCCAGACTAGTACAAAGAGAGGAGAGACTGTCAACTTTTATGGCCTTGAATATAAACTCCAGTGGGCTGATATGCGATTTTGAAAAATGTCCTGAGGGTTGTCATAAAATGGCTGTCATTGTAGGTATGACCTACACCAACTATCTTTTTTTTTGCGGGTGTGTGTGTGTGTTGTTACCTTCAAGGCAGTCTTTTTCTTCTGGTGACTTGCAGGGTTCTTGGCAAGACTTCACAAGTACTTTGTCATTACCCCCTGCCCAGGGCTGAGAGAGGACAAGTGTCCCAAGGTTACCCAGCAGGCTTTGTGTCTAAGGTGGGACTAGAACTCACAGTCTCCTAGTTTCTAGCCTGATACCTTAAGTACGATACCAAACTAGCTCTACATAATATCTGTTTACCAGGATTAACAACATTGTTTAACACAATGATCTACAGTCTTCTAAGATGCTTTCCTCTGTTTTTTTTTTTCCTGAGCAAGTTAGGACTATTTCCAAACAAAGCAATGGCTTGCAACACTTTACATTTTTTATCTTCTAAGAATACCATAAGTTATTTGTGGAACCCACATAAACTACTTTTTTATCTGTGAATAGCATTCCCCTTTGTGGCATGACAAAGTGCTCCTTTGTTTTTAAATTTAAAGCTTAATAAATTTGGATGGGTCATGGAAATTTCAAACTCTCCACTGGTAACACAGAGCTTTATCAATGGAGAGCTCTGTCATCAGAAATAGAGAAGACCAAGCCCATGTGATGAAACAATTAGCAGTTTGATTATTCTGCACTGAAAGGGAGGGGAAAACATTCAAACAATTCTTTTTCTAATAAGAGTCCAGCAGTAAAGATGTCTATATAAACTGTTTTATCAAAAGGTAAGCACATAATGGGTAAACATCATTAGATTTGGTGCAGAGCTGCAGTTATAGTTCTGTAAGCTAATTTATATGTAATAGTAATATTCGTTAGTGTTATTAGCTTTGGGAATATTTGTATTGGTCAGATTCCAATGCAAGTATTGCATGTTTCTGGGCAGTACACTAAGGAACCTGTAGGAAATGACCCAGGAGGAGTCTGAAGGAGGGGTCAAACATGTCATCAGTCTCAAGTCCCTTCACATCCACAAGAGATCTATGTCCAGCCCACCTTGAATTCTGTTGACTCTGATTTATTGCTAAGTTGCTTTGAAAGGTACTAGTTCAGATTCTTGTAGAGAATAAACTTATATATTCATCTGAACTGCCTGAACTCCTGATTTCCTGCACTTAACAATTTCTATTTCTGAACAAAAAATTAAAATAAAAAGGATGATACAAGTCTTATCTGAATTTGGCTAA
This sequence comes from Azemiops feae, assembly GCA_023970755.1. Classification (NCBI taxonomy): domain Eukaryota; kingdom Metazoa; phylum Chordata; class Lepidosauria; order Squamata; family Viperidae; genus Azemiops; species Azemiops feae. The sequence continues at coordinate 5,227,897 of JALGBA010000033.1, read as the reverse complement.
TGAATCTCATAAAAACATAAGGAACACATTTGGGGCAACCAGAATCATATCTGTAGCATTTGGATATTTAAGTACAAGTGCAACACCTTTTTCTTTTTTAGTATCTCAGGTAGTCAAAGTGTGAAGAGTAATTTTAGAAAATGCATTGCTTGCTGAAGTTCAAAACTGATGCTGCAAACATTTTCATTTCCACGACTTTTGGTGAGAGCTCAAAGCATTCAAACTATTATGTAGCCTACCTCACATAGTTATGTCTATCACAGTACACAAACATCTCTACAAAGTAAAAAGTTGCCAGGATCCCCACACATAGAACAGTTAGTAAGAATGCAGGTATCTATAGTAACAGCATGCACTATTCTAATGTCAGTGTGGTTTCTGATAATGGGCTTGGTAATGAAATAGTGTTTGAAGCTCAGTCACACATCATAATAGCTTTTTCCACAATAAATGACCAAGCCTTACAGATGGGTGCAGACAACCTATTCCTCCCAAAATATGAGAAACCACAGATGCTATCAGATTATAATAGATCAGAAATTATTCTCCCCTGCTTTATTTGGTGTATAATTAAAATATTTTGAAGATATGTAAAGTAATGGAATGGAAAAGGATGGAAACTGATCAAGGAGAGATTCAACCTGGAAATAAGGAGAATTTTCATGACAGTGAAAACAATCAACCAATGGAACAGACTGCCTTCAGATGTTGTTGTGCTTCATCATTGAAAACTTTGAAAAAGAGACTGGACTGCCATCTGTCAGAAATGGTATAGGGCAGGGGGCTAGATGACCTACAAGGTCCCTTCCAACTCTGTTTCTATTCTATTCTATTCTATTCTATTCTATTCTATTCTATTCTATTCTATTCTATTCTATTCTATTCTATTCTATTCTATTCTATTCTATTCTATTCTATTCTAACCAGAAGGCAAGATAAGAAGCAATGAATGGAAACTAATCAAGGAGAGAAGCAACCTAGAACTAAGAAGAAATTTCCTGACAGATAGAATAACTAATCAGTGGAACGACTTGCCTCCAGAAGTTGTGGGTGCTCCAACACTGGTGGTTTTCAAGAAGTGTAGACCCTTGAGAAAATATGGCTGAGAAAAGAGATGAGAACATTGTTTTTTTTCCCCAGTTACCTGAAAGGATGGTCACACAGAGCACTCAAGAGCTGCCCAGTTTTATTCCAAAGTGCAGCACACATAGAATAATGGTCTCAAGGTACTGAATGTCCCCAAAATAAAACTTGTTTCACCATAGAACCATACAAATGTAGGAAATCGTTTGCTGGTTGTTGTGAAATTTCACCTAGACCTACAGCAATACCAGCACTGCACTCCTCTGGACAGAGAGCTGTCATGTCGTTCCTAGGATTGTTTGAGTCAACCTCCCAGTTTAGGTGTTTCAGCTCCAAGTGCTCCTACCATCACTGGACCTACTTTACTTTCCACATCCTCGCTAGTTCTTCCTTCAGGCCCTAGCACGTCCCCATTTTTCATATTCCTGTGAGTGTAAGTGTGTGTCTGTGTGTCTGTGTCTGTGTGTCTGTGTGTGTCTGTGTATTTATTTATTTATATTCCTGTGATCTCAGCAAACTGTAAGACCACATTTGTCATCAATCCATCATCTGCCTGCCTGCCTGCCAGCCTGCCAGCCAGCCTGCCTGCCTGCCTGCCTGCCTGCCTGCCTGCCTGCCTGTCTGACTGTCTGTCTGTCTGTCTGTCTGTCTGTCTGTCTATCTATCTATCTATCTATCCAGTGCTTTTTTTGTAAAAAAAAAAAGGTGCCGGGAACTCACACATGTATACAACCACCTTGCCTACCCTACAAGGTTCCATCCAAAAAAGGTGCCGGAACTCCGTTCTGAGCGTTCTATTGGAAAAAAAAGCATCTATCTATATATCTACTATCTATCTATCTATTATCTTCCTATCTATTATCATCATCTATCTATCTATCTATCTATCTATCTATCATTATCTATCTATTATCTATCTATCTATCTATCTATCTATCTATTATCTACTAATATCTTATTATCTATCTATCTATATATTATCTATCTATCTACTATATATCTATCTATCTATCTTATCTATTAGTTTATCTATCTATATCTCTATCATCTATCTTCTATCTTCTATCTATCTATCTATCTATCTATCTATCTATCTATCTATCTATCTATCTATCTATCTATCTATCTATCTATCTATCTATCTATCTATCTATCTATCTATCTATCTATCTATCTATCTATCTATCTATCATAGGAGTGGACAATTAATATTCCCAAGGGATCACATAAGAAACTGGACTTTTGTCCAGGGCTGTTAAGGTGCATAGGCATGTACACACACAAATATACAAATTACAAAAAAAAAATAGCAGTCACCTCCAAAATAAAGCAATCCATGCAGACCATAGAGGGACAGCCAAAGGGCCAGATGTGGCCCAAGGCCAAAAAATGCCCACGTTTGATCTTCCATTATCTCTCTGTTTTTCAATCTGCTGTCCCTCTTTGTCTCTCTCTGATTTAAGGTTCATATTGTTGCTCATTCTTCTACCACAGCATAACACGTCATTTTTGCTGCGAGTAGCGATTGATACCCATGACTTATTACTGTAATGAAACTGGTGTGGTTTTAGGCCCTTTGCTTCTGACCTTTCTAGACATCACAGATGTGTTCAAGCAGACAGCCATCTGTTGGGGATATTCTAATCTTGATTCCTGCACTGAGCAGAGGGTTAGACTCAATGATCTAAATATTCCCTGCCAGCTTTTTATTCTATGATTCAATCACTACATCTAATAGAAGAGAATATATACATTTCAAGGTTGAACTGTGGAGTCCTTGGTGCTCTCTGCACTTGACTGTTTACTTGCAGATGTTTCATTACCCAACTAGGTAACATCATCAGGGCTAGTGAATGTGGTGTTTGCTGCCTGTTTATATATAGTATATTGCCCTGCCAGTGTTACTGGAAGTATGATCTTTTCCTTGGTAGTTTCTTTATTAGAGTATTGCTTTCTTCTTGATTGTTTGTCTGGTGTTAATCCATGCCTATCTGGGTGTTGGTTGCTGGAGATGATGTTTTTGTTTCCTTCTTAGCTTTTTACTCCCTCTTTAAGATAAGATAAAGATAAATAACCTTTATTGTCATTTTTATATTGTGGGCACAATGGCACACATAAAAAATGAAATTTAGTTGCCCGCTCTCAAAGTGAAACACATACATGACACACACCTAAACATACTATGTACAACATATGTATAGACCCACACCCCTACATATACATAGCAAATAAATATTAAATACTGTCCATCTTGAATATATAACGCAAGGAGGAAGTTTGAGAGTTCGCAAGGTTAATGCTGTATGGAATGAAACTATGGCTGAATCTGGATGTTCTGCTACGGATACCACGAAGCCTCCTCCCAGAAGGTAACAAGGAAAACAGGTCGTGAAGAGGATGTGTAGTGTCCCAGAAAATCTTGCGGGCCCTGCTCAAGCAACGCTTCTGTGCTATGAATGATTTTGTAAATGTGGTTTATCTTTATCTGTCTATTGATGGCTGATTTGTCTGAATGCCAAGTTTCCAAGAATTTCTAAGTATGTCTGGATTTAACTTGGTTTACGATGCTCGCAGTTTCCCAGTTGGAAACTATAAATGAGTCTTTCCATATGTTGTGAGATTAAGGAATTTTCATTGTGTCTTCTGACTGCTGGTTGGTGTTCATGGCTATGCTCTGTTGTTTTCAAGCAATATATATGGATACTCAGCAAAACACAAAGAATATTCAGGCTATTTAGAAAACAAGAAAGGTGTACACAAATTCAAAACAACAGCTCTATCAAAGTATTAAAGAAATACAAGCCATGCAAAGATAAGTAAAATAAAATCTTTATTGCAGCCATAGACCAGTTTAGATGAAATCAGATTTACTCATACATACCACCCCACAAATACTATATATTCCTTCAAACAATCCCTAACAATCTTACTAAACAGCAAATAAAAAAACTGATTTTTTTAACATATATGTAAAAAAAATCATTCAACAGACAAAATGTTAGCCCTTGAGTTGGCTGCTTCCTGTTTTTGCAAGATAGCCTATATGCTTTTCCCTATTGTACAGTGGATGCCATTAAACAAAAAAAAAAATTGCATTACATCTTTTCCAGTGTTTGAGCCACAAAGCCCCAAATGCCTGGAAAGAAGGCTTCCTGTAATGCTTCACCTTCCAACAGCACCAATGGCATTAGTTTTGAGAATGAAACAACATGTGACACTGGTAATTGCATGAAGACGCCTGCAGGATCTTTCATTAGGAATTCTGCCCTCTCTGGAGTATGATTTGGATCAAGGTGGTGATGCTGAGGGAAGGGCTGTCTTGCCTCTCTCCAAGGGAGATGATGAAGGGAGATGATGATAAGAACAGAAGATTGACATGTCAAGCCCTTTCTTTTTCTTTCTTTCTTTCTTTCTTTCTTTCTTTCTTTCTTTCTTTCTTTCTTTCTTTCTTTCTTTCTTTCTTTCTTTCTTTCTTTCTTTCTTCCTTCCTTTCTTTCTTTCTTTCTTTCTTTCTTTCTTTCTTTCTTTCTTTCTTTCTTTCTTTCTTTCTTTCTTCCTTCCTTCCTTCCTTCCTTCCTTCCTTCCTTCCTTCCTTTCTTTCTTTCTTTCTTTCTTTCTTTCTTTCTTTCTTTCTTTCTTTCTTTCTTTCTTTCTTTCTTTCTTTCTTTCTTTCTTTCTTTCTTTCTTTCTTTCTTTCTTTCTTTCTCCTCCTCCTCCTCCTCTTTCCTTTTCTTTTGCTTTCCAGTGGAGAATGTGTGTGTGTGTGTGTGTGTGTGTACGCACAGAGAACATTAAAAATGATATGTTGGAAAAAAGGGTCAATTACATTCCTCTTCTCTCACATGTTAGATTTTTTCCTTGTTGATGGATGGAATGTAATATGAGATGCTTATCTTATGAGATGGTACAACCTAAACACAGGTAGCAAAGGGTCTCTCTTTTTTATCACCAAAGAGAAAAAAGCTTTACTAAAGAATGGAAGAACAGGAAAAAAAAAATATGGATACCCACTTGAAATTTGTCTGTGTTAACTTCTTGGTAGATACACATTGAGAAATAATTGTTCTCACGAGGAATACAGCACCTACCTCACCATATGGGAGACCTTGATGATTAAGTGACGTATGGATCTGCTGAACCTGTTAACCACAGATGTTCATCTCAGAAGAATGACTTCGCTTCCTCTTCTCGAGTCTCTGTTTTTCTTTTTTCTTTTTAAACGGGCTGGAATGAAGAGCATTCTAAATCAGACCTTAAATTAGGACACAGGATCATTCTATTTTGGTATTATGGCTGTATCGAGTAATATTTTCTGCTGTTTTATCATTTTCTCCAAGTGTTAATTAACTGTATATTAATTTGATATTTTTAAGTGCAGTTTTCTATGTTTATCTCCTAAGGCACAAATGTAAAGCGTGTTTCTTTTTCTATTTTCAGGGGTGGGAAAAAGTCTACATGTCCTGATGATACAGAAATGTCCATGTATAGGTCCTCCTAAATTGTAATCTTGAGGGTATACTTTGTTGATGTGTGTGTGCGTGTGTGTGATTGAGATCTGCATCACACAGTTCTGAGAAATAGGACAGTCATATCTTGATTCATGCTGATTTTGGAAAGCTATAGTCAAAATGTGAGTGGAAGAAAAGAGTCTTTCTCTGCACTATGAATGCAGATATTTATATTGTCAGTCTTATGAGTCAACAAACACAACAGCGTTTTTAAGAAATGGCTTTATTTCTGTTTCTCTCTGTTCCAAGGAGCTGTTTAATTCTTCAAAAAGTGTACAACCTCTCTAGGATGGTCAGTGGCGGGATTCAAATAGGTGAACAACCAGTTCTCTGTGTGGATGCCGCTTCTGGAAGTCCATTCTGGGCCTGGGCAACAAAAAATTAGCTACCGGTTCTCCCGAACTGGTGTGAACTGGCTGAATCCCACCACTGAGGATGGTCCCTAAGCCTTTGAGGTGGCTGCTAGATTTCTCCAAAAGTTGTTACCAAATTATAATAGCAAGTAGACAAAATAGAAAATGATTAGATAATGACAAGAGTGTAACCATATTAGCTGTACTTATTTTAACTGTATTTGCATATGAAGAAAAAACAGGCAGCTTTGTCACCCAATACTTTTTGAAGTATGACTTCTGATTGTCTGTAGCGTAAGGAGTGGCAGAACCTGGGGGCAGAGTTAAAAGAGGAATCAGCCTAGAATCTCTACATAGCCACAAGCGAGCTAAATCCAACCGTCCTTGAATTCTATTGATCTTTATTTAACTCCTAGCGGGTGCTAACCATTAGCTGAGCATATTCCTGTGCATAGGTGTGAGTAGCAATAAATCAATTTAACTGGACCTGATCTTTTGTGCCTGATACCATCTACTCAAATGCCAGAACATTTGAACATCCCTACAGTTATTCAACTAAAAGGGGTTTCCTGATCTTGTCAAGTTCTGTTCTTTGGAAAAGCTTGTTAGATATGAAAGCACTATTCTGCCATTCAGTTTGTTACCTTTTATTCTACTGGGCATCAACATGTGATGGCAATAACTTAGCATCAGAGCTTCTCTGTTTGTTGTAAAAAAAGGATAGGAGAGAATTTTGTTTTTGTTTTTTTCAAAATATTAATACGCCCAATGTTTCTTTTGGTTATTTCAGTGGTTTAATATAATTAATATATTGTAATGGAACAAATGTTGCATACTGTCATTTTCTGTGATTCTTTGGTGAGATTATTGGGGGTATTTAGATAATAATTTCCTAGGAAATACGAGAGAATTGGTAAAGAATCTAATTCCTGCTTTCAAGGTGGTTATGTCCCACTTTTGGCCAGGGATTTTGACCACTACAGATGATGAGTGGATCATAAAGATAGGGAGGGTTATGAAATAGATGGAGTTAATGGACTACATCAAATGGAGAAAAGCACCACAGATTACAGATGGATTGCAGTGGCTAGGATTTAAAGAATTGCTCAATTAGTTCTGCCAACCGAGGGGAAACTTCATTTTTGCATTTCTTCTGGGACCATCTCCAAACCCAAGAGGTAACAGATAGCAGATCTTAGATTGTCAGCATCCATCCATAACTTTTCCTATAATCTGCCATGCCATCAGTTTTGCTTCCCACTACTTTGCCTCTCCTCTCTCTACAGTAATGTAACTACTATAAATGTGGATGATTTTGTGAAAGGTCCCCTATTCTCCAAAGCACCCAAAGAAGAAGCAGTGGGTGGACACTGCTTGGTATAATGCCTCGGTAGAATAGAATAGAATAGAATAGAATAGAATAGAATAGAATAGAATAGAATAGAATAGAATAGAATAGAATAGAATAGAATAGAATAGAATAGAATAGAATAGAATAATAACTTTATTGTCACTTTGAATGTACACTAATTGGCATACATTAAAATGAAATTTCGTTCCATACAGCTCTCAAAGGGTCACCACCTCCGATATACACTACATAAATATGACAAAAATAAATAAATACAGAATTACGCATATACCCGCATATATTATATGACAAAGAGAAACATCAGTCTAGTTCGGGTTATGTATACATGTGCATGGCGAGAAAAACGAATCTTGCGAGTTTACCAGATGGATGGCATAGGGAACAGAGCTATTACAGAATTGGGTAGTCCTGCTAGAAATACTTCAAAACTTCCTCCCAGAGGGGAGCAACAGAAACAGACTGTAAAGTGGTGTGTGGGGTCTCTAACAATGCTTTGAGCTCTAAACACATAGCGCTTATAAGCAGCATCCTGAATACAGGGAGCAAGCTTCCTATGATCTTCTCGGCTGTCCTTACCATTCTCTGTATGGACTTTCTATCTGAGGCACGGCTGCCACCAAACCAGATAGTGATGCAGTTTGTTAAAGTGCTTTCAATTGGGCCTCTGTCAAAAGTGGCTGGGACAGAAGGAGAAAGATGTGCTCTCCTCATCCGATGCAGGAAATGCAGACGCTGGTTTGCACACTTCACTAAGGATGATGTGTGGAGAGACCAATTCAGATTGTTAGTTATCTGCACCCCCAGACACTTATACTGTTGGCCACCTCTACAGCTGCATCCTTGATACTGAGTGGAGTATGACTATGCCAGTTCTTTCTAAAATCTACAACGATCTCCATTGTCTTATCAACATTTAGAACCAGGTTTCTTTTATTGCGCTAGTCCACCAGAGCCTTCACCTCTTCCCTATAGCATCTTCATTGTCATCCTGGATAAGCCCCAACACTGCCGTGTTGTCTGAAGATTTCACAATATGATTCGTAGCAGATTTGGCACAGAAGTTGTGTGGCAAGACCACACTTGGAATACTGCATGCAGTTTGGGTTACCACGGTGTAAAAAGATGTTGAGACTCTAGAAAGAGTGCAGAGAAGAGCAACAAAGATGATTAGGGGACTGAAGGCTAAAACATATAAAGAATGGTTGCTGGAATTGGGTATGTCTAGTTTAATGAAGAGAAGGACTAGGGGTGACATGATAGCAATGTTCCAATATCTCAGGGGTTGCCACAAAGAAGAGGGAGTCAAGCTATTCTTCAAAGCACCTGAGGGCAGGACAAGAAGCAACAGATGGAAACTAATCAAGGAGCGAAGCAACCTAGAACTAAGGAGAATTTTCCTGACTGTTAGAACAATTAATCAGAAGCCTCCAGAAGTCTCCAGAAGCAGTGAATGCTCCAACACTGGAAGTTTTAAAGAAGAGATTGAACAACCATTTGTCTGAAATGGTATAGGGTTTCCTGCCTAAGCAGGGGGTTGGACTAGAAGACTTCCAAGGTCTCTTCCAACTCTGTTATTCTATTTTATTTGATTCTACTAATCAAGGAGAGAATCAACCTAGAATTAAGGAGAAGTGTCCTGACAGTGTGAACAATTAATTAGTGGGACGACTTGCCTCCAGAAGTGGTGGGTGTTCCAACACTGGAGGCTTTTAAGAAGAGACTGAGATATGTACTAAAGATTTTGTTATTGAACGATTGACTGCCCAATCACCACGCTGCTTTCCAAATACTCAAATGTAAAACTGGAAAACCAATAAAAACTTGTTATATATAAAAAAGAAGAAGAGACTGGACAGCCATTTGTTTGAAATGATATAGGTTCTCCTGCTTGAGCAGAGGGTTGGACTAGAAGACCTCCAAGGTCCCTTCCAACTCTGTTATGCTGTTATTCTGTCTGTTTCTGCAAAACCCAATTACACTAGAGTTTGTTCTATGGAGATATGCAGTGCAAATATCCTTACACATTGACTTCTGGACAGAATGAGATCTAAGGGTATTGGACTAAGCAGAAAGAGTTTTTCAAAGAATTGACCTCCTACTAGAAGTTACCAGAGAGAATATACACAGACTGTAAAATGGGGCAAAACTCACTTAACAAATGCCTTACAGCAGGGGTCTTCAAACTTGGCCCTTTTATGACTTGTGGACTTCAACTCCCAGAATTCCTCAGCTAGCATGTATTTATGATGGTTGCAGAGTCCCTGGATCATGTGACCCCCCCTTTGTCACCTTCTGACAAGCAAAGTCAATGGGGAAGCCAGATTCACGTAACAACTGTGTTATTAAGAACTACAGTGATTCATTTAACAACTGTGACAAAAAAGGTCGTAAAATGGGACAAAACTCAGTTAACCACTATCTTGCTTATCAAGGGTAATTTTGGTCTCAGTTGTAGTCATACATCAAGAACAAACTGTAATTGGTGGAGTCAGCTGGCCTGTTGCTTAGTTTCTAAGAGACTCTAATTTATGTGGAATACAGAAAGTCCTTGAGTTAAACTATAATGGAGCCTGTTCATGACGGTCATAATTCATGATGGTTGTAAAGTGAGTCAGTCATGTGACAGTATAATGTGAGAGCCTTGATGGATTAAAGATATAATGGATAGTGGAGATGGTAAGGACCATAGCGGATCATAGCATATGGAAGTTTGTGATTTGGAATGTAAGAATATATTGTAAACACAATGAATCAACAAATGAATGAAGAGAAAGGAAATCTCTCTCTCTCTCTCTCTCTCTCTCTCTCTCTCTCTCTCTCTCTCATCTATCTATGTTTTATATCTCTGAAACTATGAGAAAGGGGATATAGACAGTGGTGGGATTCAGTTGGTTCGCACCAGTTCGGCAGAACCGGTAGCTAATGTTTTGTTGCCCAGGCCCAGAATGGACTTCCAGAAGTGGCATCTACACAGAGAACTGGTTGTTCACATATTTGAATCCCACCACTGGATATAGAGTTAGATTGACCTAGTGGTTAAGGCACCAGGCTAGAAACTGAAAATTGTGAGTTCTAGTCTCATTTTAGGCATGAAAGACTGCTGGGTGATTTTAAGCCAATCACCGGGACACTGTGAGTTCTAGTCCCACTTTAGGCATGAAACCCTGCTGGGTAACTTTGGGCCAGTCACTCTCTCTCAGTTCAATCCACCTCACAGGGTTGTTGTAAGGGAAATAGGAGGAGGAGTAAGGAGTATTAGGTGTGTTTACTACCTTGAGTTACTTACAAAGTAATAAATGCAGGCTAAAAATGTGATAAATAAATAATGAAATGTTTCTGAATGTTTCTGAATAATGTTGGACTTAATCTTGAACTTCCAGGGAATTACAGGTGTGGATTGAATTATGGACACAGAACAGCAACGGCTACTTCCCACTGGAAGACCTGAAAGACCAGGTAACGGACAGATTATCATGCAGAAAAATCTGTCTATGTTGTCACTAAGAGTTGACAGAGACCTCATTGCATATAATGAAAGGTTTGTCAAAAAGGAGTGAAAACCTTTAAGTGTCCACTCCTTGAAATGGTTTAATGGTTTAAACTGCTGAAGAGTCTCTATAGCTGTCGGTTTACTCCAGTCAATCCTACTCATAACTCGGGAATGTAAAGGAGGAGAGTGAAGGAAGGAAGCCTGCTGCAGGCAGAAAAACAGATGGGATTATTTTCTTGAATGGCTACCGATTCTATCTTCTCAGCATTGTTTTCCCCTCTCAGGCTGTGTTGTAGCAAGATGTCAGGGAATAAAAGTGGTCTATTTATTCATAATTACTCCTATTGCTATAGAAACTGAACCAAAACAAATATAAATTATCTATAATTTCCCCATTGCTGAATTTCACAAACATGATTACACTGTCGAAGTAAATTCCTAGGACTACTTGAGAAATTATATAATTACCTCCAAAATGCGCTAATGCACTGATGCAAATCCCTACTTAGCCCTGTGGCTTCCACCGTGACCTCCTCAGCTCGATAGCTCTGGGGGAGGTGATTGGACCCACTTTAGGGCTAATGGATTAGAGTAAACTGCTCTTTGATTTGTGGTCAGGGACGGCCTACATAGGCCGTTCATCCTTCAGCGCAGATGAAATGATGCTAGAGAAACCAAGAACAAGCCTAGGGGATTGTTGGCCTCTCAGAATTCATTGGGGAAGCAAGTAAAACATGTCCTAGGAGGTTGACAACAGGTTTTCATATAGGGGTGTCCATGGAGAGGAAGGAGGAAGAGTTCTTTTTTAGTCAGGATGTTGGCCAAGACTAGGCAATTAATGTCTTGCCCACTTATTAAGTGCATCATGGTGCAGGCAAAACATTGTTCTCTCTACAGATACCCATTTGAAGAGATGGGTAGAAAATTAATGTCAGCTGAAATGAGCCCCGAGAGATGGCTTGGTGTAGTGGCTGAGGCATCAGGCTAGAAACTGGGAGACTGTGAGTTCTAGTCCTGCCTTAGAGAAAAGCCAGCTGGGTGACCTTGGGCCAGTCACCCTCTCAGCCTTAGGAAGGAGGCAATGGCAAACCACTTATGAAATTTTGCCAAGAATACTGCAGGGACATATCCATGCGGTCAACAGGAGTGAGTATTGACTCAAAGGGAAAGAAAGAAAGAAAGAAAGAAAGAAAGAAAGAAAGAAAGAAAGAAAGAAAGAAAGAGAAAGAAGGGAGGGAGGGAGGGAGGGTGGGAGGAAGGGAAGGAAGGAAGGAAGGAAGGAAGGAAGGAAGGAAGGAAGGAAATTGTGATACAAGACAATTTGAATGTCTTTTTTTCCCATTAAAAGTTGCATCCCATTAAAAGTTGCAAAAATGGCTGCAGCTTTTCTTCCTAAGGCTGCCTTCTTCTCCATTGAATAAGAGTGGGGTCATGTCCATTAACACATGTGATGAACTATGGCAACACACCCATGGACTGAAGGATCATTATTTTCAATTTATTGACCTTTGAGCAAATAAAAGTCAGAACACCGGGTTTCTTATTTTCAAAAGGTGGAAGAAGGTCAAAGACTACAACTAAGAAACCAGTTCAGAAAACCATTGCTTATTTTGCACAAGCTGACACTGAATGTGAACCCGAGGCTTAAGAAATGGTAAGAGAAGGGAACAGAAGGAGGAGAGAACTGAAGGCAAAGTCTAAATGGAGTGGAACCTATTTTCCTTTCCCATTTTACTACCACTTTCACTTACAAACATCTCCACCAACGCTAGATTTCTGAGGTTTCTATCTTTAATAAAAGAGAAACAAACAAACAGGAAAAAAAAAGGGATATTATACTTGATTCTTCCTGTAGGTCATTGCCTGTCAACACTGGAAACTTTAAGATATGTGGATTTCAACTCCCAGAATTCCCTAACCTGCTGGCTGGGGAATTCTGGGAGTTGAAGTCCACATATCTTAGAGTTGCCAAGATTGAGAAACACTATTATAAGGTGTAGAAGACTACAGGAACATCAATCTAAACTCTCAGGAAAAAAGAAAGAAGAGATACAGGGATTTTCAGCTCTGGAGTCTTAAGCAGCTGAAAATAAAGCCAGTTTAAATAACCCCTTTTTAAATTTCAAATATTTCCTGTGTTCTAGCTATGCAGATGGCCTTGTGTTCTGTCAGGACTATGTTTACCACACCCCAAATGATGGGGTTTTTTTTTATTCCTCCCTGACATCTCCAGTAAGAAAGAAAAGAAAGAAAAGGGTATCAAAGGTAAATAAATCTTTTATCCTTTTTTATTATTTCATCAATGATGAAAACTGTCTTGAATGCATTTAGGTCAATATAAAAGGGGAAAAAATGACATTGCCATAGGTGTATACTACAGGCCACCCAACCAAACAGAGGAAATAGATGAACTTTTTGCTAGTCAGCTAAGGTATGTAGGAAGCACATCACAATAGTAATGGGGGACTTTAACTACCCTGACATCAACTGGGAGACAAACTCTGCACCAAGTGGAAGATCAAACAGATTCCTGACAAACCTAGCAGACAACTTTGTCTCCCAAAAAGTAGAGAAGGGAACTAGGGGATTAGCCATTTTGAATCTAATTCTCACTAACAGAGATGAAATGATAGAAGGTGTTGAAGCCACAGGAACCTTGGGAGGAAGTGATCATGCAATATTGGAATTCAACATTATGGAAGCACAAGCAATAGAACACAGTCAAACTAGAGTCTTGTACTTTAAGAGAGCTAATTTCAATAAACTTAGAGAGGGCTTGGGAAGGATTCTGTGGATGAGAATCCTCAAGGGGAAAACAACTCAAGAAGCTTGGGAAATTTTGAAAAGTGAGATAATAAAAGCCCAGTCTAGCACAATACCAACAAAGAGGAAAAATAACAGCTCTCAAAAGAAACCAGCACGGTTGCATAAAGAACTCTCTGGTAAATTGAAAGATAAAAAGGACAAGTATAGAAAGTGGAAAGAGGGGCACATAACTAAGTCAGAATATCAGCAAATAGCCTGAGCCTGCAAAGATGAAGTGAGGAAAGCTAAGGCTCAAAATGAACTAAGGCTTGCGACCAAAGTCAAAAATAACAAAAAAAGCTTCTTTCAACATGTAAAAAACAAGAAAAAAGTGAAGGAAATGATTGGTCCATTAGTGAGAGAAAGTGGCAAGAAGGTGACAAGCAACAGGGAGAAAGCAGAACTATTTAACTCATTTTTAGCATCTGTCTTTACACAAAGGGAAAAAACAGAATAGAAACGCAAGTTAAGATAGGCAAGAAAATGGTAAGTGAGCACCTGTCCAGCCTAGACGAGTTCAAATCACCAGGATCAGATGGATTACACCCCAGGGTTCTCAAGGAACTGGCAGATGTGATCTCAGAACCATTGAACTATATTTTTCAAAGATCCTGGAGCACTGGGGAACTACTGGAGGACTGGAAAAGAGCTGATGTAGTTCCCATCTTCAAAAAAGGAAAGAAAATGGACCCAGGAAATTACAGACCTATCAGCCTGACCTCAATACCTGGGAAGATTCTGGAAAAGATAATCAAACAACGAATCAGTGAACACCTAGAGGCAAACAAAGTCATTACTAAAAGCCAACATGGGTTTGTCAAAAACAGATCATGCCAGACAAATCTTATTGCATTCTTTGACCAAATGACAAAATTAGTGGATCAGAGGAATGCTGTGGATATAATTTACTTGAACTTCAGTAAGGCATTTGATAAAGTAGATCACAACCTACTACTTGATAAGATAGAGAAATGTGGGTTAGACAGCATCACCACCAGATGGATCTGTAGCTGGCTGACCGGCCGTACTCAGCGTGTGGTCCTCAATGGAACCACATCTACATGGAGGGAAGTGTGTAGTGGGGTGCCCCAGGACTCTGTTCTGGGCCCAGTGCTCTTCAACATCTTCATCAACGATTTGGATGAGGGGATAGATGGGGAAATCATCAAATTTGCAGACGACACCAAGCTGGCAGGAATAGCCAACACTCCAGAAGACAGGCTTAAGATACAGGAGGATCTGGACAGACTTGAACACTGGGCACTAACAAAATGAAACTCAGTGGTGAAAAAAGCAAGGTTCTACATTTAGGCAAGAAAAACCAAATGTACAGGTATAGTATAGGGGGTACCTTGCTCAATAGCAGTAACTGTGAGAGGGACACTTGGAATACTGCATCAGTTTTGGTCACCACGATGTAAAAAAGATGTTGAGACTCTAGAAAGAGTACAGAGAAGAGCAACAAAGATGATTAGGGGACTGGAGGCTAAAGCATATAAGGAACGGTTGCTGGAATTGGGTATGTCTAGTTTAATGAAGAGAAGGATGAGGGGGGACATGATAGCCGTGTTCCAATATCTCAGGGGTTGCCACAAAGAAGAGGGAGTGAAGCTATTTTCCAAGGCACCTGAAAGCAGGACAAGAAGCAAGGGATGGAAACTAATCAAGGAGAGAAGCAACCTAGAACTAAGGAGAAACTTCCTGACAGTTAGAACAATTAACCAGTGGAACAACCTGCCTCCAGAAGTGGTGAATGCTCCAACACTGGAAGTTTTTAAGAAGAGACTGGACAGCCATTTGTCTGAAATGGTATAGGGTTTCCTGCCTGAGCAGGGGGTTGTACTAGATGACCTCCAAGGTCCCTTCCAACTTTATCATCATCATCATCATCATCATCATCATCATCATCATCATCATCATCATCATCATCATCATCATCATCATCATCATTGTTGTTGTTGTTGTTGTTGTTGTTGTTGTTGTTGTCACTTGGCTAGAAGGAGAAAGTGGCAGAATGCTTTTATCTAATTTAAAAAAGGAAGCAAAGAGGGGCCATAGATCCATCGTTTTTATTTTTATTTTTCATCAACTCCATCCACTATGTAGCTGGTTGTCCTCTTCTCTTTCCCTCCACTTTGTTCAGCATTAATAGACTTCTCTAAAGAGCTAATATCACCAAAATATGGTAATCTGAGCCTGGTCACAGTTGTTAAACGAATCTGGCTTCCCCATTGACTTTGCTTGTTGGAAGCCAGTTGGGAAAGCGACAAATGGGGATCCCATGAACCCAGGACAGTGCAACCGTCATAAATACATGCCAGTTGTCAAGCACCTGAATTTTGATCACATGACCCTAGGGATGTTGTAAGTGTGAAAAAAAATGTTGCTTTTTTCAGTGCCATTGTAACTTCAGATGGCCACTAAAGAAATGGCTATAAATCAAGGACTAGCTGTACTAATCTCTATATAGTTCAAATGGATTTCTACTTTTCATATATGGTTGGGGGATTTTGTCTGATTCTATTGAAGTAATGCAAAATAATGTTTTTATTTGGTTTGTGTTACTAGCTTAACAAGCGCAGTGATTCCCTTAACAATTGTGGCAAGAAAGGTCGTGAAATAGTGCAAAATTCTCTTAACAAATGTCTCACTGAGCAACAGAAATCTTGGGCTCAATTGTGGTTATAAGTTGAGGACTACCTTAATAAGTTCTCTAAGTCTTCAGTGATGTCTCTTTTGAACCATTTCTATTCAACCCAACCACTTAATGCATATCTAGTCTTCGTCCTTCCCCCCAACATTGTTACCTCTTCAGAGTAAGCCTCAGAAGATATGAGAACCAAACAAACTGAAATTATCTTTATTTTTTCACCTCTTTCTCCTTGTTTTTTCTTCCGAACAAGCTGTGAAATAAAAAAAGAGGTATTTGCTGTTGATGTAAACTGAAACAGAAACAGAACTACTCATTTTGAAAATCTGCTCCTTCAAATCTAGAAGGAAGAATGCAGGGAACAAGGGCTGAGAAAAGGAAACAGTTTATAATAATAATAATAATAAAGTTGGAAGGGACCTTGGAGGTCATCGAGTCCAACCCCCTGCTCAGGCAGGAAACCCTATACCATTTCAGACAAATGGCTGTCCAGTCTCTTCTTAAAAACTTCCAGTGTTGGAGCATTCACCACTTCTGGAGGCAGGTTGTTCCACTGGTTAATTGTTCTAACTGTCAGGAAGTTTCTCCTCAGTTCCAGGTTGCTTCTTTCCTTGACTAGTTTCCATCCATTACTTCTTGTCCTGCCCTCAGGCGCCTTGGAGAATAGCTTGACTCCCTCTTCTTTGTGGCAACCCCTGAGATATTGGAATATCTCAGGGGTTGCCACAAAGAAGAGGGAGTCAAGCTATTCTCCAAGGCGCCTGAGTTTAAATTGTAATGAAATGGTAACCAGCCAGAAAGATTCGTTTGTATGTTAGTTTCTCTGATTGAGGCATTTACAGTACATTGCCTTGGCTGTAATTGGTGTCAGCTTTGAAAGCTGCCACCAATAAGATTTGAAGTGCTCAGAACTGCATTTAACCTAATTATATTATATCGGATTCTTTAGGGACATCCCTGAGTTAATGGGATTATGTTTTGAAGAAAAGAAAAGAAAAGAAAAGAAGTAAAGAAAAGAAAAAAGAAAAGAAGGAAGAGGAAGGTAAAGTAAAGTAAAGTAAAGAAAAGAAAAGAAAAGAGAAAAGAAGGAAGAGGAAGGGGAAAGGGGAAGGAAGGAAGGAAGAAAAAAGAAAGAAAAAAGAAAGAAAGAAAGAAAGAAAGAAAGAAAAAAGAAAGAAAGAAAGAAAGAAAGAAAGAAAGAAAGAAAGAAAGAAAGAAAGAAAGAAAGAAAGAAAGAAAGAAAGAAAGAAAGAAAGAAAGAGGGCCGAGAAGGGAAGGGAAAGAAATAGAGAAGAAGGGAAGGGAAAAGAATAGAGAAAAAGGGAAGGGAGGGAAGGGAAGGGAGTTCTCACACAACAGTGTTCAGCTTGAAGGAAACTAGTTGTTGGTTCCAGTGTTGTTTTACAGCAGCTAGGATTTTGGTGCATATTCCCTATAATACAGGAAAACATATTGCTATTCTAACTCTTCGGAGATGCTCCTGCCTGACATAACCATCAAATTCAGAGAAGACTGGAGCAATTCAAAGTCATTTTTAATCCATGTGAAGTGGGATGGATGGCTCTAACGGGCCTTGTTCCTGATTCCATAAAGTTCTGCTTTTGACGTGAAATCCAGAAATTTTGCTGGATTCCCCCCCCCCAAAAGCAACAACAATAACAACACCCAAAATGCAAAACCAAGCAAACACCTCTTGGCTTTTTTTGTTGCTTGCCCTCATAAAATGCAGAACATTCCACCCCTGTGTTTTTAATCCATCCATTAAAATAAACAAATTGTGAGCACTTTTGAAAAGTACAGTGAGGATTTAAAGGGGCATACTTTGAAGCCCCTTGAGTTGATTTCTAGGAAAATTCGCACATTTTCTTTTTTTTTACAGCGGTCTTCCCTTCTTGTAGATTTTGTCAAGTTCTGGTGAAAAAGGAGAAAAAAAGATATGGCACTTTAAAGTGTAGATTTTAAAGGCATATAATTCAAAGATCTTTGTGATAATTGCTATGAAAGCCCTATGCTTCATCCAGTTTGATCTTCTAACTTTATTGGAACTTTCATCCCATTGGCTCAAACAAGGAAGTTATAGGTGTTGGGTGGCTATGTATTTTCTATGACAGATGTCACAAATCTGTTTTTTCCCCCCTCAGATAATATTCCAGATTCAGGAGAGGCTACTTCTCAGATTCACACAAAGAGGGTTAAGTTGCTTCTAGCATTAAAGAGCTGGCTGCAAAGTGGATTTTACAGTTCCTGCACAGCCCAAGTAGATATTAATAGAACTGTCCTCTATTAATTTATCCAATCCTCTTTTTCCATAAGAAAGGCTGAGCGCCAAAGAATGGAGGCCTTTGAACTATGGTGCTGGAGAAGACCCCTGCGAGTCCCCTGGACTGCAAGGCGATCAAACCGGTCAGTCCTAGAGGAGATCAACCCCAACTGCTCTTTAGAAGGCCAGATCCTGAAGTTGAAACTCAAGTACTTTGGCCACCTAATGAGAAGGAAGGACTCACTGGAGAAGAGCCTGATGCTGGGAAAGATTGAGGGCAATAGAAGAAGGGGACAACAGAGAATGAAGTGGCTGGATGGAGTCACTGAAGCAGTAGGCGTGAGCTTAAATGGACTCCAGAAGATGGTAGAGGACAGGACGGCCTGGAGGAACGTTGTCCACGGGGTCGCGATGGGTCGGACACGACTTCGCAACTAACAACAACAACAACAACAATTCTCTTTTTAAAATGATCCAAGCTGTTAGCCCTCCACATATTATTGTTCATACACTGTTTGAGGAAAGACTTTTCTGACTTTTGAATATCCCAATATTCAGAGTAATTCAAAAACTTTTGCATCAACCGACTCACTTCAGTCTGTTTCATTGATGCAATTTCTCTTTTCCTTAGCTTATCTATCTGAATTTTTTTTTAAAAAAAAACACCTCAGAATTGTATAGTTCTTAGCTTCCTTTGGTGCCCTTGAGCGAAATGATGAATTACAAAATGTTACAAGTTGCAAGCAATCAAATGCCAAGGAAATAATTTCTCCCCTGATACTCTCTTCAGGATGCCTGAAGTCCATGCTCTTGAGAACATGTGATGTCTGAAAAGAAAATGCTTCATTTCTGCCTGAGCGGGGAAGCAAGTTGAATTCATCATCTCAAGCAGAAACTTCCATCTTATTGTAAGAACAGCAGAGGACACATTGTATGCATGAATGGGTTTGGGAACAACAACAATTAGAACATGAACATGTTAAAGTGAAGAATTCATATTTCTGGGCAATCAAACTTGAGAGAGACTCGCAAATGTCCAGTGGGATCTAAAATGCCAACGTTGCATTCCTAAGTCAATCTCCACTTGAAGAGATTGGGCTGTAACACCATGGAGCGAACATGAAATTCTTGTTAAACAGGAATAAAATGATGTTCTTGGAGTAATGTTGTAAAATGAACATCCTGTGCATCCAGCATACAAACTCAGAACAAATAGAAAATCTAGCCACAATCAGATTGTTAATCTTCAGCCAACAGGAAATATTGTGGACCAACTGTGGTGCTTGGAATTAATAATAGCTGAAAAAACATTGGTTGCTTGCATTCAGTCTGGAATAGTCCTTCAAATTATTTCCAATACAGTGGTACCTTGCTACTCATCATGAATTGGTTCCGGGAGGCATGATGAGTACCAAACAAAATTTTCCCATAAGGCAACCAACACCAAGTTCTAGCTTGTGTGTTGAGTACCAAACAAACAGAGTACTGGGACAAAAGTTTCATGTCAAAATGCATTGAGTACCAAATTCGATGAGTTTCAAAGCAGTTGAGTACCAAGGTAGCACTGTAGTCAAACCAGTTTCTGATTGGGATACAAGCTTCATTTGCTAAAAAAAGTTCACACATTCCAGTAGAGAGAAGAATAGAAATAGAAATAGAAATAGAAATAGAAATAGAAATAGAAATAGAAATAGAAATAGAAATAGAAATAGAAATAGAAATAGAAATAGAAATAGAAATAGAAATAGAAATAGAAATAGAAATAGAAATAGAAATAGAAATAGAAATAGAAATAGAAATAGAAATAGAAATAGAAATAGAATAGAGCTGGAAGGGACCTTGGAGATCTTCTAGTCCAGCCCCCTGCTCAAGCAGGAGAACCTATACTATCTCAGACAGATGAATGTCTAATCTCCTCTTAAAAATCTCCAGTGATGGAGCGCCCACAATTTCTGGAGGCAAGCTGTTCCACTGGTTAATTGTCCTCATTGTAAGGAAGTTTTTCCTCAATTCCAGGTTGTTTCTCTCTTTTATCAATTTCCAACCATTGTTTCTCGTCCTTCCATCTGGTGTTTTGATGAACTACCTGGTCCCCTCTGCCTTGTGGCAGCCCCTCAGATACCGGAACACTGCTCTCATGTCTCCCCTATTTCTTCTTTTCTTTAGACTAGCCAAACCCAAGTCCTGTAGTCGTTCTTTGTATGTTTTAGTCTCCTGATCATCTTAGTTGCTCTTCTCTGAATTTTTTAGTATGTTTTAGGCCCCTGATCATCTTAGTTGCTCTTCTCTGAATTTTTTCCAAACTCTCAACATCTTTTTTGTGATATGGTGACCAAAATTGATTGCAGTTCCCCGAGGATAGGCTCCAGCATGAATCTGAAAGCTAGGAAAAATAAACTTTTGGCCCTGGTGACTGATCCAGATTGAATTCTGCAACATTATCCTAGGACACGTATATTTGCCTTCATTCATGAGAGTTCCTGAATGACACTTTATATTTTTGGCATACCACTAGCACTTAGCTATTTTAAACCATCACATTATGCCATATAATGTCAGAAAGAGCCAAGGTGATATGCACACACACACACACACACACACACATAAAGCCTCACTCACAGATAAACACACCCACTTCAGCTTCAAATTCAAAAGACCTCATTTTCTCCACCACCCCCCTCCAATTCTTCTATTTTTACAAATTCTAGTCAGGATCAACTCAAGTCATCCCCATTATTGAGAGAAATTACATGACAAGACCAACAATTCAGAGAAGGCACTTTATACAAACTTGTCAAGTATTTAAATTATGCCTGAACTGAGCAGTTGCTAAGAATTTTGGAAGGTAGCAGGTGGGAAGGGAAGTCTCATATTTATCATGTGCTGAAGAAATCTTTCACTATTTTCCACCCTTATTCATTAGGATAAAAAATAAGTAAATTGTGGGGTTTTCTTTGTAAAATAAATAATTGCAATGGCCTGCAAAGTACAAGATTGTTACAAGTTCCTTAGTTATGGCGTAGCTGAGAACAGTGTGTAATTAAAGCTAAAGATAAAGGTTTCCCCTTGTCCATTTGTATCTGACTCTAGGGGGTGGTGCTCATCTCTGTTTCTTAGCTGGGGGAGCCAGCGTTGTCCGAAGGCATTTCTGTGCTCATGTGACCCACATGACTATATGCCGAGGCACACAGAATGCTGTTACCTTCCCACCAAACTGGTATCCATTTATCTAATCGCACTTGCATGTTTTCGGACTGCTAGGTGGACAGGAGCTGGGGCAAGGGACGGGAGTTTACCCCATCGTGCAACGCTTTGGTCTCCAACCTAGGCTGTCAGCTTTCCAACTGACAAGCTCAGCATCTTTAACCATTAAGAAAGTGTGTAATTATTCTGCTTTATTCTGCCATCCAAGTCCTGGTTTCGAGTCCTGCTTAGCTTACAAGTAGATCTTATATACTGGACACGTCTATGTGGTTTCTTAGAAATAATAAAGCACTGATTTTGCCAATGTCTTCATTTATGTTATTTTTTTCAATTTCTAGCCTAGTTTACAGTCCTGGAATTCCATGATAGACTCCCATTTAAGTACCAAATGGGACTGATCCTGTTTAGCTTCTAAGTAGGGATAGAATAGAATAGAATAGAATAGAATAGAATAGAATAGAATAGAATAGAATCTGGAAAGGTCCTTGGAGGTCTTCTAGTCCAGCCCCCCGCTCAAGCAGGAGAACCTATACCATCTCAGAAAAGTGACTGTCCAGTCTCTTCTTAAAAACCTCCAGTGATGGAGCACCCACGATTTCTGAAGGCAAGCTGTTGCACTGGTTAATTGTCCTCACTGTTAGGAACTGTTAGGAACTTTCTCCTTAATTCCATGTTGCTTCCCTCTTTGATCAGTTTCCAACCATTGTTTCTTGTCCAGCCCTCTGGTGCTTTGGAGAATAGAATAGAATAGAATAGAATAGAATAGAATAGAATAGAATAGAATAGAATAGAATAGAATAGAATTTTTTTATTGGCCAAGTATGATTGGACAAGGAAGTTGTCTCTGGTGGATAAGCTCTCAGTGTACATACAAACACCAAAGTGATTAGTCATAGTTCATAAATCATAAGATGCAATCATAAATCATAAGATATCATAACAATTGATAAATCCTAATCTACCAATAGGAGGAGGTAGTAGGAAAGATGAGAGGTGAGAAAGATGAGAAGATGACAAGGCAGGCTGGTTCCAGTTGTTTTTTCTGCAGTCCTAACTATCTTTTGATGTCTGTACCTGTCCTGTGTCATGGTTCCGATAGATGAAACCAGAAAATAAAGAACTCCAAGGCAAGAGGTTTCCTTAAAGAACATATTTATTTGCCTACAAAATATCAACACATTCAAAAGTGAAACCAAGACGGAAGTTTTCCCCAAAGGTTACAATATTACAAAGTTAATTTTCCCACCCCAGTAATATGTCATAGATCACATTCCCCAATAAACTACTTTGGCGGGCTTTCTAACAAAAGCTTCAGCCCGCCAAAACTCAAGCAGCAATGACCTTGGTTCCCACAGAACAATTTATTGTTTTGTCTAAATCAATAAATGCTCATTCCCCCCTCCCAACTCTGTGGCAACCGAAAACGAAGAAAAGACGGCTTCAGCCAGGTTTGTTTGCAGTGTTGACATCCTGGTTGTTTGCTGTGCCAAAGCAGACAGTTATAGAGGTACAAATGACAGACTCAATAATTCCTCTGTGGAACTGTATCAGTGGATCCTTGGGCAATCTGAGCTTTCTGAGTTGATGCAAGAAGAACATTCTTTGTCGTGGCTTTTTAATGATGGTTCTAATGTTAGGTGTCCATTTCAAGTCTAATGCCACCCAATCCATCTACGAGAGTAAGCAGTGTAGCGTACAGAATTAAAAACAAGCATATAGAGCAACAAGCACAAATTAAAAAGAAGTGCTGGAAAAACATCTACTAAAACCAGTAGTGGGATTCAGCCAGTTCGCACCAGTTCGGCAGAACCGGTAGCTAATTTTTTGTTGCCCAGAATGGACTTCCGGAAGCGGCATCCACACAGAGAACCAGTTGTTCACATATTTGAATCCCACCACTGACTAAAATCCTATAAAACCTCTCAGCTAAAGTCCCATATCCCACCCTAGCCCAGAATCTGGGAAATCTCTCTCCTTCTCTCTCTCATTTGCCAGCCTGCTATGTATAACTAAATAAAGTACAAACATAGAAATATTAATAATAAAATGTGTGAGTTTTCATTCTATTACTGGGTCTTATATAACACCTGTCTGGGATTGTATAACAACATTAAATAAATACTACACCTGTCAAGTGAAATAACTAGCTTAAAAGAAAAAAAAAAGAAAACTACAGGGAAGTTGGCTGTTTAACATTGGTGCTCTCTGAGTTTGGTTGTTTGCTTGCAGTCATTTCATTATCCATGATCATCAAAGGAGACAATAAAAAGCTAAGAAGGAAACAAAAAGGCCAGAACACGTCCTCTCCAGCAACCAACACCCAGATAAGCAGGGATGAACACCAGACAAACAATTAAATAGAAAACAATCCCTTAATCAAGGAACTACCACATTCTCTCCCTCTCCCATATCGGCAAGGCAAATTACTGTATAAATACTGTATAAATCCATATTCACTAGCATTCATGATGTTACCTAGTTGAGTAACGAAATGTCTGCAAGCAAACAACCACATTCAAATGTCTATGGAGATTCTCAGTCATCCAGGTCATGGTTGTCCCAAAGATGCTTTTTCACGAGGCAACTGGACTTCCTTTTTTCTCTTTGAAGACGTTTCGCTTCCCGGAAGCGAAATGTCTTCAAAGAGAAAAAAGAAAGTCCAGTTGCCTCGTGAAAAAGCACCATTGGGACAACTACCCTCAAAGAACTTCAAGGACTCCACAGTTCAACCCTGAGCTACCTATACTCTCTTTTACTGCAGCTCTTTAACATACCACAAACAGTAGCATTATCCAAGCTCAAGCAAGGTCAACCACCATATTATCATCAGCTCTTGTATAGTCTCCCATCTGAGTAACAACTGGTCAAACATTTGAGAACCAACAAGCAAGCAAGATGCTGCCACTTTGGAAAAACTTACTAATAGCCCATGTGAGTAGACATCATCATCATCATCATCAAATTGGAAGGGACCTTGGAGGTCATCTAGTCCAGGGGTCAAACTCGCAATGTCACGTGACATGTTGTGACATATCGTGACTTTTTTTCCATTGCCGGCAATGGGGTGGGCGCAGTTTCGCTATGATGCATCCAGCTCGTGGGCTGACAGTTTGACACCCCTGATCTAGTCCAACCCCCTGCTCAGGCAGGAAACCCTATACCATTTCAGACAAATGGCTGTCCAGTCTCTTCTTAAAGACTTCCAGTGTTGGAGCATTCACAGCTTCTGGAGGCAGGTTGTTCCACTGATTAATTGTTCTAACTGTCAGGAAATTTCTGCTTAGTTCTAGGTTGCTTCTCTCCTTGATGAGTTTCCATCCGTTGCTTCTTGTCCTGCCTTCAGGCGCTTTGGAGAGTAGCTTGACTCCTTCTTCTTTGTGGCAGCCCCTGAGATATTGGAACACTGCTATCATGTCTCCCCTCATCCTTCTCTTCATTAAACTTCTCAGTAAAATGTATTTCCCCCAGGCAGCTTTCCACTCAGACAACTTTGCACTCCTCAGCTAAGAATTGTTCGACTCTGGTCTGGCCTTGTGAAATATGAATAGTCACGACAGATTCATCCAAGCTTGACACTTTGCACTTACCCGGATCTGCTGTGTCAAGAACTTTCTAGCCCCAGCACAACTAGCTGAAAATGGATTTAAAAAGTCAAAGTGCTATTCTTAAGAAAAGGGGTAGGGATGGGGATCAACTGTTATACAGGCAGAAATAAGGAGCAAGGCTTTGATTTAATGATCAGGCATATTTCAAGTGCTTGCTTTTACTCACATTGACATATGGCTTTCCTGTATGTATGTAAATATTTCAATACATTAGCTTGCTTGTATAAGAGGAGAACAGGTTTCAGTAAAACTCACTGAGTTCTAGATAATGTAGTTTTCCAGAATTCTGGAGCTTTCATAGGCATCCACACAATTCATGCATGGTAACAATTGTGCAAATGCTGTGGCTTACGTACTTCCTACAGAAGTTGCAATGAAATTAAGTAATACTAGCATCTCTATGATCACCACAGGAGAGTTATTATTTTGGGCATCATCCCAGTTGGCACAAGTGCCATTGCCTCTCATATAAAGTTTCTCTGCAACTTATGGTCAAGCCGAGATACGGTCAAGTGGAGAAAAACTTTGTGCATATAGTCAGTGGTGGGATTCAGCCGGTTTGCACCACTTCGGAAGAACCGGTAGCTAATTTTTTGTTGCCCAGGCCCAGAATGGACTTCCGGAAGCGGTATCCACACAGAGAACCGGTTGTTCACATATTTGAATCCCACCACTGCATATAGTCCTCAATTTATGACCACAGTTGGGCCCAAAACTTCCATTACTAAGCAAGGTAGTTCTTAAGTGAGTCATGCTCAATTTTATGATCTTTTTGCCATGGTTATTAAGCAAGTAGTTATTAAGTGAATCACTTCTGTCATACCTAAGGTGAGACTAGAACTCACATTTCCTGGTGTTTGGTCCAAAGTCACCCAGTTGGCTTTCATGTCTAAGATGGGATTAGAACTCACAGTCAATCAATCAATCAATCAATCAATCAATCAATCAATCAATCAATCAATCAATCAATCAATCAATCAATCAATCAATCAATCAATCAATCAATCAATCAGAACAGAGCTGGAAGACACCTTGGAGGTCTTCTAGTCCATTCGCTTGCTCAATCAGGAGACCCTATACCATTTCAGACAAGTGACTGCCTCTTCTTACAAATCTCCAGTGATGGAGCGCCCATGATTTCTAGAGGCAAGGAGTTCCATTGGTTAATTGTTCTCACTGTCAGGAAATTTCTCCTTAATTATAGGTTGTTTCTCTCCTTGGTTAGTTTCCATCCATTGGAAACTAATGGCCTGATGCCTTAATCACTAGATCATGAAGCCCACATGTAGCATTAGGGGTGCATGAAAGTCTGCAATACGTGAAGGACATAATGTGGGGGATGCTGGCAGAGGACATTTGCAGAATGTGGTGTCAGTGATGCTCAGTGAGCACCAGGCACCAGGGATGTTAGATGTGCAGCACTGTGAATAACGCATTTGATATAAGTGAATGGGGAAAATCAAATCACTTCTGCAGAAAGACAAAAGGCTGGGAAGAGGGGAGGAAAAAAACCTCACTGGAATGCAGTAAAGAAAAGATGACATAAGCGGGCAAAATAAAATGCAACGAAGTAAGATAAAATCCATAGGAATTATAGCTAGGAAATATTATAAATGGATTTTAATAAAGAGCTTTACTTGACCTGTAAAGCAGGAAATGGGAAAAGTGTTATTCATTTATGAAAAGGAAAAAAAAAGATTAACCTTTTCCCTCCACTGCTGTTAATAAGACTAAAATTGAGCATTGTTATTTATCCCCCCCCCAAAAAAAAGTCTGCAGAAAAGGCTCTACAAAATTTCTCTCTTGAAGAATGATACTAATAAACCTGAGAAACAGAAAAGATCTCAGCCTGTATTATTAGAACTGTATTATTGAAAGGCTATATGAGATAATCCTTCTAGACCAGAAACCTTAATAAAGATAAATTAAGTCTCCTCCAATTTGAGCTCATTTGTGGGTGATTTCATGTACATAGTTTTCTTGGTGATGATATGGAATTAATTTCCCTCTGTCTTTTTCTAGAATTTTTCAGAAAACCTTTCCAATTCTACCTATGCCCCTGGGATCACTTGGTGGTCTCCCTTCCAATCTAATCACAAGTGGTTTCCACACCCATGGACCGGCAACTAAAAATTGTTACCTTCTGAGATTTGATTGCTTGCTAATGAGCACTGTTTACCTGTCAATCCATAATGGGCAATAAATGCTGGTCGTGCCTCATTTTGTGCAGCTTCCAGTTTCTGAGTTTGAAGACTGGCCTTAATAAGTCCACCTGGGAATGAAATATTGTGGTATAGATAGAAAAGTGTTTTTATCGTGCTATCCTGCCATTTTCTCTTCTAGATGTTTCCTTTCATTAATCTGTTTGGGGATAATGCCCTACATTCATCCGTGCCTGTCTGCTGCTGACTGTTCATCCATGCAGAAACTCAAAGTTAACCTTTGTGCTACTTTTGCTAATAAGGAGAAGCTGGAATTAGAACTTAATTTATTATTTCTCATAGGGTGGGTTTCTATAAAAGAGAGAAGGAGGGGTAACATATTGGATTGGAGTTAGAGTCGCACTCTTAAAACAGGGAAATTGAAGAAGTAAAACAGAAGTAGTGGCGGGCAACTAAGATAGACTTCAATACTAACTGCTGAAGGTTTTTAATTGTATAGGCTGGGAAACCTGCATAGGCTTGGGTGGTTTCAGGCTGCTGAAGCCTGTTAGTTGGAGAATGGGCTGAAGTCCACAGAATGGACATGGGCACAGTCCTGAGGAGGAGGAGGAGGAGGAGGAGGAGGAGGAGGAGGAGGAGGAGGAGGAGGAGGACTGTAAGCCCTACCTTAAATCTAAATTAGGAGGTGCATCTGATTTAGACACAGACCTATGCATGTATTTATTAAACCACCATGAAAGCTATTTAATAAAGAGGAAAATTATGAAATTATGAATTGGTGCTTTACGATGACTTTCTATTAAATCCTGAAAATTCACAGAAAACTTCTAATTGCAGGTTGAGTTGCCCTTTCTTCCTGTTTCACAAAACTTGTTACTATGCCAACCTCTGTGAGTCTATTACATAGATGCCTCCCTTTTGTTTCTCCTGTTTCAGGTACAATATTAGTGATCATCAGCTGAATTCAGTATCAGAAACCACAACTTATTTATCTTCCATGAATTTGTTTTTAATTTACCCCACTTAGAGGCTGTCATTGTTACTCGATACATAAATGAAACTTATACATAATGGGCTTCTTTTAGCAAATAACTTTCAGTCTGAAACTCATATCAACTAATACATTTTACTTAGTGATCCTGAATTTTACTATTATAAGAGAAGGAAAGCAATATTTCTATATGAACAGGGACAAATGAGGGAAGCAATGTTGTGCTATCACAACAGAAGCCCTGTACATCATCCACTTATGTCCCAAAAGGACAGAGGTCCAGTTGCATCGCTGCATTGTTGTGCTGCTGTTTTCGACATTTTGATGAAAGTATCAACTTCTGCAAATGCCTTTGGGAAGATTTGATCTTATGTGGTTTTATGACAGCGCCACAGCAGTTGGCAGTTGCTAGTTGGAGAGGTTAAGGTTGGGACTTGGGTGGCTTATTACTAACTACCAGATTCCAACAGGATTTCTTTTGTTCTGTTCTACAGATGGACACAGGTAAGCTCAGTTATGCAATAGTGATGAATATCTGTAGCTCGGGTGTAGGATGAGGGTGAAGCCTTGTTCTCCAAGCTTGTGGGTTGGTTTCTGAATGTTTTGTTAACAGGCTAGATAACATCTTCAGTGGAGTTTAAGGGATGTCAGTGTTCTTCTTCAGAAGAACAGAACAGAACAGAAGAACACCGACACTGACACTCCCTACACTCCACCGAAGATGTCACCTAGCCTGGTAACAAAACGTTTGGAAACCAACCCACAAGCTCAGAGAACTTCACCCTCAAGTTCAGTTATTCTGTGTTACAACCAACACGTTTGTTCATAAGTTTTTTTTCTTCCTGCTATCTTATCTGTTAATTATTCAGTACTAATGGATACATTTTTAGGTGTGCTTCCACTTTGGAAAAAGAAGAACAAGTGTAGGCAGGTGTGTGTTTAAGCCAAAATAAGATTCTTTTCTATTGTTGGCCCATATCATGCATGCTCACGATTTTCTTCTTTGAGCAAGATCTGGAGTCTTTCTCCTGGTGAGTCAGATGACACACATCCATGGAGTTTTCTTGGCTATAATGTCAAAGTGGTTTGCTCAACTGTTGATTTTGTGATGGGTCCTCCCGATAACAAAACAACTTGTCAGTCTTCCTTACTGTCTTGGGATTTTTGGTAGGTTCCCATCCAAGGACAGAGCAGGCCTGCTTAGCTTCTGAACCCAACAAGATCAGCCACCACCTGAGGAGACATTAACTCATATAGCATTGATTATTGGTAGTCAATGTTTTTATGAATCTGGACATTTCTTTGGAGTTGTAAAATGGTTTTGTCTTTGTACAATCAGAGTGATTGATTTGGCTCTGCTGTTTAGAGAACATGACATGCTGATTAATTGGTCATTCACCCTGGCAAACTAGATTCTATTTTACTTATCAATCAAATTTATAAAGCCACCCATCTCATCAAAAGCAACTCTGGGCAGGGCACAACGATTAGATTAATCAACAAGTGGGAAAAAGCTGCAGATATAAAATATGAAACTCTATATTAAAAATACCACTAAAAAACCCAAGATACAAACCATAGATTGAGAGAGGATACAAATGGCTCCCTCAACAATGGAGCTATCAAGCAAGTGTCAAGGTTCCGATAGACAAGACCAAACAAATCAGAACTCTGAGGCTTGAAATTTCCTCAAAGAACATGTTTATTGGTTACATAGTATCGGCACGGTCAAAAGTGAAACCAAGTTTGAAATCCCCTTCAAAGAGAGACAATATTACAAAGTTGAACTTCCCACCCCAATGCTATGCAATCAGCTACATTCCCCAATAGAAGAGTTTGGCGGGCTTTCTAACCAAATGCTCACACACCCATCTAACAGACAGAAATGACCTTGGTTCCCACGGGACAGTAAAATGTTTAGACTAGTAGAAATCCTCCACACACCCTCCCATTCTTGTGGCAACCTAGAACGAGCATAATGGCTGCAGCCAGGTTCATTGTAGAGTTGACAGTAAGTCTCTGGTTCCTTGGGAGCACCAGGCCTGATAAGATAACCAAGTCTTGAGAGCTTTTTGGAGTATCAAAAGGCATGGAGCTAGTCTAATTTCAAGGGGAAAGATGTTCCATAAGGCAGGCACCATGTCAGAGAAGACTTATCTCCTGGGACCCACACAATAATGTCTCTAGCAATGATACTCACATCTTGCCTTCTCTGCCAGATCTAATGGTGTGGGCTCATCTAACTAGGGGGAGTCTGTCTTTCAGGTATGACTCAAAGGACTTTAAAGGTTAAAATCAGCATCTTGAATTGGATCTGTCAATCATACTTGTAATACAGTTTGGGTTCTCCAAATGTGTTTTCAGCACAGGTATGATGCAAAAGGACAGGAGAAGAATCTAATTAGACATAGGAAGAATACAGTGCTGTATTGTCCAAGAATTATTCTTCTCCAATCACAGCCCTTCTGGCTCAGAGTGCACCCATGAGTGCACCCACTCTTCATCAAAAGAGAAAATAATTAATTGAAGGTGCTGAGGATATTTAGGAAAGTGACATATATTCCTGAGTATTACAGAATGCAGAATAGAGTTGGAAGGGACCTTGGAGGTCTTCTAGTCCAACCCCCTGCTCAAGCAGGAGAACCAATACCATCCCAGAGAAATGGCTGTCCAATCTCTCCTTGAAGTGATAGAGCATACCCACAATTTATGGAGGCAAGCCATTCCATTGATTAATCTCACTGTCAGGAAATTTCTCCTTAGTTCTAGGTTGGATCTCTCCTTGATAAGCTTCATCTGTTACTTCTTATCCTGCCTTTAAAGAATAAGTTGACCCCTCTTTTCTGCAACAGCCCCTCAAATATTGGAAGTCTGCTCTTGGGTCATCCCTAGTCCTTCTCTTCATTAGACTAGACATAGACTGGGAGGTGGGAAGGTCTATTAAACACTGCTGTAGGAGAAAGATTTGAAAATATTGCATTTCCTCATCTTAATGGCTATTTAATACACATTGATTGGTCATGGCTGCCCCCATATACGTGGCTTCTCAGTTTATCACCAATCTGAGCAATCCTACATGCTGTCCAGACAGACTCCCAATATGGATAATATAAGGTGAGAACAAAAAAAGAAAAACACCAGCTCCATCTTTCAATGCTGACTGCCATCTTAGGAAATCAATATCTGTCATAATACCCTTATCATTCTGGGAACTGAAATCCTACTTGGGCAATAAAGCTTTCCTATTTACTTGTTGATTTAGATCAGCTCTGACAGCCCACTGAAAGGCAGGGAGGGTGTGCAATGTGTATTGAATGCCCATTACATACGAAGCTGCAGTTATATTTTTGTTATGCTAACAAAATGAATTGTAGATTGGGCAGGCATCAATTTTGAGTGTTTTGACAGGGGTCAATCAATTTGGAGGGAAAGCAAAACTTGCCAGGCTGATGAACACTAAGGGGATTATGTTTTTCATAGTAATATGTTGACAGAACTAAGGTTTACCTGGAGGCCTGTGTGGTTTTGGATGAAAGTACAGAACTTTCAACAGTACAGAAGCACACAGAGGTTAGGGTGTGGGTGTGTGGGTAACAGCACCAATCCTCTTCAGATTGTGGATAGCATTTAGATCGTCAAATGGATTCCGATTGAGTCATTGATTTTAATTTGGAAAATGGAGTCCATTAAATGTTTGACGGCCAAAAAAGCCAACACAATCCTAGGTTGCATTAACAGAGGGATAGAACCAAGGCTTTATAAAGCCTTAGTTAAGGTCACACTTAGAATACTGCATCCAGTTTTGGTCACCATAGTATAAAAAAGATGTAGAGACTCTGGAAAGAGTGCAGAAAAGAGCAGCAAAGATTATTAGGAGGCTGGAGACTAAAACATATGAAAAATAGTTGCAGGAATTGGGTTTGCCTAGTCTAATGAAAAGAGGGACTAGGGGTGATATGATAGCAGTGTTCCAATATTTAAGGTGCTGCCACAAAGAAGAGGGAGTCAAGCTATTCTCCAAAGCACCTGAAGGCAGGACAAGAAGCAATGGATGGAAATTAATCAAGGAAAGAACCAACCTATTAATAAGGAGAAATTTCCTGACAGTGAGAACAATTAATCAGTGGAATAGTTGCCTTCAGAAGTTGTGGGTGCTCCATCCCTAGAGGCTTTTAAGAACAGATTGGACAACCATTTGTCAGAAATGGTATAGGAACTCCTGCTTGAGCAGAAGGTTGAACTAAAAGACCTTCTTCTGTTAACTGGTCAGATTGGGCTGATCCACTTTGGATAGACATTTTGTACCCAAAAGAAAAGGTAGTCATCTGAATTGGTACTTGATTTGGAAAGTCAATATGATTCTGAAATTCAGCTGAAGCAAATGAAACTTCTGAATCTGACCTAGCACACCCATAATCTGTGCTGATGTGCTAGCTAAGACTTCTGCAAATGAGATTTTGAGATGTGACACCGAAGAGTGCGACTTTTATAGATGCCGCAGTTTGTGGAGAATTTAACTCCACTTGCAGAGGCCAAACAGCAATCCACTTTTGACTGAGAAACTTCCCTTCATCTTAGTCTATTGTTTCCTTTAAAAGGATTTTGTTTCAACTGCAAAATTTAGTTAAGGTCACAATTTGGCATTTTACACAAACAACCTGTTTAACTATCAGTAGTCCTTGACTTATGATCATTCATTTAATGACAGTTCAAACTTACAACAGTGTTGGAAAAAATGACCTGTCCTTAAAGTTACCAATGATTCCATCACCCCTGGAGTCATATGATCACAATTTGTGAGTTTGGCAACTGGTTTAAGATGTATGCAGCCTCTTGTGATCACGTGATTGCAATTTGCCAGCTTCCCAGCCTGCTTCCAACGAGCAAAATCAATTGGGGAAGTTGGATTCACGTAACGACCGTGTGATTTACTTAATGACCGTGTGATTCTCTTAACAACAATGTGAGTCACTTAAAGACTATGGCACAAATGGTTGTAAAATCAGATCTGGTCGTGTGATGATTAGCTTGTTGACAGCATTGCTTGGCAACCAAAACTCTGGTCCCAATTAATTAAGGTCATAAATTAAGGACTACTTAGAGAGCCTAACCTATATCTCCTTTAATGCTCTGACATTCCTCTGAAGTAAAGATGATATTATAAAAGTTAAAAAGCTACCATAGCTCTCAAAAACCAACTGATCACAACTATAGATCAACTGATTTATTGGAGGGATGAGTTAAACATTCAAGATGGCAGTCACAAATCAGCCATCTTGATGTTTTTGATCTTCTACTGCAGACAGCCTGAATTACAGTTTCTTTCACTTGGTTGAGATGTGTCCTATTCCTTTCTAAAATGCAGGAGGGGTAGAGATGAACTGGGGGCAAGCTAAAATGTGTGGATGCTCCAATACAATCTTCTCACCAAGATTGCAAAACATATTGTGAGTCACAAAGCACATTTCTTGTACTTGAACAGTGAAGAACTATTAATATTTCCCCTCAAACACATTCTTATCCTGCACGTATGCTGTGATCCACACACTGAGAGGCGTGGTGCCTCAGTGGCTTAATGATGCTGAAGACGGTCTTAGCTCCGGCGGTTCGAGCCCATGCACTGTGGGGCAGAGTGGGCTCCTGTCCCTTGCCTCAGCTTCTTGTCCACCTAACAGTTCGAAAGCAAGTTCTATACAAGTAGATAGATAGATACCACTTCAGTGGGGAGATGAGCCAGTGCTCTGTGCAGGCAGTCATATTCCTGATGGCTCTGAACCTTCCCGGTTGCACTGCCCATTTGTGAGGTGGCTCCGGGAAGGGAGAGGCCTTGGGTGATACTGCAGGAAGAGCCGCTCATCTTTCTGTCTTGTGCAAAGCCAGCTCACACTCTTGTGGCGCACTTTGGGAAGCGCACCAATGTGTCCTGTAACAGGGCTGGTACCTTGGCAAGCCAAACTACTACTCTGCAATAGTATTGTGGTCTCCTGGCTACTGTAAGAACGTCATACACTAATCATCATCATAATAATAACCCACTCACTTTGTGGTCTTCCAGCTCTCCCCAAAAGGTTAAATGCAACCATTGGTCACCCAAATTGCCCTCTTGTGGTCAAAAGCAGGGGTCTCCAACCTTGGCAACTTTAGGACTTGTGGACTTCAACTCCCAGAATTCCTCAGCCAGCATGGCTGGCTGAGGAATTCTGGGAGTTGAAGTCCACACGTCGTAAATTTGCCAAGGTTGGAGACCCCTGGTCTAAAGGATTTTTTTTTAAATTTTTGAAATGTACAACTCTCTGTTAAGAACCGTATGTACATTCCCCCCCCCCTTTGGAGTGATTTACTTCCTCTTTGAAGGCAATACACAATGGATATTCTGGGCTGTATTTCTCACCTCTTTTCATCCTTTCCACTTCTTGGCTTTTGTTCTCCGTTCCGCTGAACTACTCAGAGGAAAATAGTGGATTTTCAGTAATGCTGCAGAGGTCCATAACTGCAGCGAGAAGGACATAGTTTGTTATTTTTCCTGACACTTTTTCTAATTGACAAAAGGGAGACGGTGTATCTGCTTTCGTTCTCATTATGGTTATAACTCTTCTCCATTTGCTACAGATAATGAGAAACCTTAATAAACTACTGAAATGAAAACGATAACAAGAAATAACAACAAGCAATTTTAACTTACATTGATAGAAGTCTAGTTTCCAAATGACAGAAATTAATAGTTCTACTTTTTTTTGTTTTTTGTTTTGTTTTTTTTGCATTGATCATACTCAACCTCAGGTAGAAGGCCCAGTTTGGGACATCCCATTGCAAGAAAAATTAAAATTAATGGGGCCACAGATGGGCAGTGAAGGAGATCAAGGACACAGGAAACCAAATATTTTGAAGATGAACTGAGGGAATTCGGGTTGATTATTCTTGAAAATAAGAGAAGGGATACAATAGCATACAGGTAGTCCTCGACTTACGACCTCAACTGAGCCCATTTCTGTTGCTAAGTGAGACATTTGTTAAGTGAGTTTTGTCCCATTTTACGATCTTTCTTGCCACAATTGTGAATCACTGCAATTATTAGGTTAGTAATACAGTTGTTAAGTGAATCTGGCTTCTCTATTGACTTTGCTTGCCAGAAGATCACAAAAGGTGATCATATGTCCCCAGGACATTGCAACTGTCATTAATATGAGTCAGTTGCCAAGCGTCTGAATTTTGAACATTTGATCATGGCATGGGACATTTTAATTTCAGTCACTAAATGAACTGTTGTAAGTCAAGACTACCCGTATTTATTCTCTATCAAGCCAGATTTAGACTTCCATCTCTATTTCCTGGACTATTTCATTTCTTCTAAATTAAAAAAAATCTCCCTAGACTACCTAAATTATGTATATTACTGATTTTTCTATGATTTAGTCTTATGCTCAACAGGTATTGGAGGAATCACCTGGAAGATAACTGACCAGATAATCCAAAGCACTAATTTTCCCTTCTTGGAAGTTATTTCCCTCTAGAGGTAAAAAAAAAAAGGATGAAAGTACTTTAGATACAGGCTAAATTCTACTATGGAATCTCTGAGAATTGTACAGGGATAAACCCAGATTAAGATTCGTAATAAATTTAGATAACTAAGCCTGTTAAGTTTTATTTAGTAAAGTCTGTGCCTTGTAATATTACAAACTGAAACTGTGATTTCTTCCAGCTTGGATTCACTTACAGATGCCCTGAATTAGGCACTGGAATTAATTTAGGTCTATTTGCCTCTCTAAGGGAGTGGTTTTACTTTTGTGCCAGATTGCTGTGTATAGACATTTAGCTGATACTTAAGGAAAGAAAATGGGCAGCAATGTAAATTCGATAGATAGACAGACAGACAGACAGACAGACAGACAGACAGACAGACAGACAGACAGATATAGATGATAGAAAAACTTTGGAAAAGGAGGCACTTTTTCTCTAAAGATGCGAGGACTCTTAAGTGTTCAGGTTGTGGTTTGTTAATATTGTAAATGGCACAAGTGGTGACCTCAGAAAGATGATCTGGCATGCTATCATTCACCCTCCTTATCCATTTTCTTCCTTTCCTTCTACCTCTTTCAAGAGTAACCATTTTTTAAAGTCCATCTCCTGCTTGCATCATTTGGCCAACTTATATAAGTTTCTGTTTTGTCTTCAAGTTAACCTTTATTTAATTCAGGACTTGTTGGGTCTTCTTGCTGTTCATGGTAGTCTTAATAACTATAGTTTGAAGGCAACTATCTTCATTCTGTTCCTCTTACACAGTATCCAGCTTTTAAAGCCATTTCACTGGATAGATCACTGCTTTAATTATTCCAACCTTTGCTGGCACTGAAATATCTTTACCCTTCATGAACTTCCCCAACCGATCATTGCCTTCCTATTTAGGATTAATTGCCTTTTTGTTTTTCCAGCATACAGTTCATCTTTATCTCTTATCTAGGCCAAGGGAAGAACAAAATTGCCAACTACGAGTTCATCAAACATGTAGATGGATAATACTTTTGTCTTCTTACCGGTAACATTTATCTTTCACCTGGATTTTCATTTCACATGTTTGCTTTTATAATGAGATCTTTTTCGAGTCATTTATTCCCAGTCATACAAAATCACCCATAACTCAGTTGGTTAAGGTTTTCAATCTCCAGTTTTGAAGATAGGCAGTCCTCGGCTTACAACAGTTCATTTAGTGGCCATCCAAAGTTACAACAGCACTGAAAAAAGTGATTTATCATCATTTTTTCACACTTATGACCATTGCAGCATCCCCGTGGCCATGTGATCAAAATTCAGACACTTAGCAACTGTCTCATTTTATGACCGTTGCAGTGTCACAGGGTCATGGGATCCCTTTTTGCGACCTTCTGACAAGCAAAGTCAATGGGGAAGCCAGATTCACTTAACAACCTTGATATTAACTTAACAGCTGCAGTGATTCACTTAACAACTGTGGCAAGGAAGGTCGTAAAATGGGGCAAAACTGAACAAATGTCTCGCTTAGCAACAGAAATTTTGAGCTCAATTGTGTCCATAAGTCGAGGACTTCCTGTAGAACTATCTTCCAATCCTACCATCCATACAACATATTCATTGTAAAGGTTGAACAAACATAGGGACATTGAACATTTAGTTGAACATTAGGGGGAAAAAAATCCTTTCAATAACCTACCAGTTACCTAGATGGGCAGTGGGCTCTTTTTCAGCAGGTGTATTAAGTTAATTCTGGACTTTAGCATCAACTGAAATTATCAGGCAAGGAATTCTGGATGTGCATATCATTTGCCCAACTGCAGCTATACTAACCTATAACAGGGCAAGAATTAGAGAAGTGTATGAGTTGGTCTAAAGTTGTGTTTAATAAGTTGGGTGTGCTTTCCCCGAGCTGGTATTTTCAAGGTCTGGGGATGTGATTTATGTCAAAGAATCGGAAGGGATTCTGGTCTCCATCTAAACGTTCCTGTCCACATTTGAAAGTGACAAGAGATGATAAATCAAAGACATATTCCCATTCTTTTGATTTCCCATCCTTGTGAAACAGGAACAGCATATATTTTGCATCTTGGATGAGAAATGAAATATCTTGAAAGAAAAACAAGAAAGTCCAGTTGCCTCCTGAAAAAGCACTTTTGGGACAAACATGACCGGGATGACTGAGAATCTCCATAGACAATATTTTGTTTACATATACATTTTTTTCTAATAATGTTGCCTGGGAAAAAAAAAAGAAGGAATAAAAAGATACTGATATTATTTCAGCTGGGGAAAAGAATGACTTCCTTTCCTGTTCATTTCTCCTTCAATTTTTTTTTAGAATTTTTGATGATCTGGAAACGGAGACCTTAGATTGCATGAATATCCAACATGAAGCAAAGCGAATGGATTTGTCTTTAAAATACACTCTTATTTTAGTATAATGCTTTGCTTTATTTCTGAGTTTAAACCCACTGATGTTTGCTTTCAAAGACAGTACAGTCTGCTTGATAAGCTCCTCAAATTCAACCGGCAAAGAAATCAGTGAACGGGAAATAAGAAGTTGTTTCAATTGACAAGTTATCTGACATAAAATAGCAGATTACGAAAGAGAGGGCAATGCCTACAAATGTCTAAAAAAGGTATCTTCTAATGGAGTGAGGGAAACATTCTTTTACAGTATCCCTGGAGAATCAGACAAAGAAATGGATTTACATACAGATCAGCACTCACTGCTTTTCAGAGCGCGTGGTCTGCATTGTTGATTCGGGTATGTATTCCTTTTGAGAACTGAACACGGAGAAAATATTCTCCCTGGATGTTTTATTCGATGACTGAGTTTCTAATATTATGGGAAAGAGCCAGAAAGAAACAGCTCTTTTTCTGATTTTTCTCCTAGCCGGGGCATAACAACTTTAGACTCATTTTTAACATACTCCTGCTTATATTTGCCTTCTGCTGAAGCTACACTCCCAGGCAATAAAGCATTTCTTCTTGATAATTTTCATTCCCTTTCCTGCTTTAGCTTCAGCATTGTACAGGTAGTCCTTGACTTATGACCACAACTGAGCCCAAAATGTTAAGTTGTTAAGTGAGTTTTGCCTCACTTTACGACCTTTCTTGCCACCGTTGTTAACTGAATCTGTAGGAGATGATCAGGATGAGCCTGAGGGAGGGGTCAAACGCATCATAAGTCACGAGTCCCAGTGTGCCCGCAAGAGATCTAAGTCCAGCCCATCTTGAATGCCTTTCTTATCTGCCACTAATTTCCCTTGACCGTTAGTAGCTCAGATTCTTGTAGAGAGCTTAAGCTTGCAATCAATCTTTTTTTTTTTTTTTTTTTTTAACAAAATAATTTTTTATTGAATACAAAAAAAAAAAGATTAAAAAACATTGAACATAGTGTATCATCTTTGACATACATCTTTGTCTAAACATTCCTTATTATACACATACTTTATACATTTCAGATATTCTTCCTCTATTTACATCCCTTCTAATGACCTCCTTCTTTTTTTTCCTTCCATTTGTAAAATTTATTCCAGCTTAAGTAGTATTCTGTTTCCTCCTGATTTTTTAATTCTTTCGTCAACTTATCCAATTCTGCGCAATACAAAATTTTCCTTATTAACGCATCTCCACTAGGCACTTCATTTGTTTTCCAATTTTGGGCAAACAAAATTCTTGCCGCCGTTATTACATGAATAATTAAGTATATATCATCTTTGTTTATATTTTTTTCTAATATGCCAAGTAGTAGCATCTCTGGTTTATATTGAGTTTTTTGACCCGTCATTTCTGTTATCCAATTCCAAACTCTCTGCCAATAAACCTGTACCTCTTTGCAAGCCCACCAAACATGGAAAAAAGTACCCTTTTCCCTTTTACACTTCCAACATAGTGGTGAGTATCCACTATACATTTTTGCGAGCCTAGCCGGTGGCAGGTGCCATCTAAAGAGCATCTTATAGAGATTTTCCTTGTAATTTGATGCCAATGTAATTTTGCAATTACGTTCCCAGCTTTGCTGCCATTGGTCCATGTTTATAGCGTGCCCCAAATCTATTGCCCAGGTAACCATTGTTTCTTTAACTTGTTCTTCAAATAATTTATATTCTAACATATATTTATATATTTTTTTTATTTGTTTTTTCTCCGGGCCTAATAATATTTTATCAAGCCCCGTATCTTGTCTATTAATTCCCCATTCTTTCTTGTCTTTCACGTATCTTGCTTGTATCTGAAGGTAAGACCACCATTCCAAAGCAATCCCCTGTTGTGTCAACTCTTGCCTTTGCTTTAGATATCCTTCCTCTGACAGGATATCTTTGTATATGATAACCCTATCTTGCCTATAAAGGTTGGGGTATATAACTGCTTCTAATGGTGAGAACCAGCCTGGGAGTTTTGTATAGTATTGGCATTTAACTATATTCCAGCTTTTTATTAGTTCTTGCCGGACTTTATGCCTCAGGAAATATTGATGGTTCCTACTTTTATCTGTCCATAGGTGGGCATGCCAGCCCTGCTGGAGATCGTGCCCCTCTAATAGTAAACATCTTTTATTTTCCAATGTTATCCAATCCCTGATCCACGTCAGGGCCGCCGCTTGGTAGTATAACTCCCAATCCGGGAAGCCTAATCCCCCTCTTTCTTTAGCATCCTGTAGAGACTTTTGCTTTATCCTCGCCTTCCTTCCTTGCCATACAAAATCTAAAGTTAACTTATTCAACTCTTTAAAGAATTTTTTATCTAATTGGATTGGAATATTTTGGAATAGAAAGATAATTTTGGGTAAAATATTCATTTTCACCGCTGAGATTCTTCCTAGAAATGAAAGATGTAGATTTCTCCAGCGGTCTAGGTCAACTTTTATACGTTTAACTAATTTTCCGTAGTTATCCTCTCTAATTGATGAGCAACGTGCTGACATAACAATGCCCAAATATTTTATTTTAGTAACTACTTGTATTCCTAATTTTTCCCCAAGATTTTCTTTTTGCGTGTTAGTCATATTTTTTGCTATGATCTTTGTTTTATTTCTATTTATTTTCAAGCCTGCCACCTCTCCATATTCCTCCAATAGTTCAAAAAGCTTCTGACCTGATTGCACGGGATCTTCCAAAATAAATACTAAATCATCGGCATATGCTTGGAGTTTATATTTTTCCTTTTTAATCTCAAGCCCTTTAATTTGCTCTTCTTGCCTTACAGTCCTAGCTAAAATCTCCAATGTATATATAAACAATAATGGCGAGAGAGGACACCCTTGTCTTGTACCTTTCTGAATATTGAATTTATTGGTGGCCTCACCGTTTATTATAATCTGGGCATTCTGTTCGGAATATATTGCAGCTATAACATTTAAAAAATTTTCTCCAACATCCATTAATTTCAGTTGTTGGATCAGAAATAGCCAATTAACATTATCAAATGCCTTCTGTGCGTCCAAAAATAAGAGTGCCATTTGGCAATCGCTATGTGATTCGTAGTATTCCAATATGTCTAAAATTGTCCTTATATTCCGCTTAGTCTGCCTATTTGGGAGGAAGCCATTTTGGTCACTATGTATGAAGTCAATTAAATAATTTTTAAATCTCTCTGCCATTATTGATGCGAAGATCTTATAATCGACGTTTAGTAGGGAGATAGGCCTATAATTTTGTATCTGTGTTCTCTCTACATCTTCTTTTGGTATTAATACTATATTTGCCTCTAACCAGGATTTAGGTATTTTTGCCTCAGTTAAAACATCATTGAAAACTTCTAATAGGTGTTCATTAAGTACATTTTGGTGTTCTTTATATAATTCCGCTGGTATTCCATCTGGGCCGGCCGCTTTATTAATTTTTTGTTTACTTATAGCCGTAGTTATTTCAATCATACTTATTTCCTCATTTAACATTATTTTTTTTCCCTCTGGTATCTTCGGTGTATCTGTCTTTTCCAAATAGTCTATTATCTTTTCTACATTTTGTCCCTCACTCCTCTTATATAATTTTTCATAATATCTTTGAGCAATTCCCCTTTTAATTATCTCATCATGTTGAATCTCTCCTTCCTCATCTTGCAAATTAACAATCTGTTGCTTCTCTTTCTGCCTTCTCAGTTTATACGCCAACCATCTTCCAGGTTTATTCGCGTGTTCAAAATTATTTTGCTTGGCAGCCTTAAGTTGTTGTGCTAACTTTTCCGAGTCTTCTAGACAAAGTTTGTGTTTAAT
The DNA here is from genome assembly GCA_023970755.1 of Azemiops feae. Taxonomy (NCBI): domain Eukaryota; kingdom Metazoa; phylum Chordata; class Lepidosauria; order Squamata; family Viperidae; genus Azemiops; species Azemiops feae. The sequence goes on along the minus strand of JALGBA010000033.1, from coordinate 5,185,706 downwards.
TAATTCCATTTTACTTTTCAAACTTTTATTATTTAGGTCACCCTGATATTGTGTTTCAGCCTGCTTATATTCTTCTTCCAGTCTTATCCTGTGTTGTTTTTTTTCCTTATTTCTCTTGGCCATATATGAGATTGCAACTCCCCTCATGTATGCTTTAGCTGTATCCCAAGTATTCTGCAAAGATGTATCCCCATTCTTATTCGTTTGAAAGAAAAAGTGCATTTCTTTCTCCATCTTTTCCTTAAACTCTTTTTCTCTAATAATCACTCTTTGAAGAGTCCATCTTGGCCGGCTCCGTTGCCCTTTCCAGCAACAACTTATAGGATTATGGTCCGCCCAAAGACTAGGTTCTATATTAATTCCTTGAATTTCCGAATCTAATTTTTTTGAAAGCCATAACATATCAATCCTGGTCCACGAGTTATGTCTATTAGAGTAATATGTATATTCCCTTTTATCTATATTTCTTTCCCTCCAAGCATCTTGCAAATTAAGGTCTGTGCACATCTCAAAAAAAGTTCTGGGAAGTATTTTTTTGTTTCCTTTCCTTGCCCCATTACTTTTATGGTCTTTTGTTCTATCTACTATGGCATTGAAATCTCCAATCATACAAAACCCATCTCCCTCTAAGTCGCTAAGCTTGCTGTGTAGATCCTTAAAAAAAGATACTTGGGCTCCGTTTGGTGCGTAAACTACGACAATTATTATATTTTTTTTGTTTAGATTAGCCTCCACTATCAAGATCCTTCCCTCTTTGTCCTTATAGATTTGTTTGGAAGCTTGCAATCAATCTTTATACTCATTTGAATTGCCTGATTCTCCTGATTTTCCCACGCTTGACAGAATCATTGCAATGGTTAAGCTAGTGACATGGCTGTACAACAAATCTGGCTTCCCCATTGACTTTGCTTGTCAGAAAGTTGCAAAAGGTGACCACATGATCTCAGGACACTGCAACCGTCATAAATATGAGTCAGTTGCCAAGCGTCCAAATTTTGATCAGGTGATTGTGAGGATGGGGCAAAGGTCGTATGTGTGAAAAACCATCATAAGTCACTTCCCCCCCTCCCCACACCATTGTAACTTTGAATGGTCACTAAATGAATGGTGGTAAGTCAAGAAGTATCTGTGCTATTTATTTGAAAGAGTAGAGCTGAGAATTGCAGCACTCGGCCCAAATCCTTCAGTTTAAGGACTGTTGCGGTCAGTGGCTGGAGGAGTCAACAATAGAAGGAACTGAGCAAGAAGTAAAGGAAGCAAAGGCTTTTGGGCAATTGAACAGATCACAAAGGAAGCCAAGGTGAGCACAGAAGCTAATGCTTACTATCCTTTGGGACATTCCTTGGACCTACAGCTCTTTTTGATGGATGAGCTCAGCTACCTTCTATTGCCCCTTTGGTCCAGTTTTATTTGATGATGTATGATAGGGATTTTAAAACTGAGATGGCTACAAGATCTCTTCAGTACTTTAAAAACCCAACAGACCATGGCTTTTTAAAGCTTAATAGCAGTGCTAGATAACAATGGGAAGATGTTTCTTCTTTGATGTTTCTGGCCTTGACAATAGCTAGTATGGAAATTGTAGTGCATAATAAGTTCATTCAGTCTGAAGGAGAACAGGGTTGTTGAAAAGCCAAAGACAATTTGAACTACTTCAATAAAAACATGCTTTCCAAAGGCGTAGAAAGTGATATTTGTTCGAGCATCACATTAATTACAATCTCCAGGTTTAAGAAGAACTCAGACAAATTGAATTAGGTAACAACAATGAGGAGGACACTTAAAACCTAATCCTGCATCTTGTGTAAATCAGTGTGTGTTTGTGGGGGGAGGGAAGTGGGTGTATATCAGAGTTATTGATAGCAACTTCCCAAGCACTCACTTTAGTTACGCTCCTTGATTCAAACTTGACTGAAGTCAAGTTACAACAGCTAGATAAGAACCTTTATTGCTTACTAGGATTAAGCCACTACAACAATTGATTGTCCTCTGTCAAAACACAGCTCATCTTATACCCACTGTAGTTTAATTCCGTGACTTTATTTTTTCCCCTCGAGTTTGTGGACTTTATTTTTTCCTACCTTTGCCTTGAGTTTTGTGTTTTCAGACTTGAATCTGAACAACTGTTGGTCATTAGTCTGATAGCTCAGTCCTTAAGCTTGTAATTAAAACTTTCTTTCATTAAGGATTGAAGGTAAACTTGCCTGATGCTTCCAAACTTGCCAATCCAAAGGTTTCTAATGGCTGAAAAGTCATTAACAAGCAGTTTCCAAATGATTAGAAAAGGAGGTAGATGACCTTGGTGTCCTTTCAAAGGTGCTGAACATGCTTTGAGAAAGATGGTTATTCCTTCATCCCCCAATGCTCAAAATCCACCAGAAACTGCTGTCTTGTAATCTCCTCCTGAGGAACAACTGCCTGGAGAACCTGTAAGTGATCTCTAATCCTCTCCTTTGTCTGGAGAGGTTCAAGGAGTTGGTCTACTTGCCGGCTTTTTGTTGTTCATCACAGTCATCTCCAGTCCACCGTTCTTCCTCTAGAAGTAAAAATAATCTTAATAAAGGTAAAGATATATACGAATGATTTGGGAAGCAAGCAAAACTTTCACGAGAATTTACTTTATACAACATAATACTGAACTCAACAAAAAAAAAAGAAGCAAGAGAAAACACAAGCTATTTTGAATTAAGATAAAACAAAAGGGGGATTAAAGAAGTTTTCAGAGAAGGTAAATATTTCTCAACAAATTAAGTTTCCAGAGCAGCAATTATCTATGTTAACAGTAAGGGAAATGGAAATAAAAATGAATTAAGTAAAACAACTATTCTTTTTGGTTTGCAAATAAACTAGGGAACTGGTTGGCATACAAATTACAAAAAGAAAAAAGAAAATGATATTGAAATTACAAGCGGGAGATAGTGTAATAACTTTTACAAGCTGTACAAAATATGATGAATTGTATTTTGAAGAGGGGAAAGATACCAGAGAGCTGAAAAGAGGCTAATGCAGCATTAATGCCTAAGAAGGGACAAGATTTGACTTTAACAAGAAACTATCAGCCAATACCATTACTGAATAACTATTAAGTTTTTTTTTTACAGAGACTGAAAATAAATTTGCAAGATTCATGAGGATCAATGTGGGTTTTTACCTAAAAGACGGTCAGAGGAAAAGATAAGAAATGTGTTGGATATTTTGGAATATTTGAAGCTCTGAAAAATTCTTGCTCCCAGCTTCTTCTCTAATGGTATGTTGAGCTTTTAGCAGAGAAGACTAAGGTGGGAAATAATGGAACTTCTTCCCCAGACTCCATCCTCTTTTATCTGACTGTTATCTTGATAGCAGCTCTTCCTCCTGGCTATTCCCTCTAGATTCCGTTAGTTTTTAGTTTTATTTTCAAGATTGTTTTAATGATAAATGGCCCAAACCCATTAATCTTTACAGTAAATATTAAAAGCCGTCAAACATTCCTTTGAGGATGAATAGGCAACAATGGAAATAGGATGCAAGAGAAAATACAAAACAGCACTAGACCCAGTTGAGTCTGTGGTTTATTTATCTCTTTCAAGTGTTTAATTAGGGGTCCTTGTGCTCTCTGACCTTGGTTGTTTTCTTGAAGATGTTTCATTACCCAAACTAGTAGCATCACCAGTGCTAGTAGCACTGATCACTAGCACTTATGATGTTACCTAGTTTGAGTAATGAAACATCTGCAAGAAAACAAGCAAGTTCAGAGAGCACCAAGACCCCTCACATATAAGCTGTGGTTCTGCTTTTGGTCAAGTCTGATCAGTAAGCTGCCAATGTTTGCTGGGAACCCACCATACACTCTCCATGTTTACAAAAACCACAATTTATGTTGTCTTTTGAAAGCGATTTGGTTGGTTTAGATGAGTCAGGTTTTGGGCACAATACCTGGCAGTATTAGAATATAACAGCATAAGCAGCTCCCTTCTGGATGGGAACTCTGGACCATCTGGTCCAATAGTCTGGTTCTCGTTGTGGTCAACCAATATCTTCTTTCAGAAGATGGCCTTCAAATGAGGTCCTGCTGCATCAAGGCTAATGGTCCTTGATCCCCGTTGACCCCCAGTAATCAATCTTGCCTTTCTCAACCACCTTGGTTTCAGAAAAACAGCAGGAAGGAAAAACCAAGATGCATTTGGTTTTCCAGATCATCAGGGAAAGATTTCTCATAAAACATAGAACAATGGAAAGGACCTTGGAGGTCTTCTAGTCCAACCCCCTGCTGAAGCAGGAGACCCTATACCATTTCAGATAGATGGTCGTCCCACAACTTCTGAAGGCAAGCTGTTCCATTGGTTCATTACTCGCACCATTAGGAAATTTCTCCTTAGTTCTAGATTGCTTCTCTCCTTGGTTATTTTCCACCCATTGTTTCTTTTCTTGCCTTTTGGTAATTTAGAAAATAGTTTGACCCCCTCGCCTTTGTAGGAGCCCCTCAAATATTGGAACACTGCTGTCATGTCTCCCCTATTCGTTCTTTTTATTAGACTAGACATACCCAATTCTAGTAACCGTTCTTCTTATGTTTGGGCCTCCAGCCCCTAATCATTCTAGTTGTCTTCTCTGCACTCTTTCCAGAGTGTCTCAACATCTTTTTTATATTGCGCTGACCAGAACTGGATGCGGTATTCCAAGTGTGGTCTTACTAAAGCTTTGTAAAATGGTACGAGTACTTCATGTGATCTTGATTCTATCCCTCTATTAATGCAGCCTAGGATTGCATTGGGTTTTTTTTGGCTGCTGCCGCACACTGTTGGCTCATATTTAAGTGATTATCCACTAGGACTCCAAGATCCCCCCCCCCCCAGTTACTGGGTTTAAGCCAAGTTTCACCTAGCCCAGCCATGCTCACCTGAGCATGGCTGGCTCAGGAATTCTGGGAGTTGAAGTCCACGAGTCATAAAAGAGCCAAGGTTGCCTACCCCTGACCTAGCCTGTTACCAATACAGTTGGTTTTTCTCTGCCATCATCTATCTCTGGGGAACCGTTCATTAACCAACTGGCAGCACACCCTTGTTTCTTTTCATCTTCTACCTATGTCTGGACTAAAAGCTGATTATAAAAAGATTGACAGGGAAGTACTCCCCCTTTTAGTCACATTTATATGAACTTCAGGAGTTGCATGAAATGCTCATATATTCAGCGGCTGCCTTACCTTCATAGATGCATTAGAGCAAAGGATTGAAGGTCTTGATTTTATTTTTAATTGCTGCTATTTCCAGTTAGGGGTAAAAGGCTAAGAATAAGCAGCAATCTGTCTAATTAAGCTACATATAACATCATCTGTATTTCTTCAGTTGAATTATTGCCTTTTCTTCTCTTTCAGATAAATTCTCTTTGTTAACTGAACCCATCTTTTCCCCAGGTCTGGTGCTAAAAATGTGGCAAAGCAAAAAAGTGCAAGGAATTTGTTCAGCATGTTGGGTTTGCACCTTATTGAGTGTGCACACATATTTTCTACACAGTTTTTCTCAGACAGTGTCCACTGGCAGGTAATTTCAGCAGGTTTTTCTTTCTTTTGTTTGCACATATTTTGCTATAATTGAAAGCTTATTTTCCCTATTTAAGTTGCAAACCGCCCCCGGCATTCTGAAAATCGGGCTTATCAATGGGCATATGTGTTTTCTTCTGTTCGTGCATATTTGAGGAACTCAGAATCAATGTATTCACACCAAATGAAATGTATTTCTCATTTTATTGCTACAGCTTATTTCTCTTTTCAGTTTCACCTTTCACAGTAAACTGTTGGGACTTGTGTGTGAATTTTTATTTCAATCCGTCTTTCAAGAAATATTTTCCCAACTTTCCCAGAATTGTGTGAACTGTCTTGGGGAAAAAAATGAGCATATATATTTCTCAGTTCAGCATGACTTCAGATAGTGTTGGAGAAGGAATGATAGAACCTGGGGGTGGGGTGAAAAGAGGATTTAGGCAAGAATCCCTATGTAGCCACCAGCGAACTAAGTACAATCCCCTTTGAGTGCCATTGACCTTTATCTAACTCTTAGCAGGTCCTGAGAAGATCCACGCGTATAGATTTTTAGCAAAAAAAAAAAATCTGTTTAATTTAACCTTCCTGTGTTGACCTGGCCCTTTGCCTCTGACAGATAGGTAACAAATTTGTTTTCTCAAATTATCCTGCAAATTTCCAAGATCACCAAATCTCACAAGAATTTAGTATTCTTGGGCAAAATGCCATGAATTTTTCACTGCTTTACTATATTATCTCAAAATAGTGGGGGAGATTACCTAAATTTTCAAGAACAGATGATCTCCGAAGACTTTAATGATTTTACTAGCAATACATTATCATTTAACATGTAACTTAATCTAGGAAAAGATTCAGATATTGTTATAGGGTACTGGAGACATCCTGGCGTCAGTTCTATAGTCCTTGTGCTGGGCTTGTGTCTTTAGATGTTGCTGGTGGGGGAACTGTTTGTGTGTCTCCTTTTCCCCAATGCACAATTAATAATTGTCTGAATCAGGAGACATTTTACAATAATTCCTGCTTTACGCTGCTGGCTGTGTGATACCTTTACATGATTTGAAAGGAAGTGAAAGCTTTTAGGTCTGCTTGAAAGAAGAGAGATGAGAGGATTAACCACTACATTCCAATGCTAATATATCAAGATTCTTTAAGAGCACCATCATAATGAATACCTCTGTGTATTTTTATGAAGCTGTTAAAGTTCAGCCGTCTCCCACATCTTGAGAGCTTTCTGAAATTGCTGCAGGGGAAACCCCCACATTTTTTTATTATTATTAAACCTGTTTATTTGGTTTCATATTGTATAGAAAAAGAGAACTGCAACAGGCTCATTTTTCCAATTTCCTGCTACCCTTTTTGTTGATACTTCAGTGCATGAAATTGAATTTATTGCTTACTTATAGCAACAGTTAACTCTTACAGCCAGAATAAGTTTAGGAGAACTGATTATTTAGTAATAGTAGCATGTCTCCAATCAATGCATTTTTCTTTTATTTTCACTCTCTTTAGATAAAATACATGCCTAATATTTTAAGTGTCTTATATTCTCCAAAAGGCTACATCTCAGCTTTGTCTGTGGTTATAACTCCCTCTTGAGAACAGAGATCTGCAGCTCGGGTGCTCCATCGTCCGAGCTTTGTAATTATGGGCTTGGTTGCCCAATGGTACAAAAATGCTCTTTATCAGCTTTGTTGGTTCATCATTACAACAGGTTCTGGACCATAATAGTCTAGGTTCAGTTTTTGATGGAAATGCAATTTCCAAGAAGGAATGGGGCACATCACTTCAGCATCCTTCTGGATTCGCAGCTCTTTGTTGATGCATAGATTGATATTGTGTACCGAGCATGTCCTTGGCAGGGAAAGCCACTCTATATTCCAGTATTCAGTATTCCAATATCTCAGGGGCTGCCACAAAGAAGAGGGAGTCAAGCTATTCTCCAAGGCGCCTGAGGGCAGGACAAGAAGCAACGGATGGAAACTAGTCAAGGAGAGAAGCAACCTGGAACTGAGGAGAAACTTCCTGACAGTTAGAACAATTAACCAGTGGAACAACCTGCCTCCAGAAGCGGTGAATATAAATGGGGGAGCAAACCCATACCCAGTAGTACTGAAGATGTTGGGTAATGAAACATCTGCAAGAAAATAATCTAACTCAGAGAGCACCAAGGACTCTACAGTTCAGCTCTGAGTCTCATATATTCTCTTCTGTTGATTCCTGGTTTGCTTTAGATTACTGGAGGTGTTTCCACACCCACCCTCCTTTTTTGTTCTCTATACCTTTTAAAACATGCAGCCCTGGATAGCTAATAATGTGGTCCCACAAGATTATATGTATATATAAAAATTGTTATTTTTATACATTAACTATATTATATCTAAGATGATCAAAGGCCTGGAGACTAAAACATACGAAGAACGGCTGCAGGACTTGGGCTTGGCTAGTCTAAAGAAAAGAAGAAATATGGTATGGTGATAGCAGTATTCCAGTATTTGAGGGGCTGCCACAAAGAAGAGGGGGTCACGTTATTCACCGAAGCACCAGAGGGAAGGACGAGAAACAATGGTTGGAAACTGATCAAAGAAAGAAGCAACTTAGAATTAAGGAGAAACTTCCCGACAGTGAGGACAATTAACCAGTGGAACAGCTTGCCTCCAGAAATCGTGGGTGCTCCATCACTAGAGATTTTTAAGAAGAGGCTAGACAGTCACTTGTCTGAGATGGTATATGTTCTGTTCGCAACACAGACATGAAGATGAGGCAGTTGGTACAAGAGATGATCTTTATTGTGTACATGCACTGAACAGAAGCAAGCGAGAGAATGGCAACATGCCCTTATTATACTTCCCCTGCAAGGGGAGGCTCAACCAACGAATGCAGGACATTCTCCCACCTCGTGCATGCGCACGAGGCTAGAGACAGCCTGTCTGGGTCCCGGGCAGACATGTGGTCTGCCTGGGTCTCTACAACCGGTCCCGGGCAAACACGTGGTCTGCCCGGGTCTCTGCAGTTATCCTGCAGGTTTCCTGAGCCTTGCTGATTGACTCAGCAAGGCCCAGGACACAACAGTATAGGTTCTCCTGCTTAAGCGGGGGGCTGGACTAAAAGACCTCCAAGGTCCCTTCCAGTTCTATTCTATTCTATTTTATATGCAGCCCAAGTCAATTCCTGTTCACCCAATGTGACCTAGGCAAACCAAAAGGTTGGACAGCCGTCATCTAAAACCTATATTGAGGGGTCCTTGGTGCTCTTTGAGCTTGGTTGTTTTCTTGCAGGAATTTCATTACCAAAACTAGGTAACATCATCAGTGTACTGATGATATTACCTAGTGTGGTTAATGAAACCTCTGCAAGAAAATAACCAAGCTCAGAGAGTACCAAGGACCCCTCATTTCAACCCTGAGTTACAAATATTCTCTTTTGTTAAAACCTACATTAGACTTATTATCAAGGTATGAAGATTGCTTGCACTGGGACAGCCATGCTACTTCTAGCTTGCCAACAGTTCTGGGAGGGAGGAGTATGAAATGCACAGGTGGCTTTTATCCATATGGGAAGCAAGGTTGCAAGATATGTTATGGCGAACAGAGAGATTCTTCTCATAACAACTGCCTGAAGACTAATTGGACAATGTGACCTGAACTGTCAGAGAGGGGAGGGAAGGTTTTACTCTTTTCATTATCTTTCTGGTGCCATATTGCCAGAGCTGGTTTTTCCATTCATTAGTGCGGTGTGCTGTGCTCAATAAAGTTTTGCATTAGAGCACGGGTGTCAAATTCACCATGTCACATGATGATTCGCGACATACCGTGACTTTTTTTTTCATTGCCGGAGCTGGGGTGGGCGCAGCCACCGTATGATGCAACCAGCCCGTGGGCCGGCAGTTTGACACCCCTGCATTAGAGATTGGCATGTCTCAGGTGTACTTACTTCATTGGGATCATCAGCTGACACTCATATTATGATTTTATATAATTCCTTATTCAAGATATGTGAAACCAAAATTTATGGATGCATCTAGAAGGCATTCAAGAGTCCTAGATTTGTAGGGCTTATTTATAGTTTGCCCCCAAAATTATTGCTTAGGGACGATGATCTACTTCAGGTCTATGTTACTGTTTTACAGTCCACTGTATCCCGTTTCAGTGTTTAAAAATGAGATGCTCACGTTAAAAATCATATTTAAATATGCCTTTGAAATGCATTTTTATTTTGAACCAAATGAAAAGTAAGTTGGGTAAGATATTCTTGAGCCAGAGACTGTCAGAATCCTGAAGAAGGATGAACGGTGGCAGATCAGTAAATTTAGATCAGGTCTTCTTAGAATATGAATAATTAATTTCTTGAGAAACTCTATTTTCAGGGAGGGGAAAATCTGCTGCAGTTGCTTCCTTTTCACATGACATGTCCTTCTCTTCTTCGCTGTCACCATCACTCTTCTTCTCCATTGACACAACAAAAGGAACAACTCTTCCCCCTTCTCCTATTTATATGAACAGTATATGAGTAATTAATGCAGGAGTTTTACATGAATAAAAAGATTTTCATGACAAATCTGTCCAAGCAGGAGGCCTCTCTAGAAAGCAGGTACAGGAGAGAGAACAAAGTGTTGTGATGAGTAAAATGAGAACTGGTTTTGTCTAATGGTTAAAGTGGTGCCCTAGAAACCAGGAGACAATGAGTTCTAGTCCCAGCTTAGGCATGAAAGACAGCTGGGTGGCTTTGGACCAATCACCAGGAGACTGTGAGTTCTAATCCCACCTTAAGCATGAAAGGCAGCTTGATGATTGTGGGCCAGTCTCTCTTTCTCAGCCCAACTCACCTCACAGGGTTGTTGTTGTTGTGGAGGAAAATAGGAGGAGGAAGATGCATTAGGTAGGTTCACCACCTTGAATTATTTTAAAAATAATAAAGATGGGATAAAAATACAATAAATAAATAAACAAAAAAATTCTGAGGGATTTTCTCCTTCAGATCCAAGATTTACTTGATGGAAAGACCAAACAAAAGGGTAGATGACCAAGCACAATGGTCCCCAGGAATTCTGAACAAATACTGAAAAAAAATGCTGTGAGGTAAGATAATACCTGTGACTTTTCTTAGCAAGAGCACAGAAAGATTTTGCTCTGCATTCTTCAGGGATCTTTTTTAATCCTTCCCAGTCTAGATTACAGATTGCATAACGGAGATTTCTATTGGTCTTCTCCCTACATGTTGGTCTGAATCTGTTTAAATGTTTAAAGTTCAGCTAAGATTAACCAAGTCCTGCTATGTGCCACAGATTAACAACCTTGATTTATTATCAAATTGTTCAAAAGAAATAGTAAAAAAGAAAAACATTACCAAAAAAAAATAAGAAAGAACAAGAGACGTATGAACTTTCTTCTTCCTGGACATACATACATACATACATTTATTTATTTGGAAAATTCATATGGCCACCCACCTCAATCATGGTTGCTCTGGGAGGCTTACAAAATTAAAACCCCAATATAAAACCCAATAAACTCCCATCTCCAACAATAATCAAACTAACAATTGATGGGTTCCCCAGGCCCACCGGCAAAACCGTGTCTTCAGGGCCTTTCGGAAGAGTGTCAAAGCGGAGTGCAATCTTCTTTCTGCAGGGATGATGTTCACAGGAAGAGAGTCACAGTGGAGAAGGCCTTTCTTCTTGGTCCTACCAGATGGAGTTCCTGAAGTGAGGGGACTTGTAACATACCCTGCCTCCCCACTCTGATGGAGTTGCAGCTCTTGCTTGAAAAGTAGATGTCACCTGTGACCTGCAAGGACCTTTGCACAACTCCATCTGATGCAGCAGTTGCCTCCTTTCCTAGATTGAGGGGCACTTCAGACAATCACTCGTGCCATGGTCACATCAGCTGAGCAACATGCTCTACATGGGGCTGCCCTTGGAAGACCAGTGGGAAGCCTCAACTGGTCCACAAGTGCAAGCAGTAACGGACATACTTTGATATGCTCATGTAACATCTCCGCTTTGCTAAGTGCACTGGTTGTCAATTTGTTTGCAGGGCTGATTCAACAGTTTTTGAAAGCACCCTTTCCAATGCATAGATGCGAATGCTTTGTGCGGTTTGGCAATTAGAGGATGTGGCATTCCTGAATGCTGCAAGAACAGAGTACTAGAAGGACTCCTTATACTGTATTTCTCCTTCTCCAAGGATAAGAGGCACAGGCAAAGCAGCCGCCACCACTGAGGTTCCATTTTATCTCTGACCATCCTCGGAGAACTCTTTTTATCTTTTATTTCAGCAGCCATGCTTTGCCTGTGTGAGTGAAATTAGCTTTGCTGTTAGAGAAGGGGATGACAGTCCCTTAAAAGAAGAATAGAAAGGATCTACTTTTTCAGTCTCTCAGAGGGACTCAGTTCTTTCAGACTGAAGCAAAACACATATGGGCACACTGAAAATATACACTGGAACCTCTGCCCTGCTTTGGCAGATGTATTGTGGTAACAGTAACAGAGGCGATGGTTGACTCTGCTTTTCATTATTTATGCTGCTTCTCAAAGAAAATTCCTCTTCCCCTCCCCTTTCTCTGCCATGCAGAAAAAGTTTCCTGGAGGTTTTTTCCCCCTTCCCCTACAGTGTAATACCCAGGAGGACAGAAAGGCCAAATACAAATTGGTGACAGTGATAATAACTATAATGGCTATTTTAATTTTTGCTCAGTGGAATAATTTGCTTTAGACATTTGTTTCCCTTTAAAGGAGAAGAACTGTCAGACACGAAAGATCAAGTCCACACACGAAGCTCCAATTAAACTGATTTGTTGCTAGAGCCGTGGTGGCACAGTGGTTAGGATGCAGTATTGCAAGCTAACTCTGCCGACTGCCAGCAGTTCGATCCTGACTGGCTCAAGGTTGACTCAGCCTTCGATCCTTCCGAGGTCGGTAAAACGAGGACCCAGATTTTGGGGCGCAATATGCTGACTCTAAACCACATAGAGAAGGCTGTAAAGCACTATGAAGCGGTTTATAAGTCTGGGTGCTATTGCTATGTCTATGCACAGGGATCTTCTCAACTAATGGTTAGCACCTGCTAGAAGTTAGATAAGACTCAATGGAATTCAAAGGAAGGTTGGACTTACTGCACCTGTGTCTACATAGAGATTCTAGGCTGATTCCTCTTTTAACTCCACCCCCAGATTCTGCCGTTCCTTCTCCTACAAGGGCATTTGCTTAAAGGAGAAACACTTTTCTATGAAATTCTCCAGGGTCAATTTACAGAGTACAATGAAAGAGCCCAACAATTGACCCTGGAGAAAGGAAGTTCACAGAGTGATCTAAAGATGTTGAGACTCTAGAAAGAGTGCAGAGAAGAGCAACAAAAATGATCAGGGGACTGGAGGCTAAAACATATAAAGAATGGTTGCTTGAATTGGGTATGTCTAGTTTAATGGAGAGAAGGACTAGGGGCAGTGGTGGGATTCAGCCAGTTTGCACCACTTCGGTAGAACCGGTAGCTAACTTTTTGTTGCCCAGGCCCAGAATGGACTTCCAGAAGCAGCATCCACACAGAGAACCAGTTGTTCACATATTTGAATCCCACCACTGACTAGGGGTGACATGATAGCAGTGTTCCAGTATCTCAGGGGCTGCCACAAAGAAGAGGGAGTCAAGCTATTCTCCAAAGCACTTGAGAGCAGAACAAGAAGCAATGGATGGAAACTAATCAAGGAGAGAAGCAACCTAGAACTAAGGAGAAATTTTCTGACAGTGAGAACAATTGATCAGTGGAACAACTTGCCTCCAGAAGCGGTGAATGCTCCAACACTGGAAGTTTTAAAGAACAGACTGGACAGCCATTTGTCTGAAATGGTATAGTGTTTCCTGCCTGAGCAGGGGGTTGGACTAGAAGACCTCCAAGGTCCCTTCCAACTCTATTATCATTATCATCATCATCATCATCATCATCATCATCACCACCACTATTATTATTATTATTATTATTATTATTATTATTATTATTATTATTATTATTATTATTATTATTATTATTATTATTATTATTATTATTATTATTATTATTATTATTATTATTATTATTATTACTGTATGTAACTTAACCGGTTACAATTCAACTTTCCAAAGACCTTTGCCGATCATATGTTGTTTGGGTCAGATCTGTGCGCAAAAAGGAGCCTTGAAAACATTGCATCAGGATTAGAAATTTGACCATATTGCCACAGAAAATAAATCTGCCCATCAGCATCCATTGAATTCAATCAATTCAATCTATTCCCAGATTTTTTTTCTTTTTTAAAAAATCCAAGCAGAGGGAAATAAAAAGGTAAATTTAAGAAATGGCAATTTAATTATTCCTTATTGTGAAAAAGGAAGCCTTGGATGGTAGGTAGGTAGGTAGGTAGGTAGGTAGGTAGGTAGATAGGTAGGTAGATAGATAGATAGATAGATAGATAGATAGATAGATAGATAGATAGATAGATAGATAGATAGATAGATAGATAGATAGATAGATAGATAGACAGACAGACAGACACAGAGGTATGGCTTAGCATCAGTTCTCACTTCTTGATGGCAAACGATGTTCACTTCAGTGTTCTCTCTCTGTCTCTCTGTCTCTCTCTGTCTCTCTCTGTCTCTGTCTCTCTCTCTGTCTCTCTCTCTCTCTCTCTCTCTCCCTCCTCTCCTTCTCTGTATACATATATTTCTGATGGAAAAGCTGAAGGGAATTTTCTCAGTTTTCCAGGTCATTGCCTCAGATTCCTTGTCACGTTTTTTAAAAGCTGCCGTTTAAGTCACCTCCAATAACAAAAACGGTTTGTTCTCTGGAGAAAGCTAATAGAGCCATGCTGTCACCTCATAATTGCCAATTAAATTCATCTAGTTTAGACTATCTATCCTGATTTCTCCAAAGACTGCTAAACTTCTTGCAGCGTACAAACCGAACTATTGTATTCACAGAATATTTTGACTGCACACAAACAGACACCGGGAGAATTCCACCTATCTTTTCTCTACCCATTTCACGGCTTGGTTGAAAGTTGATGATTGCGCCTCCATCTCTCCCCCCTCCCCAACCCTCGATCTTGGAACTCTAGCATTTCACTGGAAATATCTCGTTGTTGTTAACAACAAGTGGAGTGCTTGTTTCTTCTTCCCCGCAAACGTGAGGAGACAGCCCATCAAGATGTGGCACTAATCTATTCCTGATAAAAAGCAATTACTAAGTTTGAAGGTTCTCCTTTCCTCTGTTCTGCAAAATAAACTGAATATAGACCTATAGAAGAAAAGCCTTGCCGTGGCCACTATGAGCTCTTCCTTCTCTTTGTTTTTTCCCTTGGGACTTTAAATAGCCTGAAGAACACTGGGAGCACCAGAAGGCAAGACAAGAAACAGTGGATGGAAACTAATCAAGGAGAGAAGCAACCTAGAACTAAGGAGAAATTTCCTGACAGGGAGAACAGCTTGCCTTCAGAAGTTGTGGGTGTGCTCCATCACTGGAGGCTTTTAAGAAGAGACTAGACAGCCATTTGTCTGAGATGGTATAGGGTCACCTGCTTGAGCAGGGAGTTGGACTAGAAGACCTCTGAGATCCCTTCCAACTCTGCTATTCTGTTAAATTCTATTATTCTGTTTCCAATTATATAAGGAAAATGCTTAGAATTTCACAGTATGGATGTACAATACGCTTGGAGCAAGAGTGTTGTGTGAGAAAGCATTAATGCAGAATTAGCAGCTGGGGAAATGGAGCAACTGTCAGTTCAAGAACACCTGATGGTAAAGGAAGAACAGGCTTGGACTTCAGTGAACCAGGAGGCGACAAGCTGAAAGGTCAAGGAGACACCAGAAGTCTCACCATCCCACCAGATGCGGAGAGTCTACAGCCAGCCACCAGCTGGTTAAAGTACCATTCTCTTTTCACTGTAACACAGCCTGAAAAATCTAATTCTTCAGCAGCAGTTTAGAACAGCAGGTGACAGCAGTAAAAGCCAACTAACTTGAAAGTGGCTAAATGCTGTTTTATAAACTCAGGCAACAAAGGAGGATAGAAGCATACCTAGGATAAACACATAGACATTAAGTGTAATACAACACAGCATAGGCATAGTGCTAATGCTAAACTAGAGGATAGGGCAGGGGTCTTCAAACTTGTCCCTTTTATGACTTGTGGCCTTCAACTCCCAGAATTCCTCAGCCAGCGTGCCTGGCTGAGGAATTCTGGGAGTTGAAGTCCACAAGTCATAAAAGGGCCAGGTTTGAAGATCCCTGGGATAGGGAGATGTTTGTTGAACTTTATAGAATAAAAGTTTCAAACAAACAAGGAAGATAAGTCTCCTGGTAGTCTGTTCCATTTCTCAGAAGAACCCCTCATGACACCGGACTTGCGAGCATATTTTCCCCTTAAACCTCATCCATGATTGAGCTTTCTCGAAACCTGAAAATACGTGACATTTTTCCCCCATAAACTCAGTTGGTGTAGAGAGTATTGAGCATGATCTTAAAAGTGAGGGCTCAGATCGGTCACCAAAGTGACAAGGGGAAAATATGACTTAAATCCAAAACAAGGAGAAAACATGCAGGAAACGTTCAAGCAGACACCTCCCTAATTCGTATGGTTATGTGAGGGAGGGATTAAACCACAGTCAGACTTGCACGATTCTGTTACTACAGTATAGTCAATGTTATTAAAGTAGCTTAAGTTTCAGGTCAAGTTGATTTCCTGGGTTGGTTTGCATAGAGGGGGTTGACACACTGTGTAAACAAACAAACAAACAAACAAAAACAACATCTAAAGGAAAAAAATGTCCAAATACCTGATGGGATATCATACAGAAATATGAGTGGTCTGGTTTTTTATAACCTTAGAAGGCAGGAGTAGAACCAATACATTAAAGTATAAAGAAGTAGGTTCAGATTAGATATCAGGAGATGTCAACTTTATGAGCTATTAATCAATGGAACTGCTTACTAAATGAGGTGGTGAGTTCTTCTTCACTAGAGGTCTTCAACCAGAGGCTGGATGATCTTTGTCAGAAATGCTGTATGGATCTTGCATGGAGGAGGATATTGGGATAGATCAGTATTTTTTTTCAAACTTCACAACTTTAATATGCTTGCTGGGGAATTCTGGATGTTGAAGACCACATACGTATCTTAAAGTTGCAGTTTGAAAAACAATCGGAATAAATAAACTGTAAAGTCTGTTCCAGCTCTTATGAGTCAATAAAGTTGATTTTTTTTAAAAAAATAAAAAATAAAAAAATAAAATAAAATACACGGGTACTTATTTTTAGAAGGTAAACATTGAAATTCTTGCCTTTTCTTTCAATTTTTCATACATTTGATTGAGGGGAGAATCATGTTGGTGTTTTCTTTTCTTTTTTTTAAATGGCTAAATACAATGCTAATCCATTATTAACTGTATAGTATATTTGAAGCATTAAAATAAGGTCTGGAACAGAGATATTCCACGTGGCTTTTTCATGATCACCCAGTCGATGGATGCATTTTAAATGAAAAAGAAGAGTGCAAACAATAACCACACTGCTGATTAAAGAAAGGGGGAAAAATAGAGTGCTGTTACCCACAGCTAAGCCGTTCAATTGAAGTAATTCCCTTGGGATATCAGCCAGTGGAGTCCAAAATGCTATTAGCTTTAATTTTGCACAAGAAGTGCAAAAACACAAAAAACAACAGCAACAAAAAACCCTTTGCCTCTTTAAATTACCAAAGATCTCTTGGGATTGAAAGGCATAAAGCTGGATTTTTTTAAAAAAACAACAACAACAACACGAATGCAAGTCTCTCATGTCTATTACCCATAATAGAGGCAGGTTCAGTTTCTTTTTCAGATGAAATGGCATTTTGATGGGATATTGAGGAAAACTCTAGGGGAATAGTGATGATGAAAAGTTATTGGTGAAGAAGAGGACCATGTTTGATTCTTTGTCTGCACAGAGAAAGGGAGATATTGAGCAGAGGTTTGACCTAATATACTAGAAGATGGTTGTTATTGGCTATCCAGATATACTAGGACTTGAACCTGCATGTTAGAGAGGATGGGTTTACTAGTAACATCCCAAGATTCACCTATCCTGATCTATGGTCTTCCCAAACCATTCCTTTTTGTAAATGATTTAGATGGTTAGCTGTACAGATGGAACACCTGGCCCCATAGTGCTAGTTTGGTACTAGTTAAGCACAGATACGTTGGAGACAGACCATCCCAGGAACTTTCCATGGATGGGAAGTACCTGACTTGATGGTAATGTGTGTGAGAAGGATTTAGACATCCTGGTAGACCACACATGAGGCATCTGACCAACCCAGGAGACAGTAAAAGTGACACTTCCTACAAATTTTTAGAAGGAGAGATTTGTTTGTCTACGGTGGCAAAAATCAGAGTTATGAGGGGAACTGTAATTCGTGACACCTAATACCTTTCAATAAACTTTATAAGTTGGAAAAGATGCTAGCAGACTCCTGGGTTTCCCCCCCCCCCTTACGATCCTGTTACTATATATCTGTCGATGTAATGTAATCTTGGGTTGCATCAACAGAGGTACAGTTGTGAGATGATCAAGAGATAGTTCTGCTCCATGCTGTACTGGTTAGGTCAACCTAAGTAATGTGTCCACTTCTGGTCACCACAAATACAAAAAGACACCAAGAAACTAGAATGAGTACAGAGAAGTTCAGTAAAGATGGTGAAGGCCTCGAAGGCTCAGTCCTATCAAGAACCATTAAAGGAGCTTAGAAATATTTAGCCCGAGGATATGAAAGCTAAGGAGAGTCATATGGGACACCTGGCAATGCTTGAAGGGCTATCAGAAGGAAGAAGTCAGTTTTGTTCTTGATAGCTTCTGAGACTAGGGCAAGAATCAATGAGTGAAGGCTATAGAGAGAGATCCAAGTTTGAAATAAGGAGGAATTTCCTGTCTGGGACAGTTATTAAACAATGGAACAGCTTGTCTGCTGGAATTACAGATGTTATATTAATGGGGGTTTAAAAGCAAAGGTTGGACAGTCATTTGTTTTAGTTAATCTGAGGATCCCTGCCCTGGGCAAGGGGTTAGACTAAGAGAGTTCCAATGTCCCTTCCAATCCTATGAGCCTATGAAGCTCTGGTGGTCTTCACAAGTTTGATATTTCTCCAAGGACTTGTCAATTCATCCTTTCTGGGGGTCATTTGTAATTTTCTGAAAATTAATCTTCCAGAACAGATTGCTTTGTTTGAGACATGAGACTTATACAGCTGTAATTGGTCCCAATGGGCATAGTGAGTTGCCTTTTGAGAGAAGCATTCATTTCACTATTGTATTTTTTTTAAAAAAATGTTTTTCTTTTCACTGCCTGTATTACAATATTATTAGATTTTTTAATATTTATTTTTTGATTCCCTCTCTCGACTCTGCCTAACTTGACTCTGCTGGCATCTCTCTCTCTCTCTCTCTCTCTCTCTCTCTCTCTCTCTCTCTCTCTCTCTCTCTTTCCTCACAAAAATGATTCTGAAATGAAATTGCCTTAGTAAAGTACATGTAGTGAATGCTACAGCTGAACATATTTTATTTATTTATTTTAAAGATTTCTATGGCTGCCTATCTTAAACAACTCTGGGTGGCTCACAACAGCAGTAAAACCAGTAACTATAAACATAACCATAAAACAGTAAAATGATCAAACAGAAACAACAACAACAAAACTACACCCTAATCATCCCCATAGGATCCCATTTCATCCTATCCCATCCCATCCCATCCCATCCCATCCTATCCTAGGACCTTGGTCAAAAGACAGGTCTTGATGTCTATGGACTAATAACCACTTCACAAATGCATGGCACAACACAGAAGAACAAACTCATCAGGACAGTGTTCAGCAGTCCACCTGCATCTGAAAGACAAAAGTCACTCTTTTGAAGACAGCAAAGTCACATTCTGGACAGAGAGGACAGAGAGGTTTGAAAGAGGGGTCAAATCAGCCATCTATGTTAAAACTGAACAGCCCTCTCTTAACAAAGGGGGAGGGGTACAATACCACCTATCTCCTATCTTCAACACAGTCCTTTCAACAGTCCCAAGAAGGTTCCACACCCATTTGCACTCTGATTCAGGTGACACTGAGGATAAAGATAAGCCCCCCCCCCTCAAGTGGCCTCAATGAGTCTCAGAGAGTTAACAACCAACCCTCGGAGTGCTGACAACCAGATGACTGCAAAGATTATAAATTTTCCACTCCTCACAGTCAGTTAGAACTGAAAAAGCTTTTTGGATGAGAAGTGAAATGTTTTGAAAGAAAGTCCAATTTCCTTTTGGAAAAACACCTTTGGGACAGGTCTTGATGGCTTTCCAAAAGGCTAAAAGTATGGGGCACTGTCAAATTGCCAGGGTAGGGTGTTCTATAAGGTAGGGGCAGCCACAAAAAAAAGCATGATTTTTATGTCCCACTAGATGGTAAGATTTCATGGAAGGGATTTGGATCCTGCCTATCCTATTCAATCTTTCGAGATGGGCAGATATATTCTTAGGGAGAGTTGATCCCACAAATAACTAGATCAGTGATGGCGAACCTTTTAGAGACCGAGTGCCCCAAAACTGGCCCTGCCCCCACTCCGCCCCACCCCGCCTGCCTACAGGGCCACTCACCACCTCCAGGGCCCACCTCAGATCGCCCAGGCAGCCCAGCAGCACCATGGCGGCCACGCCCTCTGCCCGCGCCCCACAGCATCAACTGTGTGTGATGGGACATGAGGGCAGAGTCTTGACTACACTGCCTGTCTGCCATGTCCTTGGCTGTGCTGCTCCGCGTGGGCCATGCTTGGGGGCGACTCTCCTCCAGGGGGGCTGCTGGTGAGGAGGGGGTCACGGAGGAAGGTATGGCTAGGCCAACAGTACGTGTGCCCACAGAGATGGCTCCGAGTGCCGCCTCTGGCACCCGTGCCATAGGTTCGCCACCACTGAACTAGATCCTGTATCATGCAGAGATTTAAAGATGATAACCAGCACCTTGAATTGCATCTGAAAGGAAACTGAGAGCTAGTGCAGGTCACACAATAAAGATGTAATATGTGAACCTATGTAATATGTGAACCCAATACTGTGCATGCCAATGCATTCTGGACCAGCTATGACTTCTGAGTGATCTTCAAAGGCAGCCTCTTGCAAAGCACATTGCAATAATATAACTTGGAAATAACTAAGTTGTGAGTTACTGCAAGCAAGGCTTCCCAGTCCAAGAAAAGTTGCAATTGATGCACAAGAAGGATCTTGCTATTGTCAATAATGGCTAATCTTCGTAAAGCTACCACAAAGAAGTAGTTTATCTCTTCAACCAGGTCCTGTCAGTCCTTCCATTTTGTCTCTTGAATCAGATGCCCATGAAGGCATTCCTTCAAGTTTTGGATAAAGTGGATGTCATCTGATCAGAAGTTGCAGGTGTTCCATCATTGGAGGCTTTTTAGAAGAGATTGGACAACTATTTGTCTGAAATGATATAGGGTCTCCTGCTTAAGCAGGGAGTTGGACTAGAAGACCTCCAATGTCCCTTCAAACTCTGTTAGTCAGTTAAGTCTAGACTCTATGGTGAGTGGGATAACATATTGAGATCATCTATGAGTTACCTCTTGGGTGGCTTGTGAAATATAAGGCCTAACATTGACATGCTGCAACAAAATTTTCTTCCTTGCTTTCAAACTCTACTTAAGTATTATTTATTTAGTATAAGGTATGAAATACATGGATATGTAAAAATGTATGAAAAGAACACATACTAATATGATACACATAAGATGAAAATGTGAGGTCAATTTTCTAAGATATAAAAAAAATCAAGAAGTTATATATTAAGTTACAAGTTACATTTTAAAATACGTTCTTTCATAAAATAAGTGTTCTATATATTAATATATATTAAACATTGTTCTAAGGCTTTGAGAGTTGCAATATAATAATCTGAGTTATTGAGGATATATGATCTTCGTGTGATCTTGATTCTATGCCTCTGTTTATACAATTCAGGATTGTATTAGCTTTTTTGGCTGCTGCTGCACATTGTTGGTTCATAGTCAAGTGATCATCCACTCCAAGGTCTCTCTCACAGTTACTGTTTTTGAGCCAGGTCTCACCTAATCTGTACTTATATCTTTGATTTTTCATCCCTAAATGTAAAACTTTGGTTTTCTCCACATTAAAACTCATTTTGTTGGATTGTTCAAATTTGTCAAGATCTTTTTGAATCCTGAGCTTTTCTTCTGGGGTGTTGGCTATTCCTGCCAGTTTAGTGTCATCGCAAATTTGATGAGTTCCCCTTCTATTCCCTCATTTAAGTCATTGATGAAGATATTGAAGAGTACTGGGCCTAAAACAGAGCCTTGTGGTACCCCACTGCTTACTTCTTTCCATGTGGATATAGTACCATTGAGGACTAGTACAGTTTTCAGCCAGCTACAAATCCATCTGGTGGTGATATTATCTATTCCACCTTTTTCTAGCTTACCAAGCAGTAGATTGTGGTCTACTTTGTAAATGCCTTACTGAAATCTAAGAATACTATGTCCACAGCGTTTTGCTGGTCTACCAATTTGGTCACTTTATCAAAGAATGAAATAAATTGATTTGACATGATCTGTTTTTAACAAACCCGTGCTGGCTACCAGTTATAACTTTGTTTGCTTCTAGTTGTTCGTAGATCTGTTTTTTTATTATCTTTTCCAGTATCTTCCCAGATATTGATGTTAGACTGATTGATCTGTAGTTTCCTGGGTCTGTTGTTTTTTCCCTTTCTTGAATATGAGAACCACATCAGCCCTTTTCCAATCCTCAGATACTTCCTCAGTGCTCCAGGATCTTGCAGGTCTTCTAATCCAACCCCCTGCTCAAGCAGGAGACCCTATACCATTCTGGATAAGTGGCTGTCCAGTCTCTTTTTAAAAGCCTCCAGTGATGGATCACCCACAACTTCTGAAGGCTTTAACCCATTCCACTGGTTAATTGTTCTCACTGTTAAAAAAATTATCTTTATTTCTAGGTTGCTTCTCTACTTGATTAGTTTGAGTAAAAATGAATAAAGTATGCAATAAACATGAATTCCCCCTAAAGTTGAAATGAATGCTTTTGTATTTAGAAGACCTTGACTGAACATAGGGGTTGAATTCATAAATGTACCAATGCAACCATAATATTATATCTCATTTCCTTTTGCTTAAATAGAGTTGATAAAGACGTTTCCTCACCTTCACATATGTAAGCTGGGTTCAACAATATTATAACCAGTGCTTTTTTTGTAAAACAAAAAGGTGCCGGAACTCACACACATCATACAACCCGCCTTGCCTATCCTACAAGGTTCCATCCAAAAAAGGTGCCGGAACTCCGTTCTGGGCGTTCTATGAGAAAAAAAGCCCTGATTATAACTAGGCTAAAACAGGGCCAGGTATGTTATGATTTGATCTGAAGGGTCCTTTGTGCTTTCTGAGCTTGGTTGTTTTCTTGCAGATGTTTCAATACCAAACTAGGTAACATCATCAGTGCTAGGATGATGATGATGATGATGGTGGTGGTGGTGGTGATAGCACTGATCGTACTAACAATGATGATGTTACCTAGTTTGGGCAATGAAACATCTGCAAGAAAATAACCAAGCGCAGAAATCTCCAAGGACCCCTCATTTCAACCCTGAGCTACAAATATTGTCCTTTATTGGTATGATTTGACTATTCTCTTAGCCTGCTGCATGAACCAGCCATCACATTAAGGCATGGAATCGTTTATCTGAGCACAACCTATTGACAGCAATTGTGTTTGATTAATCTAAATGTAGAATTAGCATATTATGTGAACAAATGGAACCATTTGGAACAATGGAACCAAATGGAACCATTTTGGAACCATTTGGCCAAAATGGTATAGGGTTTCCTGCCTGAGCAGAGGGTTGGACTCGATGACCTCCAAGGTCCCTTCCAACTTTATTATTATTATTATTATTAAATCCACATTTTAGTAGTATTTCCCCCCCAAAAATACATAAGTTTAACTTGGAGGCCACCAATTCTTGGAAAAAAATAATCTTTTGTGACACTAAACATTTCAATTCTAGAGACTGTAAGTCCCTAGAACTTTTATGCAATGTTTATAAAAGGATAAAAACTAGACCAAACTAAGCAGTATTTAATGCAATATATACAAGAAGAAATGGAAATAAGATTAGAAGCTACTGCACATATATGCCAAGAAGCCATCTCAGGGCACTGTAAATGCAAGAGTATAAAATTAATATATTTGATTCTCTGCCTCAGGAACTAAAAGAAATCCTCATCCTAGCAAGGTCAACTCTAATCTCATTTTTGTGTTTTCTTCCTATTCATTTGTTCCTATTTTCCTTCTCTCTCCTTTCTTAAAAGCAAAAAAAGAGAAACATTTTGTCAAATGTGTAGCTTCCTTGTTCCCAACAATCTTGTATGTTGTAGAATTTTGCGGCCTGTTCTATAAAGTATTTGGGGATAATGAGGATCAACCCACCTCTGTTGAGTGTTATAGTTAGAGGGATATTTTTTTATTAGATTATGAAGAGTTTTCTTTTTAATTTTGTTATTGCTGTAATTTGTTGTTATTTGTTGTAAGCTGCTCACAACTTTGGAATTGAGTGGCAAAGAAGCTCGAGTGAATAACTGCATAAATAATCAATAAAAGATCAGGAAAAGAAAGCTATATTCTTTTTTTTTTTTACCCCACCAACGAATCTTTGCAAAAACATGCCCTAGGTCAATCTTCTTAATAACTCTTAAGATGGTTTAAAGATTAAAAAATATAATGCAATCATACTGCATTGAGTGAGTTCTTGAGGTATTGTTATTGAGTCAGCTACAAAGGTACTGTCATCATTTCCCTTGACATTTTCAATGGCTGCCGTGAATATTATTTTGCTTATTGCATCTATTAAGCTGCTTCTTGAGTGGTTGAAGCACACCAAGATCCATCAGTACTTACTATTTAAGTTATCCCTGTCTTGTGCTCATGCTGGCTTAACTCTAAAATGACTTAAGAAAACTCTTCCAGATTGACCCTATGGCAACCATTTGCAAGGTGTTCTATCCAAATAACAGACTATCAACCCCTTCTACTGGACCCTTGCTGGTAGGTCCTCCCTTTTTTCTCTTTATGTCTTCCGTGGGTTATCTGAATTCTTTTGGAGCTGAATGTGAAATCCTAACTCAAGTGACTGGGGTTAAACCATGCACCATTGGAAATTTTCTGTCTCTCTTTTTTTTTAATGTTTTGCTTTCGTCTTTTTGCTTTTTAAAGTGCAAAGAGAACTAGGAAGCTTAGGGAAAGAAAGGGAAAAAAGGTAGTTTAAAAAAAACAAGACCCTTTTCTGCTTCAAACCAACAAGTTTATTTCTGCCAGGCAAGAATTATAGCCGCTGTGCTATCAAGCTTTAAAACAAGGTTCCCCAAACCGTGAGGGTTAGGGTTTCTTCGCTTCAAAAATCATCCCCTGTCCATTCAGATAATGGGCAATAGGCCAGTAGCTAAACCAAGTTTGGGATTTTCAGAAAGCACTTTGTTAGCTCACTTTATTCAGAGATCTGCAAGTTAATAGAAAATTTAGTTGGATGAGCCTGAATAAAGTTTGAACCTTGAATATTCTCATGACGATCAAAGGTGAATGCAGAGGTAAATCATTCCTCATACACACACCTTATTTTTGAAATTGATTATAATTTCTGTATTATATGTTGCCCCCATTGGCTTGTTTATTTCCTCATGCTTTGTTTGCCTACTAAAAGAAAGCGAAATCTTAAAATTCAGAACGATTCCCTGATATATATATATTTTAAAAAAGTTTGTTCTTGCTACTACTTAAAGCATAGTGTCAGCCCCTCAATGAGAGAAAATACTGTCTGCATGGCTTTTGGTATGCCCCATCTAGAAGCATCTGTGGGAAGAATCCAGAGAAAGAAATATTTGGGGGAATATTAAAAAGGCAGAATATATTTCCCCAAAGGAATAATGGAGAAGATCTTAAAAAAAGACAGAAACCAGCCCCAGCCCCTCTCCCCCAAGCATAAACTAGGCAGAGGCCAGCTTTTAGAAATGCAGATGTAATAATCCATTCAGGAAGATTGGAGCCAGGAAGCTATTAGGAAGACAAAGACACCTAAAATCTACATACCCCCACCCAAATTCTAAGGACAGGAGACATAACAGGATTAACCCACCAATACCAAAAGGGCACACTCAGACTCAGGTCAAAGTACATGACACAGGAAATACAAAGCCTCAAACAGGAACAGGAAACAGGAACAGGAAACAACCTCAAGAGCCCCAGAAGGTATAAAAACCCACCACTCCCTGCTACGTGTGCTCAGTTTTTAAAGAGCCATCTTTCTGTCTGGGTCTGCTCTTCAATAAACTGCAACCTTCTTTCTAAAGCAGTCTCCATTTTGATTATTCCCAGCTTGGACTGGACCCTGATGAAGATTTTTCCTTTGACACACCGCTAGTAAGAGGCAAATCCAGAATGATTGGAAGGCGAGGGACTCAGTCTTCTGAAACTGAGACTTCAAAATTTTTTGGAATGGCAGAGCAAAACCAGAAGTGAATGAAATTCAGAACTTTTGAAATAGAAGCTTGGCCTTTGATTCTCTTAGTGTCAGTCAAAAGCAGGAGTGGGCAATTAATTTTCCCAAAGGGCTACATGAGAAACTGGGATTGTTGTGGAAGGCCGAACCAATGTAACCTGATTTGATGTCCTCAAACTTCATCAGCTCAACTCCTTAGGTTGCCCCAGATGAGGGCCGAGCATTGTGAGAGAAAATGTTTTCTCTCCTCGCCCTCCCACAGCTGCTGGCCGACTGAAGGAGTGCATAGCAGCTGCATAGAGCTGGATCTTACTCAGATTTTTTCTTGCTCCTTGTGGTGTACTTATTTACATTTGATTTCTAATTTCTGATTGATGTAGGCTGGACAGGGACAGTCAAAGGGCTATATGTGACCTGGGGCCCATAAAATGCCCAGGTCTGCTCAAAAGCACTGTTTAAAAGTCCCAATAACAGAAAAGGCTTCTGTATATAAACAAAAAGGATATTATGGGAACTGCAAGAGGAGACCTTGAAGGATCTCAAGGTGCCTTCAAAAAACACGTATTTTGCTTCTACACCTTTATGGGACAATTTGCATCACTTCCATAGTAGGAAGTGCCTCATTGAGGAAAAGTGAGACTAACTTGAGCCACAATTTAAACCAATGTAAATGCTGGAGGAGATTTGGGATGTTGGTAGTATAATGGAGGACCAGTAGGCCCACAGTCATTCTGCTAGCATTGTCCATTCTAACCTACATTCCAACCTTCTTCTTCTAGTCATTCAAATTTCTATTGCCAGGCAAATCCCACTCAAAGTAGAAGCATCTTCAGGGAAGAACTTATAAAAATAAGATGGCAGTCAAACGCCTGCCATTTTTGTATGTGCATGCAATAATACAACTACAAAACTGTTGTTGGGGCCTTGATTGCATGACAATTGCATGTCTTGGTTCCCCCCCCCCAACAACTCACTTCTACTGATGACTCCTCTAAGACTGATGACATGGAGCTGTCTCTGTCCTCTAAAGAAGGACTCTAAATTCATTTCATCCCTTCCTGGGCCATCACCCAGAAAGCTATAAATTTCAGCAGGAGCCATTTTTAGTATGAAAGTAAGAAGAGGCTGTTTGAAACTCTTGAATTTCTGTGGAACGGTTTGGTGGAGGAGAATTTTCATAGCGTCGCTCCTTATGGCTAGAAAAATAATTTATTTTTGGTTCAGGTTTCCTTTCATTCCCGCTGCCTTCCCATTTTGTATTTCCATCTGACACTTTGCATTTTAAAATTTAGCCTGTGGCAAATTATTAGGGTTGAATTCTGTCTAAATCCTAGAAAAGAGATGGGGGGGAGGGAGGCGTTTTACAGCGGAGAGGGAGATTAATATGTGAAGTGAGAAAGGGGAGGGGAAAAAAAATCCTGACTGATCCATGACTACATCTGATGCAAATAAGAGCTACATTCTATCAAAATGTAGAAATTATAATGCAATTTAATGGCTTAAAGACTTTTTGAAAGGGTGAAAATGCCTGCTGTATTTTGACAGAGCAAAGATGTCTGTGCCGAGTGCTGGGGCTGGGGCTCAGTCTAGCTCAATATGTCTTGGAGATGATTTGACAAGAACAATTTCAATGCTCAGTTTAATGCACTTATGACAAATTTAAGTGATGAATTGAGGCCCAAGAGGCCGTGTGACTAGAATTAGAAGGCACCGATTTTCTTTTTATATAGGAGCAGCTACAGGGCAGTTCAGTGCTGACAAGCAGACTCAAAGTCAGGTAGAGGAAATGTACCAAGAACATTATGTCAATGGCAGAGACAATGGAAAGCTATATATTTATCAAACCGTAACTTCACCAGGTGAAACTTTGCAGCCCTGGAAAGACAGGGATGTCGGTATCTCCCTTGACACAGAAGAAGAACAGAATTAACTTGGCAGAAAGTTAGCTCCCCGAGAAGAGCAGACAATGGAGTACAGTTTTAAAAGTCACTTTCCCAGCTTCTCCTTTGCAATTTACTTGACTTCTTCTGCCACTGGTGATATGATCTGTCTGGATTCTGCCAGCAGTTTTGAAGCCAAAAGAGATAGTTCTATTCACTTCCAACCAAATTTCATCCTGTTTCTCATAGAGGCTTGTTTGATGATCATCATCACAGAATCATAGGACTAGAAGGGACCTTGGAGGTCTTGTAGTCCAACCCTCTGCCCAAGGCAGAAATCCTCATACCAGGGGTCTTCAAACTTGGCCCTTTTATGACTTGTGGACTTCAACTCCCAGAATTCCTCAGCCAGTGTGCCTGGCTGAGGAATTCTGGGAGTTGAAGTCCACAAGTCATAAAAGGGCCAAAGTTTGAAGACCCCTGCCTTATACCATCCTGGACGAATGTTTGTCCAATACTTTCTTTCTGGAAATATTGTTGTTATGTTGATTAATCATTCTCACTGTCAGGAAATTCCTTCTTGAGGGTGAAGGTTCATTCGCTGAGCTTGTGGGTTGGTTTCCAAATGTTTTGTTACCAGGCTAGGTAACATGTTCAGTGGTGTTTAGAGGATGGTCTGTGTCATGTTACCTAGCCTGGTAATGAAACATTTGGAAACCAACCCACAAACTCGGAGAACAAACCTTCACCCTCATCCTACACCCGAGCTACAGATATTCGCCACTATTGCAAATTCCTTGTTATTTCGAGGATGTATCTCCTTCTGATGAACTTCTACCCATTGCTTCTTGTCCTGCCCTCAGTGCTGTGGACATTAATCCAATGCTTGCATTGGAAGACTGCTATCATGCTATCATGTCTCCCCTGAGTCTTCTTTTCATTAGGTTAAACATGCCAAATGTTTAACTGTTCATTGTATTAAGATCAGTGGTGGGATTCAGCCGGTTCGCACTGGTTCGGCAAAACTGGTAGCTAAATTTTGTTGAGTTCGGAGAACCAGCTGAATGCACACTGCTTCCGGAAGTCTGTTCTAGGCCTCAGAAGCCTGGAGGAGGCCTCCCAGGCCTAGAACGGCCCGCTGGAAGTGCATGGATGCCATTTCCGGAAGTCCGTTCTAGGCCTCGGAGGCCCAGGCCTGCATCCACGCAGAGAACCAGTTGTTCAGGTATTTGAATCCCACCACTGATTAAGATTTACCCTCCTGAACCCTTATCATCTTTGTTGCTCTTCTCTGCACACTTTCTAAGGTCTTAGCTTCTATTATGTATTGTGGTGACCAAACTGGATGTAGTAATCCAAGTGTGGCCTTACCAAAGCAGAGGTACTAACAGTTCATGTGACCTATTCCTCTGTTGATGCAGCCTAGGACTGCATTGGCTTTTGGGCAGCTTCAGCATATTGCTGACTCAGATTTGAATGATTGTCCACTAGGACTCCAAGATCCCTGTCACAATTACTGCTTTTAAGCCAGGTACCCCCTATTCTAAACACATGCATTTGGTTTTTTCTTGTGTAAGTGCAAAATTTTACTTTTCTCATCACTGAATTGCCCAGGGGCCCAGGGGTCTATGACAACTCATCACAGCCAACTCGCCACAGCCAACTTGCCACGGCCAACTCGCCATGGCCAACTCATCACGGCCAACTCGTCACGGCCAACTCATCATGGCCAACTCACTGCAGCCAACTTGGCAGGGCCAACTTGCCACAGTCAATTCGCCATGGGACAATTCACCATGGCCAACTCACCACAGGACAACTTGCCCCAGGACAGGAATTACATTAATATCGAAGAAATAGTGGAATAGAACCAATAAAGCAAGGATGCCAAAGGAGGGACAAAATGAAATGTGAATGACAAAAATTAAAATATTTTTTAAATTAAACAATTAAATTGAATTGTTGAATTGTCTCGCAGCAAGTTGTCCTGTGGCGAGTTGTCCTGTGGTGAGTTGTCCATGGCGAGTTGGCTGCAGCGAGTTGGCTGTGGCAAGTTGTCCCATTCCAGGGCCCAGTATTCAAGTCTGTCAAGATCTTTCTGCATCTTGAGCTTATCTTCTAATGTGTTGGCTATTCCTGCCAGCTTGGTGTCATCTGCAAATTTGATGAGTTCACCTCATCTAAATTGTTTACAAGATGTTGAAGAATACTGGACCTAATGCAGAATCTTGGGGAACCCCACTGAATGCTTCAATCCATGTAGGTGTAGTTCCATTGAGGAATTGAGATATGCTGGCTCAGGAATTCTGGGAGTTGAAGTCCACAAGTCATAAAAGAGCCAAGGTTGCCTACCTCTGCACTAGTGCAACAAAAAGCAGTATTTTCATTCCCATGATCTTAACATTATCCCTTTGTTGATGCAATTATGGATGACGATGATGATGACGACGATGATGATGATGGTGATTTTGGTTTATATCATCCCTTTGTCATGGGATGAAAATGAACAAATATCTGTGATGAAACCAGAAATAGGATCTGAACCAAGAAAACAAGGATGGAAATTACATGGTCTTTTTAGAGATTGTGGACTGCATCTACCATCACTCCATACCCTTAGTATTGCTGGCTATGTTGTCTATCCCCATGATAGACATCTGCTCTTGTTCTCCAGCCTTGGTATTCAGTCTTGAGAGTTGAGTAAAAAAAAAACCATGCAACTGCCAATTCCTCCATTCCCAACCAAAAGAATTCATTGTCCCAACCCAAAAAAAAAAATGCAGGTCTTCAATTCTTTGCAAACACCAATTCAGAAGGTTTAAGAAGGTTTAATATCTTTTCATATGACATGGAGATCTTTATGGTGCTGTAATGGTCACTGAACTTGGAGATTGCATGGGATTATAACCAATAATAGGTCTATGCAACTGAATATGTAAAATACCCTTTAATAACCATCAAGATTAGGAACTACCATTACATCATATGCTCTGTGAATTATGTATAAAAAGTAGTAGTTCAATGAAATAGGATTAGGAATGATAGTTCCTTAGATTTAAAACTGATCTGAGAATCTGGAGGACTCTATTTGAGTCTCACATTAGTTCTTTTTTCAATTTCCATTTACATATATAGTATATTTTCTAGCACTATTGTCACTTCTAGTACTATTGATTCAGCATTATTCAGATATTATACTAGACCTGGACACTATTTTGGATTAAGTCCAGGTTTGTTTTTTTTGCCTCTGACTGACTACATGATTATATGTTCTAGGATGCAGTTAAATTGATATATAGAAATCTTATAATTGATTTTACACATTATTGTATTTTTGTTCTTTGGGATACTTTCATTTTCAATCTCAAATGTACCTCAAAATCAGTTTTGAACTGGGAAATAATAGATGATATCATTTGTTAAAATATTACATTCCTCTAATTTGACATAAATAATCTGTGGATTTTATTCTGTCAATCATTGGCGACTATAGGGGACTGGTGCTCATCTCCATTTCAAGGCCATTGAGCCAGCTCTGTCCAAAGACATTTCTGCAGTCATGTAGCCAGCAGGACATCCTGGAGCACTCTTACCTTCCCATTGAAGTAGTACCTCTTTATCTACTCGCATCTGCATGCTTTTGAACTGCCAGGTTGGCAGGAGCTGAGGCAAGGACAGGAGCTCACCCCATTGCATGGTGCTCAGGTCTCAAACCTGGGCTGCCAGCTTTCCAGCCAACAAGGCCAGTGTCTTAACCACTGAGCCACTGCTGCACCACTCTAATCTGGCATGAATATAAATACTAAATACTATAATTGCTAAATTAATTGTGCACATAATCATTTACCTAAACCTCATCATACAAGTCTCAGACTTTCCCTAAAATTGGCAAGACTATACAGTTTCTATGCTCCCAAACTTCTGAAACACCTGTTTTGTGTCATAGAATTAAGGGACCACCTAGTAATAAGGAGGTTAAAAAAGAATGTAAACAATCTGACACCTTTTTTAAAGGACACTCAATATCATTTAGTTTTGAAGGCTATTTCTGATAGCATAACAATGAAATTGGGAAAAAAAATAGTGTTTTGAACCAGCTATTCCCAGAATGAGCATTTCTGGGGACACAAATTTTAATCTAAATATTATGTTGCTACTTTCTCCATTTCACAAGGTGCTTCATAGGTCGTCCCAATTCAGCAGGACCGGAGGCTGTTTTTCTAATGATGAAGATCAAACAGAACAGATGCAGACTTATTTTTCTTCCTGTTACAGAAACTGCCAACTGCCCGATTAATAGCCTGATCTGGGGTGATTTGAGGCAGGGTGGAAAAGGTATAGGCACTTGGTGAAGGATCAAACTGAACTGCCACTGCTCCAAACTTGTCCCCTGTGAAATTAAAATAGATGGCTCCCTGAAGAATATTGCAATTATATAAAGATGGGAATTTCTGTAGCCAATCATCTCAGAAGCTGGTCTTGCTGCTTGCAGTCACCTCGGTTTTAATGACCACTATTTAGCTATCTGGGTCATGGAACAGAGTCACGTGAATTCAAGGCTACTAAGGTCACCAATCTTGAAGTTTGCTTCTACGGCCTTTGTCAAGACCTGGTTAGCCATGAGTCTTGCTATTAGGATAATCTGTAAATCCATAGCGAACTGAGAGAGCAAATTGTCTGACTTTGGCTGATATTTAAATGGGATGGAGGGTTTCAGAGCTGCTCTTCTATTGGGTTTAAAACACTGAGCTGCTGCAGCCATTTTGTCAGAGACAAAGGAAACCAGTTCTCACGGTTGCTAACACTGATGATGTTCTGGACTGGGAAAAGAACAATATCAAATATCTAGCAAGCAGATGAATATTTATTTATTTAAGACATTTATATAGCCATGTAGCTTCTAACCAGTTTTGAGTGGCTCCCAATCAAAAGTTAAAACAGCACATAAAATCATATTAAAACTACAAAACTAAGCAGATTAAAACATTTAAAACAGCAAAGACTGGCACCAAGTCAAACTTCTAATGTGTAATCCAGTTATCCGATCTTATCCCAGTGCTTGAGGAAAAATCTAGGTTTTCAGTGCTTTACAAAAGGCTAGGAGGGGGGGAGTCCAGCCAAACTTCAGGAGGCAGAGAGTACCATAAGGCAAGGGCTACCACAGAAAAGGCACTGCTTCCTAGCTCCCATCAGATGGCAATATTTAGGGGAAGGGACTAGGAATGTTCATGAGGCATGGTGGCTCAATGGCTTAAAAGATACTGGAAAAGGTTCATACTCTGGCGGTTCAAGTCCTATCACTATGTGATGGGGTGAGCTCCCATCACTTGCCTCAGCTCCTGCCAACCTAGCAGTTCAAAAGCAGGCAAATGCGAGTAGATAAATAGGTACCACTTCAGTGGGAAGGTAACAGAGTTCCATGTTTCACTGTATGTTTGCACTGCGGCATAATGTTATGCTGACCACATGACCATGGAAATGCCTTCATACAGTGCAGGCTCAATGAATTAAAGAAACAAAGATAAGCGCCTCCTCCTACCTGTAAAGTCTGCTACAATTACTAGAGTAAAATCCACAGGGACTCCTTTATCTACCTTTACTAGGGATGTTCACACTCTGTCTGACCTGGTACAATGGGCAGATTCATTCATTCATTCGTTCATTCATTCATTCATTCATTCATTCATTCATTCATTCATTCATTCATTCATTCATCCATTCATTCATTCATTCATTCATTCATTCATTCATCCATCCATTCATTCATTCATTCATTCATTCATTCATTCATTCATTCATTCATTCATTCATTCATTCATTCAATCAATTTCTATAGCCACCCAACTCAACCAAGTGACTCTGGGTGGCTATAGAAATAGAGGTCCTTAGGGAAAGGAAGACTTGCACAAAATCTGGCTCTGGATAGGGCTTTGAAGGTGATGACCAGCACCTTGAATTGCAACTGAAAAGAAAAACTAGAAGCCAATGTAGCTTCTGCAACAGAGGTGTTACATAGGCAAACCTAGGGGTACCCATTGCTGTACCCATTGCTGCATTCTGGACCATTGAGGTTTCTGGTGATCTTCAAGGGCAGCTCCATATAGACTCATTGCAATAATCCAAACGGGAGATGATCAAGGTATGAATGACTGTGAGCAAGACCTCCCAGATCAGGAAAGGGTGTTGTTGAATCACAATGTCCAACATGGAGATGGGTGGAGTTTGGTACTGACGTTTAACCAAATGTAGACGATTGCGAGAATTCAACTTCCTACAGATTCTGCTTCAACTTCAGAAGAGCCAGCTCATTTAGTAAAGTCCTGGCTGTAAAAACAGAGTGGGGTAATGAAAAAGGAAAAGAAAAGTTACAAAATAGCTTCTGAAATAGAATTTGTTGATAATTTAAAAAAAAAAAACCCCACAAAAACACCAAATACTGTCATTGGAAAGAGAAGAAAAAGATACATCCTTTTCAATTTATTTGTCTGAAAAGATATCACCTCTAGTCAAATCTGATTTTTCTATATAGCACCGTGACATCATCCCACTTTTTATGATCCCTGATTGGCTAGATAGTTTCCATGGCAATCTAATACAGAAGGAACAATGTGGCTGCAAGTAAAAAAGATGGTAGATAGGAAGGCTAATTGGCCAAGCATCCAAGGCTTTTAAAAATATAGCAAAAGAAACACACACACACCTTTTAATCACCATATAGTAAAAGTAAGGCAAGGATAAACAAACTGCCACCAGATATTTTTTTTCTTAAAAAAAAATAAAATGTTCCCACTCATTCAGAGGACAGAAACTCTTTTCATTTCAAGAAAGGAAAAACAGTGGAGACAGAACTTCAATCTAGTGCCTCGTAAAAGAAATGTTTCCATCTGCCACCCACTCCAATGCTTTGTTCAGTTGCAAAAGAGAAATAGGAAAAGTATTTTGCAGAGAACTGACAGTAATTTTATTTCTTTACTTACTGTCTTCTTTGCTGTGGCCAAGATTAGTGATGTGCAGCACTTTGGGCTGAATCTCAGAGTTGGAATTAGACAGATGACTTTGGATTGGTATTACAGGGACACAAGTGGGTCCTTTTTGTTCCTTCAAGTCAGAGTTGAGTCCTGGTGGCTACCTGGGCTAATCCCTGAAGTTTTCTTGGCCAGTGGTTTGCCATTGCTCTCTTCCTAGGTCTGAGAAAAAAGTGGCTGGCTCAAGGTCACCCAGCTGGCTTCACGCCTAAGATGGAACTAGAACTCACAGTTTCCTGATGTCTAGCCTGATGCCTTTAACCACTACACCAACTGGGTCTCCCACAAGTGGGAGTTGAAATGAAGTTAAAAATTGTTCCCTGTGTTTGTGGCCAAATAAATGGAAACACTCTTTTTCTCTGCTCTCTTCCAAACTCCTAGGAAGGAGAAAGATTTCTCAAGGGGAGGACTCCGTCTTGGGAATGATAGCTACACAAGAATGGGAAAACCATCAAAGTAGGACTTTCTTCATGTAGGACTTCCCGTCCTTGGGATTTGATGAAAATATGGGAAGCCAGGGAGACTGCAACCTGTTGCAGAGAGGATTGCAGAATCCAATCTACTTTTGCAATGGATTTTGAGAATGGCCTTGGAAGATGAAGGGAAGAGAGGACTTGCAAGATTCTTTAAAGTAGCCTTACAATAAAGTAGAATTAGTTCACCTTTTTGTTTTTCCTGTCTGGTCTACTTGGAGTGCTGACAACAATCTTGCAAGTCTGAAAGTACAAATCTCCCGCCATCACTTTTTATCACCCCTTAGCTGATCTTCTTTCTCTGCCCATTACTCAGTTCTGGGCTTCTGCCACTTTTATTTGATTGTTTCCTAGGCAGAATCTCTTCCTGCCCTCCTTCCCTCTTCCAAGGTCATTCTCACATACTATTACACCTTCGACCATCTAGTAGCAAAAGATGCCTTTGTCTTCACCTTTGAAACACTTCCTGGAACATTTTTTTCTTTCATCAGCTCCAATAAGAGTTAAGGGAACAATACTGAGCAATTTCTCTGCCTGACATAACCTCAGTGTGCCTGCAAGTAGATTAAGAGAATCACGAGAAGGTTTGAGTGATTTGGCCCTTCTGAATGCTGCATAAAAAAGGAACTCTATAGAGAGAGAGAAACGAAAAAACAAACCACTCTTTTAAAATTCAATTTATCCAGAGTCTGGGAGAGGGAGAGAAATCAGAACCAAATGACTAAGAAATGGGTCATCAGAGAGACTTTAAATACAGTAGCTGGCAGGAAGAATGTTGATTCATGGAATTAAGTTAAATTTAAAATGTTGATATATGTTGTAAGCCTGTGTGTCTTTGTGTTGGGTTGAGTTTGGTCCTGCATATTAGTATTAGGCAGAGCTTCAAAAAAATGCTTTGCTTTGATGAAGGTATAGATCAGGGGTAGGCAACCTTGGCTCTTTTATGACTCGTGGACTTCAACTCCCAGAATTCCTGAGCCAGCCATGCTGAGGGGAAAGGGAGAGGTTTCCCAGCTGAGACATGCTGGCTCAGGAATTCTGGGAGTTGAAGTCCACGAGTCATAAAAGAGCCAAGTTTGCCTACCCCTGGTATAGATAGTCCTCGACTTACAACAGTTCATTTAGTAACCATTCAAAGTTACAACAACACTGGAAAAAGTGACTTATGACCCATTTTCACACTTACAACTGTTGCAGAATCCCCATGGTCACGTGATTAGAATCCAGACTCTTGGCAATTGACTCATATTTGTGACGGTTGCAGTGACCAGGGGGTCACATGGGTCCCCTTTTGCGACCTTCTGACAAGCAAAAAGTCAACGGGGAAGCCCGATTCATTTAACAGCTGTACTAATAACTTAACAACTGCAGTGATTCACTTAACAACTGTGGCAAGAAAGGTCGCAAAATGGGGCAGAGTCATTCAACAGATGTTTCACTTAGCAACAGAAATTTTGGGCTCAATTGTGGTCATAAGTTGAGGATGGCCTGTACAATGAAAGATTCCTGATGAAGTGTCTGGATAAAGAGGGGACTACTCACTCACTCACTAACCTCCAAGTGGGGTGTATAGACCGTCTACCTTTTCCTCAGTAAAAAAAACATTTCTGTCTATGGACAGAGCCACGTTTTTGCCAGCAGACTTTTGCAAAAGCTGCACAGCTATTTGTCTGGAGCCTGGCTGGTGTCTGCCGTTTTTATAGACATTATCCATTTAAAAACAGCAACCCTTTTATTTCCTCCCCAAGTCTCTAATGGCTCCTTTAGCACAAAACAATTGCATGTATCAGTTGGAAAATGAGTAGGTTTAAATCCCCAGAGGAGGGGCAGCTCTGCTTGAAAAGATCCTCTACTTTTGTCCCAAAGCAAAAATCCATATTCTTTTAAGAAACAAAGGCAGAATTTAAAGAAGCACATATCCTAAATCCCTGCACTAATTTCTCTCTGCTTAATCTGCTCAAGCCTTGCTAGATGGCAACATCTGTGCGACCTCTGCTGATCTCCAAAAATTTTAGCCGATTTTGCCCTGTTTAGTACTGGGAAGGGAGGGCTCTAAGATATTTCAGGGAAGGAAAATTACACTGGGAAGTAAATAACAACAACAGCAGCAAAATAATAACAACAGCAACAATAACAGCAAAAGGACAAGGAGAAACCTTTTCAATATCAGTGCCAAGAAAATGACAATAGAGAATTTATAAAGTTATTAGGAATCAAGCTGAAATTTGGAGACTTTACAGGTAATCCCCAAATTACAACAAGTTTAGTGACTTTTCAAAATCACAACGGCACTGAAAAAAGTGACTTATCACTCTTTTTCACACTTACGACCATTGCAGCCTTCCCCAGGGTCATGTGATCAAGATGCTTGGCAACTGATCCATATTTATGACAGTTGCAATATCCCAGGGTCATGTGATCGCCTTTTACGACCTACTGACAAGCAAAGTCAATGGGGAAGCCAGATTTACTTAATAACCATGCCATTTATATAAACTGTAGTGATTCATTTAACAACTGTGGCAAGAAGGTCGTAAAATGGGGCAAAATTCACTTAACAACTGTCTCATTTAGCAACAGAAATTTGCCTGTCAATTGTGGTCTTAAGTCAAGGACTACCTGTATTTCATCCACTTAGGAATATTGATGCCATTGAAAAATAGCTCCCTATTTAGGAGTTACAGACCTCTCCTGGTTTCCAATGCTGGCCAATGAGAGACAGAACACTTCAGTTTTCTGCTCCTGCTTTAGGGTTGGGTCAGTGGTGGGATTCAGTTGGTTCGCACCGGTTTGGTAGAAGCGGTTGCTAAATTTTGTTAAGTTCGGAGAACCGGCTGAACCCACGCTACTTCTGGAAGTCCGTTCTAGGCCTCGGAGGCCTGGAGGAGATCCCCCAGGCCTAGAATGGCCCACCGGAAGTGCATGGATGTCACTTCCGGAAGTCCGTTCTAGGCCTCGGAGGCCTGGAGGAGGTCTCCCAGGCCTAGAACGGCCTGCTGGAAGTGCGTGGATGTCACTTCCAGAAGTCCATTCTAGCCCTCGGAGGCCCAGGCCTGCATCAATGCAGAGAACCGGACGTTCAGGTGTTTGAATCCCACCATTAGGTTGGGTGCAAATCAAAGTGGCCCTTCTTGGGTTTGGTCTATTTATTCCGGACACTTTCCACATGCCAAAATGGGCTTGAACTGAATGTTGCTCTGTTTGTGTACTGCTGGTTGTAATCTAAGTACTGAAGGCATTATTGGAGCCTAATGTTGTCTAATGCCGATGGCACTGGAGCAACACTAATGTGAAAGATCTCAAACCTAGAAAAGAATGAACACTTCTTTTACTTGTTCATCAAGTTCTCCAAGGTTGGTCAAGATGTAATGTACTGTACGGTGTCTAGCTCTCTCATTTAATCAGATCCACGCCCGCTTCTTCCAGGGTGACACGTCAGCTGAAAAAGTTTAACTTCAGCAAGGAGAAAGCCTCACTGCACCTCTCTCTGTGTCTCTCTCCCCCTCCTCCCTTTTTAATCTTTGAAGGGTGGGAAGAGAAAGAGAAGAGGAGACGAAGCTTCACCCAAACTGACTCGCTAAGTGTTGCTGTCCCCAAACAGGCTGCGTTGTAATGACAATCTTGCTTCAAAGACAACCACAGTCCTTCAATCTGAAGACAAGGGAACTCTTCCAGAACACATTCTGGGACATATCAGTTGAAGAGGTTGTGACTGAAGAGATTGAAATGGAGGAAATGGCTTTTCTGCCATCTGCTCCTCAAGCAGGAGCTCTGAGTCCAAGAAGACCCCCAAGCTCTTCCCCAATCTAAAGGGGCAAAGTACAGTCAGTGGCATATCTAATGGATTTGGCATTTGGAGCAGATCAGTAGCATCCTCCGTTGCTACTGTGCTACTTTGGCCATCACCAAACAGCGACTGGTGCAATGGCAGCAGAGACTTGGCTCCATACCCACCACCAACCCTCTGGATTGCCTTCTTATCATCCCCAAATTGTAGAGGCATGGCGGCTCAGTGGCTTAATGACTCTGGAGATGTCTTTGCTCCAGAGGTTTGGGTCCTAGCATTGTGTGGCAGGCTGAACTCCTCTGCTTCTGCTCAGCTATCAGTTCAAAAGCATGCTATATGCAAGCAGATAAATACTGTAGGTACCATTTCGGTGGGGAGATGAGTTAGCACTTTGTGCTGGCATTGGACCTTCCCCGTTGTGGCCCCCATTTGTGAGTGGCTTTGTTAGAAGGAGAGGGCCCTGGATGATGGTGCAGAATGCTGCTCATCTTTCTTTCTGGTATGGAGCTAGCTCAACCCCCCTGTGGCACCCCTTGGAAATTGTGTGTGCATGAACCAAACAGGGCTAGCTAGCAGTCTTAGGGAGCCAAACTACTATTCTGTATTAGCATTGTAGTCTCCTGGCTAATGTAACACTGCCATGTGCTAAATAAAATCCCCAAACTGCTACCCCCTTATTGCCTGCACCCAGGACAGATTACCACCACTGTTCCATCTTAATATAATCCGACTGAGGACCAAAGGTAGAACATCTCTGGACCTGAGTGGTCCAAAACTTCACAGTTACTCAGTGTCTTTAGAACAGAACAGAACAGAACAGAGCTGGAAGGGACCTTGGAGATCTTCTAGTCCAGCCCCCTGATCAAGCAGGAGAACCTATACCATCTCAGACAGGTGATTGTTTAGTCTCTTCTTAAAAATCTCCAGTGATGGAGTGCCCATGATTTCTGGAGGCAAGCTGTTCCACTGGTTGATTGTCCTCACTGTCAGGAAATTTCTCCTTAATTCCAGGTTTCTTCTCTCTTTGGTCAGTTTCCAATCATTGTTTTTTGTCCTACCCTCTGGTGGTTTTGAGAATAGTTTGATGCTCTCTAGTTTGATTTAACCAATAGTTTGATGTCATCAAGACTGGGCTTGAACCTGTCCCTATCCAGATCCCCACAGGCTCTAGACTTTAGGTCAAGATTTTGACAGCATTAGACATTTGTTTTCAGGCTGTTTGGTAATTGGATGGAAATACAACTTATTTTTTTTCTGGCTGACATTTTAAATAAGATCTATTTTGTGCATACTTTTCTTTGACTTTCTCAAAACAAAGAATATTTTAAAATCTAAGGCAGATGGAAGATGTCCAAAAGTATTAGGGATATACTATAAAAAAGACGACCAAGCTATTAAATCCAGTTCTAAACTGAAACTTGGATGTCAACTCTCACATATGCAAACAGAAGCCAGTCCATTAAAAACTCAACTCACTATTTTTAACACCAGGAGGACGGTAATGACACCCCGCAGGTATTATTAGAAATATATCATACACTAAATCCAACCACGGAAGCCTCAAAGGTTAGATGATAGGTGGTTCTGAAAATGTAGACTTTCAAGAATACAGAATATCAGAAAACAATACAGAACACAGAATAACGACGTTGGAAGGGACCTTGGAGATTTTATGTAGTGAAAAGACAAAAGAAGAAGAATAGAAAGTAGAACCCAGTTTTAGAGCAGATAGAGAGAAAGGAATGCATTCTAGCTTTTCCACAAGACACAGTAGTGGGAAATTGAACATTTGGCTTGCAGGGAGAAAATAATAGCAAGAGGATGACCAGACAGATTTATTTTCAAGGAAAAGATGCAGCCACTTTCTGTCAAAATGGTCACTTACTCCATCAACTATTAGTTGACTTGTGACTGGGGAACATAATCTGGAGACCAAGGGGCTCAGAAAGTTCTTGCCAGGAGGGAAAAAGAATTCTTGACAAAGAAAAGATCATCATTAAAAAAAGAAGAAGGGGAAAACCAACCAAACATATTTTTCTGTA
Source organism: Azemiops feae (assembly GCA_023970755.1). Lineage (NCBI taxonomy): Eukaryota > Metazoa > Chordata > Lepidosauria > Squamata > Viperidae > Azemiops > Azemiops feae. Next base: position 5,144,418 of record JALGBA010000033.1, on the reverse strand, counting down.
GGTGGAAAGCCACAGATTTGTGGTAAATGTTCATAACAACAACTGGGGAAACTTCCTTTTCTTTTCCGAATTGTTCACATGTCAGTTAGGGAGAGTCAGTGATTTCTCAATTGTCCCCAATAAAAGTGGATTCAATATTCCAGGTGTAGTCTTGGACCAGTGTAGCAGACAGAGAAATTAACACTCCTGGGATGTTAGCATTATACTTCTGTCACAGGAATTTATAGACCAAAGATTAAGCAGGAGCCAGCAGTGTGAAGAAGCTGTGAAAATAGCTACTGCAATCCTAGACTGCATCAACAAGGGATATAGTATTGAGAACACAGAAGGTGGTAGTGACAATCCATGCTGCACTGGTCAGGCTGCACCTGAGTTCTGGTTACCACAAATACAAAATAGCAATAGCAATACCACTTAGACTTATATACCACTTCACAGTGCTTTACCTCTCTAAGCAGTTTACAGAGTCAGCATATTGCCCCCAACAATCTGGGTCCTCATTTTACTGACCTCAGAAAAATGGAAGGCTGAGTCCACCTTGAGCTGGTCAGAACTGAACTCCTGGCAGTGGGCAGAGTCAGCCTCCTATGCTGCATTCTAATCACTACGCCACCATGGCTCCTGGTGGGGACACTGAGGAACTGGAATGAGTACAGAGAAGAGCAACAAAGAGCAACAAAGATGGTGAGGGGCTTCGAGGTTAAATCCCATGAAGAACATTAAAAAAGATAGACACTATAGCCCAGGGGTAGGCAACCATGGCTCTTTTATGACTCGTGGACTTCAACTCCCAGAATTCCTGAGCCAGCCATGCTGAGGGGAAAGGGAGAGGTTTCCATGCTGAGCCACGCTGGCTCAGGAATTCTGGGAGTTGAAGTCCACGAGTCATAAAAGAGCCAAGGTTGCCTACCCCTGCTTTAGCCTAAAGAAGAAATGGCTAAGAAGAGACTTGACAGAAGTTTTCCAATACTTGTACAGGAAAGAGGGTAGATTTGTTTTTCATAGCTCCTGAGGATAGGACACAAACACACGGGTATAGTTTACAGAGAGAACTCCATACTCAAAGTGAGGAGGACTTTCCTGCCTGTGAGAGCTATTACATGAAACCATCTGTCTCCGAGGCATCACTGGAGGTTTGTCCAAGATACATGGTGGCGCAGTGGTTAGAATGCAGTATTGCAGCCTGACTCTGCCCATTGCCAGCAGTTCAATCCTGACCAGCTCAAGGTTGACTCAGCCTTCTGTCTTTCCGAGGTCGGTAAAATGAGGACACAGATTGTTGTGGGTAATATGCTGACTCTGTAAACCGCTTAGAGAGGGCTGTAAAGCACTGTGAAGCAGTATATAAGTCTAAGTGTTATTGCTATTTCAAGCAAAGGATGACAGCCCTTTGTCTGAGATGGTCTGGGGATTTCTAACCTTATGATATAAGATACTTCTCCCTGAAGTTGGCTTTTAATACAATAGCACCTACCAATATTTCTGGATGGCTGGGGGAACAGGAATCTATGTGTTGCATTAACATTTAAAAAGGTTAAAAGGAAGGAAATTGAAAACCCTTTCCCATCTTCTCCCCTGGGTGGCACAAAGTGGCACAACTTAGGACAGAAGTAGCAACATTTTCATGACCTTGGCAGATAGGGCAATGATGCAAAGTGATGTATCACACATGTAGAGGGAACATGATCCTCTGGGGTTCCTAGGTATCAAAGGCTTTTTTTATTTCTGGATAGCTGCAGTGAAGAGACACAAACTTTGTTAGAAGAAATACAAGCAGGCTTTAAGGCAGCATGGAAAAAGCTCAAAGAGCAAATTCTTACTATGTATTAAAATCCACTAAGGGGCCAGATCAACAAAAGCCTCATTTTTAAAGGGATCCAGGAAATTACAGCTCATCAGGTTAATACATATCAAATTGGTAAAAATGGCTGGGTGTAAGTTTGAAGATGAAATGATCAAACACACCTAAGAACATCCTTTTTCATAAAGAGGGATGAACATGGATTTCATAAAGAACGTTGTGTCCCACTAATCAAATTAGCACACAGCTAAAGATGGATGATTCTGTACCAATTAGCAGCATTCATACAACTACTGAAAGGCCTGGTGACTAGATTCATCCAAGATGCTAAGCCATTTTAATCTTAGTTTGCTGGTTTGAATTTTGTGGCTTGGCATATTATGTAAACTTAATTGGTTTGGTTAACCAATTGGTCAGTTAGTGGCTGGTGTTGTAAATATAGTCAGTTTATACTGGGCTGAACTGAGGTTAATGGTGTAAGTGACCTTTCCAATTCTGTTGTAGTCCTCGATTTACAACAGTTCATTTAGTGACTGTTCAAAGTTACAACAGCACTGAAAAAAATGACTTATGACCGTTTTTCACACTTACGACTGTTGCAGCATCCCCATGGTCATGTGATCAAAATCTGGATGCTATCCAACTGGTTCATATTTATGACGGCTGCAGGGTCCTAGAGTCATGTGATCAGCTTTTGCGACCTTCTGACAAGAAAAGTCAATGGGGAAGCCAGATTCACTTAACAATCATGTTACTAACTTAATAGCTGCAATGATTCACCTAACTGTGGCAAGAAAGGTTGTAAAATGGGGAAAAACTCATTTAACAATTGTTTCACTTAACAACATAACTTTTGGGGTTAGTTGTGGTCATAAGTCAAGGACTACTTGTAATTCTCTATGTCTCTATATGCCCAGTATATTGCCAGGAAGTCAACAAAACTCAAGTTGTGGTGACAACTCTTTAATCAAAGCCACCACTTTTTATGTGTGTTATGCACATTGTCATCATGTATAAAGGATAGGGCTTCAATTCCCTGGCTGTGTTGACATTTTGACCCCATCTCCCAAGTGGTCCTCGTTCTATGTATTTTGGATTTTCCAAAATGTTTTCAAGAAAGTCCCTCTTGAAAAAATGCTTGAGCAGATCTAGCAGAAAAAAAGGAAGTTTTATATTTAGGCAGGAATAATCAAAGGTACAAGTACAGATTGGGCGAGACCTGGCTTAAAAACAGTAACTGTGAGAGGGACCTTGGAGTCCTAGTGGACGATCACTTGACCATAAGCCAGCAGTGTGCAGCAGCAGCCAAAAAAGCTAATACAATCCTGGGTTGCATAAACAGAGGCATAGAATCAAGATCACGCGAGGTATTATTACTGCTTTATAAAACCCTAGTAAGACCAACCTGGAATACTGCAGCCAGTCTTGGTCACCATATCACAAAAAAGATGTTGAGAGTTTGGAAAAAAACCCAGAGAAGAGCAACTAAGATGATCAAAGGCCTGGAGACTAAAACATACGAAAAACGGCTGCAGGACTTGGGTTTGGCTAGTCTAAAGAAAAGAAGAAATAGGGGAGACATGATAGCAGTATTCCAGTATCTGAGGGGCTGCCACAAGGAAGAGGGGGGTCACATTGTTCACCAAAGCACCAGAGGGAAGGACGAGAAACAATGGTTGGAAACTGATCAAAGAGAGAAGCAACCTGGAATTAAGGAGAAACTTCCTGACAGCGAGGACAATTAACCAGTAGAATAGCTTGCCTCCAGAAATCGTGGGCGCTCCATCAATGGAGATTTTTAAAAAGAGGCTAGACAGTCACTTGTCTGAGATGGTATAGGTTCTCCTGCTTAAATGGGGGGGGGGGGCTGGACTAGAAGACCTCCAAGGTCCCTTCCAGCTTTATTCTATATATAAGATTGGACAATTTGTCCAGAATGGTATAAGGTCTCCAGTGGACTAGAAGACCTCTGAAACCTTTCAATTCTGTTATTCTATATTCTATAATCCAGAGGTGTTAAACTGCTTGGCTGCAGGCCGGTTTTATCATACCAAAGCCGCGCCCACCCCATTGCCGGCAATGCAAAAAGAGTCGCGATATGTCGCCACATGTCACGTGACGAGGTGAGTTTGACACCCATGCTATAATCCCTGACAATGCTTGTTCCTTTACTCAGTTCAAAGGCAATCAGTAGTTGCCACAAAGAAGAGGGAGTCAGGCTATTCTCCAGAGCACCTGAAGGCAGGACAAGAAGCAACGGATGGAAACTAATCAAGGAGAGAAGCAACCTAGAACTAAGGAGAAATTTCCTGACAGAACAATTAATCAGTGGAACAACCTGCCTCCAGAAGCTGTGAATGTTCCAACACTGGAAGTTTTTAAGAAGAGATTGGACAGCCATTTGTCTGAAATGGTATACGGTTTCCTGCCTGAGCAAGGGGTTGGACTAGATGACCTCCAAGATCCCTTCCAACTTTATTATTGTTATTGTTATTGTTATTGTTATTGTTATTGTTATTGTTATTGTTATTGTTATTGTTATTGTTGTTGTTACTACTACTTTTGGAAAAACCTCTGAGCAATTCCAACTGCTACACATATCTGTGCATGAAGATAATGTAAGCTTCAGCTGAAAAATCATGCACTACTTCTTCATAGATTATTGATGCTACGTGCCAACCTTTCAGTTCTGTCCAGAAGGATAAAAAAAAATCTCTGTAACAAGCCAGGGATAATTCTACCTTGCTTACCTTTGACCATCTTGGCAGTATTTATTGCAGGTTCTTTTCGACATCTTTTCTTCTCTGGCATTTTTCTCCTTAACTTTCCCTTCCTTATCCTTAGGTTGCCTTCCACAACAAAAGCCTTACACCACTATTTCATGTCTTCATCCAGCCTTAAGTGCCTTAGATCAATTGCTGTGTAAGAGGTATTTATTTGCTGCTAGCCCAGCCAAGGAGAAAGGGGGCAGGGAACAAATTGCAAAGGGACAGAACAATACAGGTTTCACCCTTTCACCAAGCAACAATTTATTTCCCCTCATTGTCTGGGTATTCTGGAGCTACCATTTCTCCATACGTTTCACCAAATCATCAGCATTTTATTCTTCAGAATGATAGAATAACGGAGTTGGAAGGGACCTTGCGGGTCTTCTAGTCCAACCCCCTGCTCAGGCAGGAAACCCTAGACCATTTCAGACAAATAGTTGTCCAATCGCTTCTTTAAAATCTTAATAATTGAGATTTATTATTAGTATCATTAGTATTATACTAGAAGCCTTCTTTCTAATTAGCAAGCAGTTTAAAACAGGGGTGTCAAACAGCCGGCCCACAGGCCGGATGCATCACGCCAAAACTGCGCCCACCCCATTGCCGGCAATGGGAAAAAAGTCACAATATGTCATGACACGACCCGTGACGTCGCGAGTTTGACACCCGTGGTTTAAAATAAAACAATTTTCCTGGGAGGAGAAAGGCTTTTCCTTTGCCCAACCTGCCAACATGGTGGTTTCATGAGGAGTGTAATTTGATTTAATCGGTAGAACATTCCAGAAAAAAATATAATCTTCTCTCATTCTATCTTCTCTGCAGCTCACCAACAGAACCTGCGAAGACTTTTCCATTTCCATCTTCAATGTACTTTAAATAGGAATATAAAGCTAGTCTCCTTTGAGTCAAACTCAAGTTTATGTTATTTTCTTGACAACAATATAGAAAACAGAACAGAATAATAGAGTTAGAAGGGACCTTGGAGATTTTTTTAGTCCAACCCGCTGCTCAAGCAGGAAACCCTATACCATTTCAGACAAGTGGCTGTTCAATCTTCAGTGATGGAGCACCCATAACCTCTGAAGGAAAGTGTTCCATTGATTAATTGTTCCAGCTGTCAGGAATTTTCTCCTTATTTCTAAGTTGATTCTCTCCTGGATTAGTTTCCATCCATTGCTTCTTGTCCTATCTTCAGGTATTTTTCAGAATAGATTGACCCCCACTTCTTTGTGGCATCCCCTCAAATATTGGAAGGCTATTGTGTCACCCCTAGTCCTTCTTTTCATTAAACTAGAGATGCCCAATTCCTGCAATCGTTCTTCATATGTTTTAGCATTGTGGGAAGTCAGCCCCTCAGAGAAGGAAATATTAAAAGGGCAGAAAAATATATTTCCTCAAAAGGATTTTTAAAAGAAGAAACCAACCCTGCCCCCAAGTCTCTCTGCCCAAAGCAGCAGCCAGCCCTAGACAAATGTAGATGTAACCATCAGGAAAGTTGGAGCCAGCTAGAAGCTGAAGAACACAAAAGACCTAAAATCTGCATACGCCACCTGAGAATACCATCAAGAATACTAGAGAGGCACACCTAAACTCAGGTCAGAATATGTGACACAGGAAATAGCCTCTAAGTTCATGCCACAGGAACAGGAAACTTCCAAACAAAAGGCTAGAGAGGGTATAAAAACCTACTCCACATGTGCTCAGCCCTTCTCCTTGATTTCTCCTCCTTCCTGCAAGAACCATCTTTCTGTTTCTTCAATAAACTGTAACCTTCTTCCCAAAGCAGTCGCCATGTTGTTTTATTTATTCCCGGCTTGGATGAACCAGGATGAAGACAATTTCTTCCCACAGCCTCCAGTCATCCTTCTTTGGTTCTTGAATAGTAGAAGTCTGCTTGGTTCATGCGGATACTTTTTTTTAGAAAAGAAAGTCTGATTGCCTTGCAAATTTGACATGGTGGTAGAAAACAACTAATACAAAAATAGTGTTGGTTTCCTGACATTTCTATAATTAAGATTTATTATGAGTATCATCAGTATTATACTTGAAGCCTTTAATTATTATTTTCACCCTGTTCTCTGTTGAATTCTTTGTAAGTAGTACTTTCATAAATTATAGATATAAACACGGATAAAATAGGAACTAAATATCCTAAATAAATGTTTATTGACCAGCACATAATGCAGAGACCTATAATAGCTCTTTAATGCTAGAAAATGAGGGAATTAGTAATATGAATATCACTTGGCTTCAGTTATCTAATGATGAGCTGAGACTTTTTTCTATGACTGATTTGCCACGTGAACAAGACCCTCCAAATTACTTAAGCTAATAAGAATATTATTGCTTGACTCTATTATTTAAGCATTTTTGGTTACTGTTTGTATGATTTATATATTCAATACCAACAGTCTCTGCAGCTTTGCATGGCGTGTTATTAGTCTCTTATGATGAAAATGTCTTTGCTTTTCTCCCATCTCAAGGGAACCTAATTTAAATATGAATACAACCCAAAAAAGTATTAGACACTGAAAGTAATAACACTCATTTGAAAGAAAAAGAGACTTGTAAAGCAGTGATGCAACTGCCTTTTTTTTAATTAGGGTAACTATAATAAAAGTAACAAGACTCTGGATACAAGTCAGCTCATTGAGCTTCCCCCCCCCCCAAGCCCTCCTGGTTTTAATGTTAGAATGAAGTGTGTATTTACATTTTGTCCTTAGGAATTCAAGTCCTTAGATCATGTTCCTATTTTTTTCCCCAGAGATCAGGTATGCAGGAGACAAAGACAGGAGTCTACAGGATGTGGTCAATAAAACTAAGATGGCAACCGCAAAGCTGTAATTGGAACTATTCCTGATGTTTATGTGTGTCATATCTGCAATGGGCACAAAACATGGGAACTTTGATCATGGTTACCAACTTGACTTTGTGGACCATAGTATGAGGTCCTCCTGCCAATAAATAAACAAGGAGAGAGAGAAGAACATTCTAATTCATTTAGAAACGCTTTTTTTTCAACTGCCATGCTTATAAAAACAGTTTGCAATAATTTGCATCGGTTGCACCCAAATTAACAAACCTCCATGTCCTGCTGACTTCTAATTCCAGATCATTAAGGAAGAGGTGAGAAACCAAAGTTCCAGATGCAAAACTTTGGAAATCCCCAGATCTTTCCTCTCTTTATTTGAAAACTGCCAATTTCATCCCATAGAATAGAATAGAATAGGATAGGATAGGATAGGATAGGATAGAATAGAATAGAATAGAATAGAATAGAATAGAATAGAATAGAATAGAATAGAATAGAATAGAATAGAATAGAATAGAATAGAACTGGAAGGGACCTTGGAGGCCTTCTAGTCCAGCCTCCCACTCAAGCAGGAGAACCTATACCATCTCAGACAAGTGACTGTCTAGCCTCTTCTTAAAAATCTCCAGTGATGGAGCGCCCATCAATTTTCAATCTTCTATTGAAAGCCTCCAGTGACCCACAATTTCTGGAGGCAAGTTCCACTAATCAATTGTTCTCACTGATAGGAAACTTCTCCTTACTTCTAGGCTGGATCTCTCTTTGATAAGCTTCCATCCATTATATCTTGTCGTCCTCACAGATGCTTTGAAGAATAGGTCAACCCTTTCCTGTTAGTCAATATTTGTTAGCCAGGACTGTTAGGATTACCAGGATTATTAACTAGGAGAAGAACTCTTTAGAAGGCTTCTGCCATGGAAGTCTTGAAATTTCCAGTTTTCTGTCTACTGGAAGGACAGGCTAATGACTATTAATCCCAAATGAGCAACGTACCAACCTAGGTTGCATTAACAGAGGGATAGAATCAAGATCACACAAAGTATTAATACCACTCTACAATGCCTTGGTAAGGCCACACTTGGAATACTGCATCCAGTTTTGGTCACCACAATGTAAAAAAGATGTTGAGACTCTAGAAAGAGTACAGAGAAGAGCAACAAAAATGATTAGGGGACTGGAGGTTAAAACATATAAGGAACGGTTGCTGGAATTGGGTATGTCTAGTTTAATGAAGAGAAGGATGAGGGGGGACATGATAGCAGTGTTCCAATATCTCAGGGGCTGCCACAGAGAAGAGGGAGTCAAGCTATTTTCCAAAGCGCCTGAAGGCAGGACAAGAAGCAACGGATGGAAACTAATCAAGGAGAGAAGCAACCTAGAACTAAGGAGAAACATCCTGACAGTTAGAACAATTAATCAGTGGAACAACCTGCCTCCAGAAGCGGTGAATGCTCCAACACTGGAAGTTTTTAAAAAGAAACTGGACAGCCATTTGTCCGAAGTGGTATAGGGTTACCTGCCTGAGCAGGGGGTTGGACTTGATGACCTCCAAGGTCCCTTCCAACTTTATTATTATTATTATTATTATTATTATTATTATTATTATTATTATTATTATTATTATTATTATTATTATTATTATTATTATTATTATTATTATTATTATTATTATTATTATTATTATATACCATGAGGGAGACTGAAAGTCATTATATTTCAATATATTTGTTATGAAAGAATATGGATTTAGTACATTCAGTTTCTTGAGTCACAGGACTTAAGGAACCATACACATCATTCTGAAATAATTTTCTATCAATAATTTATCATTAATTTCTCCCTCTTCTGCCTCCTCCTCCTCCTCTTCCTCCTCCATCCTCCATCCTCCTCCTCCTATTTTATTTTTAATTTCACTCCAATAACATTACAAGTTAATAACTTTTGAAATATGTTATTACCACAACATTTTTACACTTTATTACTGTATAGTATATACTCATGTATTTTTTTTCTTTCAACCATAGCTATAGACCAGGGGTAGGCAACCTCGGCTCTTTTATGACTTATGGACTTCAACTCCCAGAATTCCTGAGTCAGCATAGCTGGGAGGTGAAGTCCATGAGTCATAAAAGAGCCAAGGTTGCCTACCCCTGCTATAGACCATACTTTTGAACCTCTTCTCACCTGCTAAATTGTTTGTAAGTTTCATTGCTGATTTATAAATTTGAGAGCCATTTTGGCCTAGTGACTAAGGCACCAGACTAGAAACCAGGAGAGCATGAGTTCTAAGTCCTGCCTTCAGTGGTGGGATTCAGCCGGTTCGCACCCTTTGGCAGAACTGGTAGCTAATTTTTTGTTGCCCAGGCCCAGAATGGACTTCCAGAAGCGGCATCCACACAGAGAACCAGTTGTTCCCATATCTGAATCCCACCACTGCCTGCCTTACGTCCTTATGCCTCAGTCTTGCAAGACAGCTGGCTGAGTGACTTTAGGCCAGTCCCTCTCTCTCAGCCCAACCCAACCCACCTCACTGAACTGTTGTTCTGAGGAAAACAGGAGGAGGAATGACTATTAGGTTTCTTTGCCTCCTTGAATTATTTATAAAATTAAGAATGAACGAACGAATGAATAAGGCAGCTAAGAGAAAGGGTGTAATAGGTTGCTTATTAATGGCCTTTGAATTCTCTCCCTTCAAAGCGATGCCAGTCGGCCAATGAAAGAGCGTCTCTTTGAAGATGAGCAGCTGATGTCATGTCGTTCCAATTTTGGGGGCGCTGATTGTGAGGATGCTCGAGAACTCTCACCTAATCCGCTCTCCGGGCTTAAAATGGGGGAGAGCGGGAAGACCCCCCCTCGCAGGGGCTTTCTACCCATCTCTTCGGGCTCCAGAGCTCTCCAGAGCCAGACAACAAGCATCTTTTCGGTTTGCGCTCTGAAAAAAGAGTAGCTTGGGGTGTTCCGAAAGAAGCTTCTCCTCCCCATGAACTGGCAGCTTGCAGCGGTATCAATTTTCTGCGACATCCTCACTCATTTCCTCCAGCCTCTGCTTCCTGTTGCAGTCCTGACAGGTGCTTCTCATTCTCTGATCGCTTGGCTTAATATTGTGTGCAGAGAGAGAGAGAGATGGATTCACAGTTCCTATCTTGCAAACAACAAATTTTTTGGTCTTTGGCGGAAGTGGTTAATAATCCCCATTCATTTTACACATTATTCTATTGTTTGTTGCTATATAGATCTTAGTTCCTATACGTATTCTCTGCCTTAATGATGGAACTTTTTCACAGGCCCACCACATATGAAGAAAAGTATTCTTCTGTTCACATCTCCTTCAACATTTTGTGGAGTAGTTGCCAGATATATGCATTGTTTGTATCATGGCTAAATGCCATCTATACATTACCTTCAGTTGAACTTTTTTGCTCAGAGGCTGATCAATAGCCTATGATTTCCATAGGTTCTGCCAGTCCCCATCTTCCACTTACTCCCAAATCCTACAATGCAGTGACACAATCATCTATCTCTATCTCCATTATGTTTCCTCTGTTCAATCGTTCCAGTTCTAGACAAGTCCCTGCAGTTTTCTTGACAAATATTTTTTTTCCAGAAGTGGTTTGCTATTGCCTGCTTTCTAGGGCTGAGGAAAGTGACTGGCCCCAGGTCACCCAGCTGGCTTTGTATGTAAGGCAGGAGTAGAAGTCATAATCTTCCAGTTTCTAGCTTGATGCCTTAACCACTACCCCAAACTGAATCTCCTTTCTCCAATAGTATCTTGTATTTTTAGAAGTTGTTCCTTTTGATGTGTGTGGTGTTTAATTATTCATTTTTTTAAGGTTAGTCAAAGGATGAGTTGCTTTTTTCCTGACTACTTTATCCTTCATAACAAGATTTAAATTCATTGTCACCAAGATATTTGGTGGCCTGCTTCTATCTCTTTTTTTTTACAGCATAACAAATCGTTGTTATAAGAAATCTCATCTTCTGCATAAATTGTATTATCTCTATAGCTAGAAAGGAATTGTTCTAAAATGTATCATATAAATCAAGGTACCAACCTTTTTCAAACAGAGTTGGATCATCCAAGCAACCACTCCTGAAAAATAGTTTTTAAAAATGATTCAAAGAAATGAAATTGTTCAGACATCTGGGATGTCTATCAGAAATAAATATAGGGAATTATTGGCAAAAAGTAGTATTTTCTGTAAATAATGCCCTTTAAGGGATTATTCTGAAATAACCTGTAAACTATCAGGATCCTTTACTTTACAGAACTGTTGGTTGTAAAACAATGGATAATTTATTATGTTTAAGTGTAGATCTACAAACACTCATTAGGACTGATTTCTAAGTGTGCATTAAATAAATGGTTGCTAATAAAATAGAAGTTGAAAGGATGTTTCTGTTTTCCTCTTATGCTTCTAAATGAGTACTTTAATTACTGAAATTCACATGTTATTCAGAAGCATGTAATGACTAGGAAGTCTTACATGGGTTTGCTTTTGAAAATGCACATAATTTTGAAAATGTACAATGTATAATTTTAATGAAAACAGTTACAATGCAAAATAGTAGTAATTATCAGAAGTAGATTAGAAAAAAAATAATATTTAGACAAACAATCGAAAGTGATTGTATTTTGATATTGAATACATCTTTAAAAGGAAGATATCCATTAACTTTGATATAATTGACAGGTATTTTTAATGATGTCAGTGATAGAAGACATTAGTAGATCCTTCCTTCCTTCCTTCCTTCCTTCCTTCCTTCCTTCCTTCCTTCCTTCCTTCCTTCCTTCCTTCCTTCCTTCCTTCCTTCCTTCCGTCTTATTTATACTTATGTTTAATTGTTTATAAGATTTGTTTTTATTGTTTTCTTTTATTTTATGCCACCCAGACTCAACCTTCTGAAATGGGCAGCTATATACGTTTGATAAAATAAATAAATAATTAAAAAAAATCAGTTTGACAGTATGTGTGCATGTGTGTGTGTGTGTGTGTGTGTCTGAATGTGTATATAGTATAAGTGTGGGTGTATACTGTATGTATATGTGTATGACTCAGATTATATAGAATCAATGGCCTTGGCAAAATGGTTGTTTGCAAGCAGAGCAAGAAGTACTTGGTCTATTTCTTTTAACTCTGGAGGAAAAGTACTAAGTAAATAAGTAAATAAGTGGTAATGACAGAAGCAACATTAAGAGATGCCCCAGGTCTTAGCACCATTTTAATTTCCCACACAAATAGTAAAGTAGTAAATAGTATTAGTAAGTAGTAATTGCTAATAAATAGCACCATTCAGAAGACATTGATGAAAATTTAAACTGTGACTGTAGATGTGGTTATCCAACACTACTTGGAGTATGAAGCCAAACATGTATCAGAGATATCCTTACCGTAAATCTTTAAAGCAGGGGTATTCAACCATGGCAACTTAAAAGACTGGCTGGGGAATTCTGGGAGTTGAAGTCCACAGGTTTAAAGTTGCTAAGGTGAGACACACCAGTGCTTGCCAAAGAAGTTACTGAAATTGTCAAGACCAGTGCTGCCCTATTTGTGAAGAACCCAGTACTGTATGGGTCTTTCATGGAAAATTATTATTGTATTCTTAGTTCTGTAGTTTCACAATAGGATTGTAATACCCCAAATTTCCAAACTGCATAGCCAATCAGAACTCCTGTTTTGGACTTTCTGAGATCTTTATTCATTGAAGTGCTAAATATTAGTGCACAGTTGTAATTAATTTCAAATTATAATGAAACTTTAAATAATGTTTTAACCTTTGGAGAGTTGGAGAAGAATTTTAAGTTTTGGGAGTTTAATGGTATTGGGAGAGCCAATTTGGTGTAGCTATTAAAGTGCCAGGCTAGAAACTAGGAGGCTGTGAGTTCTAGTCCTGCTTTAGGCATGAAGCCAGCTGGGTGATTTTGGGCCAGTCACTTTCTCTCAGTCCTGGGAAGGAAGTGATGGCAAAAATCTTGCCAAGAAAACTTCAGAGATATACATGTAGCCAGATGAGCTGATTCTACTTTATTATAAGGTTACATTAACAGAATGTTAAAGTTAGAATTCTATACCTTTTTATTGTACTCTGTATTAATAAGACCTTTATATTTATCCATACTTATCTTTATATTTATCCATACAAAGTCTGTGTCTCTAGGCAATCCGCTCGTTGGTGGCACTTGCTATCAGGTCTTTAATCCATCGAGCAAAATGGACCAAACATTTATCTTCCCAATGCTGCAATATCAGTCTTTTGGCTGTAGTAAAGGCATGGAGAATCCATTTACTTTGTCCAGTTGTCAACTAATAAGGTTTTTTTTTTTAGGCTTAGTTCTAGGTCGGGGTCCCCAACCTATGGTCTGCAGCCCAGTACCGGGCTGCGGCCTGTTGGCCACTAGGCCACGGGAATAGCTGCCGAGCCCCACCACTCATGGTAGTGCCGCCGCGCAGGTGCTAGCAGTCCTGTTTGTGCATGCATGGGGGCGCTAGCACTGCCACCAGCTTCACGTGGGTGCCAGCTGCCTGTTTGTGCATGCACGCGGGTGCAGCCACGCCACCATGGGTGCGCATGGCCTGCTTGCGCATACATGCGCATGCTAGCGCTGCCACCATGCATGTGCCCATTTGAGCATGCATGCGGGGACTGTGCACATGCACATTCTCTACTCCTCCCTTTCCTTCGGGGCTGCCAAGCCAAGTCAAGGATTACCCGTACTGTTAAAGTGGTTAAAGTTTGAGACTTTAGAAAGAGTACAGAGAAGAGCAACAAAGATGATCAGGGGACTGGGAGCTAAAACATATAAGGAATGGTTGCAGGAATTGGGAATGTCTAGTTCAACAAAGAGAAGGATGAGGGGTGACATGATAGCAGTGTTCCAATATCTCAGGGGCTGCCACAAAGAAGAGGGAGTCAAGCTATTCTCCAATTAATCAATGGAACAACCTGCCTCCAGAAGCTGTGAATGCTCCAAAACTGGAAGTTTTTAAGAAGAGACTGGACAGCCATTTGTCTGAAATGGTATAGGGTTTCCTGCCTGAGCAGGGGGTTAGACTAGATGACCTCCAATGTCCCTTCCAACTTTATTATTATTATAACTATGGAGGGAAGTCGAGTGATGGGAACTGTAGGAGATGACCAAGCTGAGATCGAGGGAGGGGGTCAAATGCATCATCAGTCACAAGTCCCTTCATGCCCACAAGAGATCTAAGTCCAGCCCACCTTGAATTCCTTTGACTCTTATCTACCACTAATTTACTTTAGCCATCAGTAGTTCAGATTCTTGTAGAGAGCTTAAGCTTGCAATAAAACTTTATACCCATTTGAACTGCCTGGATATTCTGATATCCCTGGTGCTCGACAGGAACTGAGGCATCTAAAGCAGGAGAGGGACCAGCAATGTGGACAGACAATTTCAGGCTTTTTAACTTAGGGATGGTGTAAAATACTGTGGAAATACTTTCCTCTCAAGGAAAAAAAAAATCCAGCTCTGAAGTCCAGGGCGAGTCTGCACAACCATGATTCACCTACTGGGACCCTGATAACTGAACCTAAATAACATTTTGTTTGGATTCAAACAGTAGCCCAGTCCAAATAGACCAAAATCTGTCAGCACAAGTAAATTCTTGCTTTTTTTTTTCTTAGCTTGTCCCCCAAATATAAAAAGATTTTGAGAAACTCCTTCATATGCCATACAGGTAGACCTCAATTTATGATTGCTCACTTAATGACTTTTAAAATTTACAACAGACATGAAAATGTCAACATCCAGCTCGAAAATCCAAATAAAACTCCAGGTTCAATGCGTTTTTGAAAATCTTACTGTTTATTGAATACACTGCATGGTAATGTCAAAGCAAAGCTAATTCTGAGGTTCCAACACCAAATCATAGACTTAAACAATAATTTTCCCAGCCAAACCCCCAACGTTTTACATAGTCCATATAAACAAGTTCACTTTGTTATGGGAACTGTCTGCTTCAAATCCACACTTGTTCTGGTGTCCTTGAAAAGGTTTTAGGCTCTCACAGTCTTCAGCGGAATTGTAGAAGTTTCATTTCTCCATTTAACTCACTTGAAAGTAACACCTTCCCCCATTACTCTAAAGGCAAGTTGAAATGCAAAGACACATAGCTGCCAAAGTTTTATCCTTGACAGAAAAAAGTTACTTATGACCCATTCTCAAAGTTGTGACTGCTGCAATATCCCCACAGTTGCGTAATTGTATTTTGGCAACCAGCTCGCATTTATGACTGGTTACAGCATCCTATGGTCTGTGATTGCATTTTGTGATTTTAATTTTTTTTTGCCATTTTCCAGCAAAAAAGAAGGCGGAAAACCTCCAATGAATAAGCTGGATTCAGACTCCAATAATGTGATTCACTTAACAACGGTAGTGACTTGCTTACACGGTTGCAAAATTGAGTCTGGTCATGTAGTGACTCAGCTTATGACTGCAACAAGTAACAATCAAAATACTGAGGTCCATTGTGATTGTATGTAGAGGATTACTTGTGCTGTTTAGATGGAATGAGAATCTACGCAACTTAACCCAGGTATGTAAAGGTTGTATTATCTTCATTATGTTCTCACATCAGATATGATAATATTTTGTATATGTCATCATTATAATTATTTTGGCATTATGAAGTTAACTGCTCCTTGCTGGAGTGAAGGAGTGATTCAAGTATGAGCTTGAAATAAGCTTCTTTTAGAAGTACACAAGAGTTCTTTTCCTAATTAGTTATCCTTTTTTAATTAAGCCTGAAAATAAAGGAGGTATCTCACTTAGCCAAAGAAAACTACAAAAAAATATTGAATTATTAAATTAACATTCAGGTGACATTTTTAACTGTTCCAATTAAGTAATGTGGAAGGCTCCTAACCTAAACAAGCAGTCACAAATAAAGCAAGACAAGGTCAAAATGTTAAACACCATCCCTGCCATTTTAGCAGTATTTAACAACAACAGAGCATTAATTGTCGAGTAGGCCATCTTATTGCCAAAGAAAATGAGTATCACTTTATGTCTGTGCGTGTTTTTTGTTTAGCCAATATTCACAACTGTCACTTCTTATTTGTACCACCTACTTGATAATAAGAAAAAGAGTCCTTGTAATGCTTTGCCCATGACAGTTGTTTTTCATTTAATATTTTGGATTTTAATCTAGATGGGCAGCTACAAAGAACCTATGAATGAAGGCATCAAGAAATGTGAAAAACAACTAGAATAAGAAGCAGGAAACTGTTGTGGGGATCTGAACGGGTTATGGACTTATCAAGTCTCAGGCTCAATGTCTGTGGAGATTCTCAGTCATCCAGGTCATAGTCGTCTCAAAGGTGCTTTTTTCTTCAAAAGGCACCTGGATTGTTTTTCCCTTGAAGAAGAAGAAGAAAATGTTTCACTTCTCATCCAAGATGCTTCATCAGTTGTGACTGGATGGTGGGGGGATAGAAGGATAGGTTGTGATAGGATGATAGTGGTGGGAATAGAAGGATTGTATTTCGTTAGCACTCTCTCTGAGAGCTGTTGAAACCACTTGCAGGTTTATCTGTGCCCTGAATCAGGGTGCAATTGGTTGTCAAATCTTTTCAGAACTGCTGCTGCAATGTCTGCTTTGTAAACCTATCCTTCCATCCTCCCCCATCCAGTCTCAATGGTTTAGTCCCTATCCGTGGTGGGATTCAAATACCAGAACAACCGGTTCTCTTATTTGATACAGGCCTGGGCCTCCGATGCCTAGAATGGACTTCCGGAAGTGGCATCATGTACTTCTGGTGGGCCGTTCTAGGCCTGGGAGGCCTCTTCCAGGCCTCCGATGCCTCCTCCAGGCCTCCGAGGCCTAGAACGGACTCCCGGAAGTGGTATCCATGCAGTTCCGGTGGGCCATTCTAGGCCTGGGAGGCCTCCTCCAGGCCTCCGAGGCCTAGACTGGACTTCTGGAAGCCAGCCGGTTCTCTGAATTCAGGTAAATTTAGCTACTGGCTCTCCCGAACCGGTGCGAACCGGCTGAATCCCACCACTGATCCCAATCCTTCCATTCCACCACCACTACCCTGCCATTAGAACTGATGAAGCTTCTTGGATGAGAAGTGAAATGTTTTCTTCTTCTTCCTCAAGGAAAAAAAAACAATTCAGTTGCTTTTAAAGAAAAAAACAAACACCTTTGAGACATGTTCTCAGGCTCCTTGGCAGTTGCCTAAAACTGAAAGTGATTCTTTCAATGCACAGATTTTTCTTCAGCAAGATTTATTGATGAGAACAGAGTAGGATTGCAAGAATTTCAGCAACAGAATTATTTCCCATTTGCAACTAATTTATCCCCATGTACTTTACAGTGCAGACTATATGACTTTCTTTCTAATAATCTTCTAATGAACTAGTGGGAAAGTGGATATCTTCAGTGATAATTAGGAGACTTGCTGCTGGTACTTTACATAATGGTTTCCTGAAACTTTATTAGGCTAACAATTATTGCATGAACTTTTCAATAAGCAGGTTTTCTAGCCTCCAACCTGCACTGTGGGATATTAATACATCCCCTAGGGTATAATAGTGTAATATTTCTGATCCCCCCCCCCCGTGGGACGTATGTCATGGCAAAGGCAGAGGTGATGACAATGGAAAGTGTTCAAATTAAAATGATATTAATGTGGAGCCCTGGGCATCAGGATTAAAAATGTTGCCTTTGGAGCTCTCTGATCTTGGCTGTTTACTCGCAGGTGTTTCATTACCCACTTAAGGTAACATTATCAGTGCAAATGGTATGACATTGTTGATGTTACTGGTTGGGTAATGAAATGTCTGCAAGCAAATAACCAAGATCAGAGAGTACCAAGGACTCCCACGGTTCAGCTTTGAGCTACACTTATTCTATTGGCTGTTCGCTTTTTTAAGGTGATGAAGAAGATTAAAGAATTATGGATTTTATCAATTCAGATTAATCATAAGCCCTTCCTATTTGTTTATGCAAGCACCCCTTTTATGCATATAGAACATAAGGTGGTCACAGAAACTGTTTTAGATCTATTTCCTATTGTCTTCAAAGATTATATACTAGCATGGTGATTCAAATGTTAGACTAAGATTTAAATACACTTGGCCATTATGTGAAGCCAGTTACTATCACTGTATTCATACAATAACCAACTTGTTCATAATCCATGGTTCCTAAGCAGCCTGTATAATCCTCAAATTTATCCCCTCCCCCCTCCCCAATTTCTTCATGAAAATAACAAACATTCAGTGGCCGTTGTTTTTCTATTAAAAAAAATAAGGATAAAAATGGGAAGGACTTTGTCCAAGTTTTGGAAATAGTTTTCCATTGTTTATGGATTTTTCTAAATAGACCCACTGGACTGTGTTTTCCATCTTTACTTGGAAACTGTATCCAAGGAGAATCTACTGATTGACTATGGATAAAATATTTTTTAGTTCTGGAGTGCAAGGCTCCAGCAGCAGGATCTGTCTGCTTGACTTAGCACTTGCATTAACAGGAGCTTCAGGTGAAGTTTATCAAATCAGTTTGAAATTTAGCCATGAGTTGCTTTCTGCTGCCTTCTTCATAATCAACAACACGCTCTTGAAGATTTCTGGCAGCCTCACCTGGTTGCACCAATAAATCTAAGTGAATAGTTGGCTTGATTTATTATTGATTTCCCAGAGGATATATTCGAAGCTGCAACTTTAGTGATGGGTCTTCAGAGAAGCAATACAGGGCAAAGGAGAATACACTAACCGTAACGAAGGTCCAATTCTAATACCGTCAAAAGATTCGAGGCCAATAATGAACTCAATTTAGCCTGCCTTTCTTTAATATGGAGCAAAGAGTGGAAGACAGAGTCTAAGATGACTTCCAAAGGTAGACTCACAGTTATAGACAATTGTTCAAGATCATCCACAGCAGCATCTTTGAACAGGTTGCTTGAATTACTGCAGACTTCAACAGCAAGGTCTGTAATTCCCAAATTGTACGCTGTCAGTTTTCTTCTTGCCAAATGAGTACTTTTCAAAGAACACAGAGCAGCCTGAATAAAGAGTAATGTAGGACAAAAGGCACATGTTAGAATATGCAGTTTTAGAAGATTCCTTCTGTCATCTGATCCCTCCTGGACTCATAGCTTCTACAGCTGTCAGCCCCAAAACCAAGAATGACACATGATAATTGTTCCAAGCTGAGTTCTTTATTGTTTCACACTTGTAGACAAAATGTTGTCAGACTAAAGACTCTATTATCTGCATCTACCATATACTCTAGAGGTTAAGTTACCAGGCCAGAAAGCGGGAGGGTGTGAGTTCAGGTCCTGCCTTAGTCATGACAGCTGGCTGGGTGACTTTGCACCGGTCACTCTCTCAACCCAACACACTTCACCACTTCACCAACAGAGTTGGTGTTGTAGGGAAAATAGGAGGAGGAAGGTGTGTTGAATATGTTTGCTGCCTTGAATTATTTGTAAAATTGATAAAGGCAGGATTAAACAAACAAATAAATTTGGCAGCTAACAGAGTATAATAAGTTCTTTATTAATGACTTCTGAATTCTCTCCCTCCAATAATCCCAACTCATTTTATATATTGTATTTTTTGTTGCATTATACAGTAGATTTGACCAGGAACTGTAGTGGTACAGTGGTTAGAAAGCAGTACTGCAGGCTACTTCTGCTGACTGCTGGCTGCCAGCAGTTCGGCAGTTCAATTCTCACCAGCTCAAGGTTGACTCAACCTTCCATCCTTCTGAGGTCGGTAAAATGAGGATCCAGATTGTTGGGGGCAATATGCTGGCAATTGTAAACTGCTTAGAGAGGGCCATAAAGCACTGTGAAGCGGTATATAAGTTTAAGTGCTATCGCTGTTACCTCCTGTAAGGTTTTTTGCCTTAATGATGGAACTTTTCCACCACATACCTACATGCATGTATGTATGTTTGTTTGTAGGTATGTCAGTGGTTCCCAACCTTTTCTACACCCTGCACCCCTAGAACGCTTCTGATATATTCTCGCGCCCCTTACAAAAGTTCGAAATAACGTCAACGAATTATGCATATACACTATAATTTTGAAAACCCAAGTTTTCGCACCCCCTGGAATATCATCTCGCACCCCTGGTTGGGAACCCCTGAGGTATGTGTTGGAAAAGTTCCATCATTAAGGCAGAGAATCTTATAGGAGTAAGACCTATAATGCAACAAAAAATACAATATATAAAATGAGTTGGGATTATTACTCTCCTCCTAGGGATCCACTTCTGTACTGCATTTCACCACAATAGCACCCCTTTTACATTGTCTGGGCAGAATAGTCATTCTGCAGTGATTAAGTAACCATAGGAGACAGAAGGGTTGCAACAAGTTCTATTGGAGGTAGCTTCTTCTTCCACATATTGCTACACAGTGCATGTGTTCAGACAACATTCTGAATCTTGAACTTAGGTCAGTAAACGATAACTGTGTATACAATAGTTAATGGTGTAATATATGGCCTGAATTTACACACCATGCTAAAACAATGATAGAGTTTTCACAGCAACCTGAATCCCACACTATCCACCACATTTTAGTCTCATCCAATTTGTTGTATACATACAATCAGTGAATGTGATATATTTTAAAGTTCTAATCAGAAACTTCCAGCTTCTTACACATCTTAATGGGCAGTAAGAAAGAAATTGTAGGAGAAGAGCAGGCAGAGCTGGAGGGCGGAGTTAAATGCATCATTGGTTTAGATTTCTTACATTGCCACAAGATATTCAAGTCCCCCTTGAATTCTGTTGACCCTTATCTAGTTCTAATTTAGCACTGATTGTTAGTTGACTAGTTTCTTGTGGATAGATTTTCTTGATAATAAATCCTTGTGAACTGCAACTTAACCTATGGTCCTGATTCTTTGTTCCTGACAGAAATTCATGAATTGCTGTGTAAGGCTAACAACACAGCAAAACATATAAAGTAATTTTAGTGTATATAAAGATATATTAAAGTCTGTATTATCTACAAAGTCTTGTTCAGGAGCAGTGGTTTAAATCACATGTATTAAAAGAGGCAGGACTTCCATTATATGATCGCATCTTGGTTGCTTTTGACATTCTCCAACCCACCCCAACTCTTGCATGCAGAATTTATTTTAGCAGCAATTCTTACCATTGATTTAAGGGCCATAACTGCATTTTTCATTGAAAGATCCAAAATATTAACAGAATGTTTGCTGCTGAGCAAGACCTGTGGCTATTATAATAATGATGATAATTCCCCATGTAAATCTTCTAATTCCCAACCATAAATTTTGCAAGTTCTTGCCAATACATTTTTTATTGCATTTTTCTTTTCAGGTCAAAACCACATTCTCAATGCGAGAGAAGAAATAAACATTGGAGGAAATCCGTTGGGCAAGGATGATGGAATTTGGCCATGTGCTGTGATGGTGCAGCTGCCAAAAAAGCCAACACAGTCTTAGGCTGCATTAACAGAGGGATAGAATCAAGATCATGAGAAGTGTTAGTACCACTTTATGATGCCTTGGTAAGGCCACACTTGGAATACTGCATTCAGTTTTGGTCACCACGATGTAAAAAAGATGTTGAGACTCTAGAAGAGAGTGCAGAGAAGAGCAACAAAGATGATCAGGGGACTGGAGGCTGAAACATATAAGGAACGGTTGCTGGAATTGGGTATGAAGAGAAGGACAAGGGGTGATATGACAGCAGTGTTCCAATATTTGAGAGGCTGCCACAAAGAAGAGGGAGGTCAGCCTATTCTCCAAAGCACCTGAAGGCAGGACAAGAAGCAGCGGATAGAAACTGATCAAGGAGAGAAGCAACCTAGAACTAGGGAAAAATTTCCTGACAGTTAGAACAATTAACCAATGGAACAACCTGCCTCCAGAAGCTGTGAGTGCTCCAACACTGGAAGTTTTTAAGAAGAGACTGGACAACCATTTGTCTGAAATGGTATAGGGTTTCCTGCCTGAGCAGGGGGTTGGACTAGAAGACCTCAAAGGCCCCTTCCAACTCCATTCTTGTTATTTGGGCCTCAGGTCAGCAGCAACAAATTGTCATAAACGTGGGATTGTTTTTTTGTTTTTTTGGCATTATGGAAAAAGAAAAAAAAGACCTGCTAGTCAAGCATATTGGTGATACCCAAAAGGGTTTTGACCCTTTTAAATCCTTCTCCCAATTACAATAAAGGCAATGAAATTATACCAATCTATTCTGCACAGCAGCTGCCGATGAATTGCGCTGCTTCATATAAAGAATTCCCACATGTATGTATCGTGCAGTGGAAAAAAAATACAATAAAAGGATTTGATAGCACAGAATGTATTGGGATTGGGTTAGAGGCCTACTCCAGCCACTTTTCTTGGTTACCTTCTAATAACATAATTTGATCATTCTACTTCCAGAGAAACACAATTTCCTACAATTGGATTGGAGCTGAGTATCCTCTGACCAGGTTCCATTTATTCAATGCAATGAAAGAGAATGGATATTTGGATACTTCATTTAAAGAGAGGCGAGTTTGGATGAAGTTCTTGCGCATGAAATGCTTATGTGCTCATGATCCATATTTCTATACTGCTGGACTTCAAAATGGCTCAGAGTATCTTGCCTTGCACCTGATAAAGCAGCAGAGGTAAATAAATGTCACAGGGAGGACTTATTTTCCAAAGCACCAGAAGGCAAGAGAAGAAACAATGGATGGAAACTAATCAAGGAGAGAAGCCACCTGGAATTAAGGAGAAACTTCCTAACAGTGAGGACAATTAATCAGTGGAACGACTTGCCTTCAGAAGTTGTGGTGCTCCAACACTGGAGGCTTTTAAGAAAAGAGTGGACTGCCACTTGTCTGGAATGGTATAGGGTCTCCTGCTTGAGCAGAGAGTTGGACTTAGAAGACCTCCAAGGTCCCTTCCAACTCTGTTATTCTGAATATTCTATTTTTCATTATATAATCTTTTCTATCCTGGTTTGCTATCCTGGTTTCCATCTTTTCAATTTCATTCAAAGAAAATCACTGTTGGGGAGACCTACTACGAGATTTTTTTTATATATTTTTTTTAGATTGGGAAGTTTGGGCAGTCACAAAATCTTCAAAGTGAAGGAAGGTAGAACTTTGAGATGACTATGAGTGCCATACTGTAATTTTTTGACATTAAGAGAAATTAATGCTACATCTCATCAAGCATGTATCTTGTTAATTCAGTATATTATAATTAAGAATTTTGATTACAATAATAAAAACACTAATACAAAGTAAACTCGGAGAAAGAGAAGAGAATAAAAAAGTGCAAGAAAAAAGAAAAAGAAAACAAGGAATACAATACAGAAAGAGAGAGAGAGAAAGAGAGAGAGAGAGAGAGTTCCATGTTTCATCACAAGTAGAAATAAATTCAGTGAGTCTTCGCCCCTTATAAGGTTTCTCCATCCAATCCCATCCCATCCTTTATCTATAAGTAAGTCCATGAAACATAAAATTTTTAATCCTGGTGTCAGCAATAGGTTTATAAGGGTTGTTCAGAATTTTGCAAAAAAAGAGAAAGTATTCTTTAAACCTTCATCAAATAAACTATATTTTTCCTCTTCTAACAGACTTAATCTTTAATCCATATTTGATTTATAATATTGCCATAGGATTTGATTTCTCTTCAATTCTTCCTTATCCCATTTATAATAATAATAAAGTTGGAAGGGACCTTGGAGGTCATCGAGTCCAACCCCCTGCTCAGGCAGGAAACCCTACACCATTTCAGACAAATGGCTGTCCAGTCTCTTCTTAAAAACTTCCAGTGTTGGAGCATTCACCGCTTCTGGAGGCAGGTTGTTCCATTGGTTAATTGTTCTAACTGTCAGGAAGTTTCTCCTTAGTGCTAGGTTGCTTCTCTCCTTGATTAGTTTCCATCCGTTGCTTCTTGTCCTGCCTTCAGGCGCTTTGGAGAATAGCTTGATTCCCACTTCTTTGTGGCAGCCCCTGAGATATTGGAACACTGCTATCATGTCCCCCCTTGTCCTTCTCTTCGTTAAACTAGACATACCCAATTCCAGCAACCATTCCTTATATGTTTTAGCCTCCAGTCCCCTAATCATCTTTGTTGCTCTTCTCCGTACTCTTTCTAGAGTCTCAGCATCTTTTTTACATCGTGGTGACCAAAACTGGATGCAGTATTCCAAGTGTGGCCTTACCAAGGCATTGTAGAGTGGTATTAATACTTCGCGTGATCTTGATTCTATCCCTCTGTTAATGCAGCCCAGCACTGTGTTGGCTTTTTTGGCAGCTGCAGCACACTGCTGGGTCATATTTAAGTGATTGTCCACTAGGACTCCGAGGTCACTCTCTCAGTTACTACTATTGAGCAAGGTACCCCCTATACTATACCTGTACATTTGGTTTTTCTTGCCTAAATGTAGAACCTTACTTTTTTCATTTGATATACAATGACCAGGCTCAAATTATCCACTTTGTACACCTAGACCTAGCTCTCTGGTGAAGAGCGTAATGCAGGGAAAGACTGAAGAAAAGAGAACAAGGCAGTAACCAGCAGCAAGTTGCCAGAATGGGACAATTCACTGTGGCTGTCTTGTCGTGGCTATCTCTCTGCAGCCAGCTCACCATGGCCAACTCGACAAGGGATAATATCAAATAAATGGTGGAATAGAATCATTAAAGAAAGGATGCTAAAGGAGGGACAATATGAAATGTGAATGACAAAAATTAAAATGAATAGATAGATAACCTTTATTGTCATTTTTATATTGTGGGCACAATGGCACACATCAAAAATGAAATTTAGTTGCCCGCTCTCAAAGTGAAACATATACATGACACACACCTAAACATACTATGTACAACATATATATAGACCCACATCCCTACATATACATAGCAAATAAATATTAAATACTGTCCATCTTGAATATATAACGCAAGGAGGAAGTTTGAGAGTTCGCAAAATAATGTCAAAGAAACAGTGGCAGATAATAGTTCAGTTACCTCGCGTGGAGTTCAGTTACCTCACGTGAATTGACCCAGTCTGAGTTGTCCCATGGCACGTTGTCCTGCATTGAGTTGGCTGGGGTGAGCTGGCCGTAGCAAGAAAGCGCATGGTAAGATGGCTGTGGCGAGTTGTGCTAGACCTGCAAGTTAGATAGACTCAATTATTATCAGGCCCCAAAACCAAGAATGACACGTGGTGATTCTTCCGAGCTGAGTTCTTTTATTGTGTCCATTCCTATAGACCAGGGATCCCCAACCCCCTTGCCGCGGATTGGCACCGGTCTGCAACGTGCCAGAAACTGGTCTACACAAACAAGCAAAGCCCCCTCCACCCATAAGCAGGATGCAGGCTACCCCCAAAAACACATACCCTCCACTCCGTGGAAAAAACCCTCTCTCCACAGAACCAGCCCCTGGTGCCCAAAATGTCGGGGGCCGCTGCGATAGACAGAATCTTGCCAAACTAAGCATTATACTGTCTGCATCTATCTCTCTTTGAGGATCTTCCACCTGTTACTTCTTTGCCCTAAGGTGCTTTGGAGATTGACCTCCTCTTCAAATTGACCACAAAGCACAGGGCTAGAACTTCCAGCCTAATTTTTGAATTTCTATTTCTATCTTCAGCCCCGTAATTATTTCTATTCATTCTCTGCACCGTTTTGTTACATTCTAATAAAAGTACTACTAAGGGTTCAGTTGTCCCTGTTCCCACTGCTCCTATACCAACAGTCAGAGCAATCTTTTCTTTTCTTTTTTCTTTTTAAAAAATATTTAATCAGGTATTGATCTGCTCTTTGTAGTTGGCCATGGAAGATGCTGAGCAAGAAACCGACACTGTGTTATTTATAGTATCCCTGAGAGTTGGCACTGATGGCATTCCGCATAAAAGAATGGATTCAAAATGCACCGAGGTAATGCAATCCAGTTTTATATCTAGGTTATTTCTAGAGGGGAAGTATGCAAACTTTATCTGGCAGGGCCAATGGAAATATGCTATAAGAATAGCTTTGTTTTACTTGAAGGTTGGACAAACCCCTTATTTTCCTTCCTCGTCTTGGCATGTGTGTAAAGGTAGTCCTCGACTTACGACCACAATTGAGCCCAAATGAGACATTTGTTAAGTGAGTTTTGCCCCATTTTACAACCTTTCTTGCCACAGTTGTTAAGTGAATCACTGCAGTTCTTAAGTTAGTAACACAGTTGTTCAGTGAATCTGGCTTCCCCATTGACTTTGTTTGTCAGAAAATCACAAAAGGTGATCACATGAGCCTGGGACACTGCAACCGTCATAAGTACGAGTCAGTTGCCAAATGTCTTAATTTTGATTCTGTGAACATGGGGATACTGCATTGGTTGTGAGTGTGAAAAACGGTGATAAGTCACTTTTTTTCAGTGCTGTTGTAACTTCAAACGGTCCCTAAATGAATAATTGTAATTCGAGGTCTATCTATTTTTAGTTGATGATCTGGATGAGGAGATGGTAAGAAAGTCACTGGTAAAACTATTATTACATTTTTATTTTGAGTCAGTGTGAAATCCCCTCACTCCTTCATGCCTTCAGGAGCCTGACATTTTTATATGATTAAATAAATTCAAATTGATTATTTCTTTGTCCACTGATAATAAGGTATTGTGCAAAACAAAAAAGCTTATGTAATAAAGCTCATTAAACTCAGGATAATTTGCTTCTCTGAAGATCTATTTATTTAGGCATTTATTTACTCTCTTAGTGCAAGACGGCCAACTCTTTCAAAGAGAGATCTTTAAAAATTGGTCCAGATCCAGCTTATTTTTTTCAAAATGAACTTGAATTCAATTGCTTTATTGTTATTTTTTAAAATGCTTGTTTTAATCAATTGGGTTGATTAACACATAAAGTATCTGTAACGAAGACTGCTTTAAAAATATTACCTTCTTCTGCCTTTTCTACTTTGTGGTTATGATACGTGGCTTCGTTGTTAATTGTTGTTGTTGTTGATTATTTTGGGGGAGGAGGAGTGACTCCTTTGAAAGGAAAAAACAAAATAAAACAGGATAAAATTAACACTGCTACTACTATTCCTACAACTAATTTAGTTTTATTTACATTTTATTTACAAAGGTACTGAAAATTAGTCAAGAACACAGTAATTCCCATAATTTTATTCTTCTGTCACGAAAACCTTTCCCATGTCTTTCAGAAACTGCAACCGTGAAGAAGTCTTAGTTTGCAGTTTGTGTATTACACTGTCTTACACACACAGTTATACAAACTAAGCGTGGTCATGTCCGGTTAGCGCTTTGATAGGAGACCAAGGAAATCTAGGGGAAAAAAAAAGAGGGGGAAAAAAGCTTCCCAGAAGGATAGAATGGCAAACCCACTACTAGTAATTCACAAGGTATCCTTGTAGTTATGTAGATATAAGTGTGTATGGTGCCTTTCAAAACCAAGTCTCGGAAACATAAATTCTTCAGATCTTCCTAAATATTATACTCCAGTCAGAGTACAACAAAGGGAAACTCATATTTATAATATTAGCAGTTTTTCATAATATGTCAAAAAGTGTTTTGACGATCAGGTTAGAGATTCAAATCCTTTCTCATATGATTAATGTGTTTTGTTTTTATGGTTACTTTCCCATGAAATGCTGAGCATTAATGGCACTATTTTGGTCATTCCTTTGTCCACTTACTGATATTATATTTCTGTCTTTTTTTTCTCCTTTCCCTTATTCATTCACTTTTTCTTCTTCTTTTAAAAATTATTAGTGAATATTTTTTTAAAAAAACAAAGAAAAACAAACAAACCAGCTTTCCAGAATCCTAAAATCAGAAAATCTGACAACAATGAAAGAATATGGTAAAAATCAATTTACTTCTGAAACACTGAAATAATTAAACAAATTAAAAAATAGTTTCTGAAAGGCTACATTTTTTAAAAAGTGAACACATTGATTTGAGCGATTAAGTGATTAAAGTGCTTGGGAAACTAAAACTATATCAGAATAACAGAGATGGAAGGGACCTTGGAGGTCTTCTAGTCCAACCCCCTGCTCAAGCAGAAAACCTTATACCATTCCAGACAAATGGCTGTCCAATCTCTTCTTAAAATAATAATAATAATAATAATAATAATAATAATAATAATAATAATAATAATAATAATAATAATAATAATAATAATAATAATAATAATAATAATAATAATAATAATAATAATAATAATAATATAATCTTTTCCCAGTGATGATTGCTATCCTGGTTTCCATCTAATAATAACAACAACAGCAACAACAACAACAACAATAATAATAATAATAATAATAATGATGATGATGATGATGTTGCAAGGGACCTTGGAGGTCATCTAGTCCAACCTCCCGCTCAGGCAGGAAACCCTATACCATTTCAGACAAATGGCTGTCCAGTCTCTTCTTAAAAACTTCCAGTGTTGGAGCATTCACCGCTTCTGGAGGCAGGTTGTTCCACTGGTTAATTGTTCTAACTGTCAGGAAATTTCTCCTTAGTTCTAGGTTGCTTTTCTCCTTGATTAGTTTCCATCTGTTGCTTCTTGTCCTGCCTTCAGGCGCCTTGGAAAATAGCTTGACTCCCTCTTCTTTGTGGCAGCCCCTGAGATATTGGAACACTTCTATCATTTCCCCCTCGTCCTTCTCTTCATTAAACTAGACATACCCAATTCCAGCAACCGTTCCTCATATGCTTTAGCCTCCAGTCCCCTAATCATCTTTGTTGCTCTTCTCTGCACTCTTTCCAGAGTCTCAACGTCTTTTTTACATCGTGGTGACCAAAACTGGATGCAGTATTCCAAGTGTGGCCTTACCAAGGCATTGTAAAGGCATTGTAAACCTCCAGTGTTTTTAACACTGACCTTAAAGCCCCAGTGATGGAGCACCCACATCTTCTGGAGGCAAGCCATTCCATTGATTAATTGTTCTAACAGACGGGAAATTTTTACTTAGTTCTAGGTTGGTTCTCTTCCTGATTAGTTTGCATCTAAAATGTTGTACAATAAAACATTGTAGAAATCAGGCAATTTCTTTTGGATGGATAATGGGAATAATGCACTTAGAGGCATGCAAAAAGCTGTAAGTTTGAAGCCATCCAAATGCAGAACATTTTTTAGCTCTGCTCTGAGGTTGTAATGGGATATTTTAGATGGGAGATTTATGATCTGAAAGATATTTTACACTCTCCAAAGACACATCCAAAATCATGGTGTCCTTGATACTCTGATCTTGTTTTTTTTTTTGCAGAGGTTTCATTATCCAATTACATAATATCATAAGTGCTAAAAGCGAGTGAGGTTTCCTACACTCTACTCCCTTCCTCCTTCTAGCACTGATAATGTTACTTAGTTGGGTAATAAAATGGCTGCAAGAAAAGAACCAAGCTCAGAGAGTATCAAGGACAGTTCAACCCTGAGTTACACATATACTTTTCTATCAATATCCCAAGTCAGTTACCTCCATTAAATACCACTCTATCTTAGGAACAACTTTTCATTATTGAATTCACAAAGGATGCAATAAAAGGGGACATTACAAATCCCTTTTGCCCATTCTCTTTGCATCACCCCACCCTTTTCACCCCACTATTCTCCCATGTATTAAACCATGACTTTTTTTTAGATTTGTTTGGGCTGGAATGAACCACAGTCTCTATTTCAAGTTACAAGTGAAACAAAAAAATCTGTTGGGAATTCCCTGCAGAAATGATCAAAGCAGCTTTCTATGGTATTCTGGCCTTCTGTGATATAACAAAAGAAAAAGACCATTTCTAAAATATTTCTTTCTTTAAAATGAAAGAGCTGAATTATTTGCTTCATATTTTTACTGTTCAGTGTTTCTAAGATTGCAGAAAGATAGCAATGTAAATGCTAACAAAAAAACATGCTTTCCTCCACTGTGGTCAGTAACTTTCTATGGCTCTAATCACTTTCTCATCTATCTATCTATCTATCTATCTATCTATCTATCTATCTATCTATCTATCTATCTATCTATCTATCTATCTATCTATCTATCTATCTATCTATCTATCTATCTATCTATCATCTATCTATCTATCTATCTATCTATCTATCTATCTATCTATCTATGTCTATCTATCTATCTATCTATCTATCTATCTATCTATCTATCTATCTATCTATCTATCTATCTATCTATCTATCTATCTATCTATCTATGTCTATCTATCTATCTATCTATCTATCTATCTATCTATCTATCTATCTATCTATCTATCTATCTATCTATCTATCTATCTATCTATCTATCTATCTATCTATCTATCTATCTATCTATCTATCTATCTATCTATCTATCTATCTATCTATCATCAATCCATTCTCCACATGACTAAGATTCTTCAAGAATTCTTCAAAAAATGCAGTAAATAAGGTGATATAAAGGGTAATGAAAGCAAATTACTTTTTTGTGAGATGTGACATGAGCCAACTGATATCGACTTTATACACTATTCTGCATGGCAAAGTACCTGGGAGATTTATTGAATATACATTCTCCTAAATTTGTCATGTTTTTGGATGCGGCTGCTTCCAAGCTGTGGCAAAATGACAGCAATAGTATTCAAACCCCAGTGGCATTTCCCCTGTTCAAATACTAACTCCAAATGTTGCCTAACCGGATAGATGTAGATTTTTTTAATCAATTGCATTTGTTGCCAGTTGCTGAACTGTGTTCTTCTTTTAAAAATAAAGTAAAATAAAATCCTGCAGTGGGAATGTTCTGAAAACTAATAAACCTATGGCTCCAGGGTCTATCCAGACTGTATTTTCCCAGGTGAAGAAATGTTTTACTTTAAATAATAAGCCAGCAAAAGCTGAGCTATGTAGGAGGACAAATATCAGTCCAAACACGTCGTAATTTTTTGGAAAGGTTTGTAGATGACTCCTAAAGTCACATTCTCCAAAGTGGTAAAAAGCTGAGGAATGTTTACTCCTTAAAATAGGAGATCCTCTCATCATGATGCTAGAAACATAGAGATCAAGATCACAGAGAAGTTCCCTGAATCCAAAAACTCAGAAATCAAAACCTCTGGTCCTGGTGACCAACCCAGATTGGATCGTGCAACATTATTCAGGGACAGGTCTATATATATGCAGTGCCCCTGGCTTACACATCCCTTTTGCCTGTCTTCTATATCTATAACTTGTCATCTTTCCCTGAGGCATTCCAAAGACTACTGTCACATTTTCTTCAACTTTCTGATCTCAACAAAAGAGCAACGGTCAGGTCCCTGTCCACCACAGGACTCATTGACTGACTTTGAGCCAGTCTCATTTTTGTCTCAACCCAACCTACTTCAACAGGTTGCTGTTATGCATAAAATGAGGGATATTCCCTGTGTGTGACTTTGACCTCTTTGTCAAAAGGCCACATATAAACACAGTCAATGTAAATAAATAAATAGAGCTAGACAACTCTTTCAAAATGAAAACCAGTTAAGCCATTAGAAAGGGAGAGAGAGAGGGAGAAGGGGAGAGGGGAATAATAACAGATTTTTGAAAAACCTAACAGAGTTTCTTCTGGTCTTTGTATACCAAGGAGAATTAAGGAAAGGTTACCTTGAGTTTCTTTCTCACCCCTTCCGCTTTTCCAGGCCTAAGCTGATGTTCACTTAATTATTCTTTCATTCTGTATTCGAATTTATTTCCATTCTTCTCTACAAGACCTGAATGTGATGGTTAAAAGACCATCATTCAAGAAAAGTACATGTTCTTCCAGTCTTTTTTGCTCTGGGCAATCAAACTAAGGAAATTCACTGTCCAGTTTCTCCAAATGGCGATGAAAGATGACAGGGTGATGACTCTGATCCCATATTTCCTAGTTTGTTGTCTAATAGCTCCCTAAATCCAATAATAGATCGAAACTGTATTCCTGGGTATATTGGACCAGGAAGCCCTGCGTTCCTTAGTTGCAAAATTATATTTGTTATTATTAAATAGGGAAGAATAAGAATGCTGATGTGGCATATGTTTCTGAAAGCTCACAATTTTCCTCTCTACAGTAATAATATTCATGAAATAATTTTTGCATTTCAGGACAATTTGGCTTGACATGAAATCCTGTTTTGCTCCATCATAGCAATTTTAATAGCATTATGCAGGCTAGATATTTTATCAAGCTGTCTACTGTCTCTGATGTTCACATTAAAGCCTATTTTGTAGAACAAAGAAATATTAGCGTGTGTCTATTTTAGCACAACTGGATGAGTTGTTTGAGATTCGTTTGCTGAGGGAAACGTTTGAAACTCTGTAAAACAAAAGTATGTTCAGACTTGATTTCTTTCTGCCTCCCGCACACTTCCTATTTACTTATTTATAAATAAATCTTATAAATAAATAACTTTTATAAATAAATAGGAAGAGAAAGGTAAGCAGGAATAAATAAACACATACATGCTGAAATGATGCTACCCTCATTCTTATTTTTGTCATAATTAAATTCATAGGTATTCTAACCATAATGGTGCATAGAGGATTGTTTTGGGAGGCTCCTGACAGGATTTACTACAATTTTGACTTCAAGACTATAAGGCACGACATTACAATAATTTAAAATTATCCAGTAATAATAATTATAATAATAAGCTGAAGAAGCAGTGGACCACCTGGTTAGCTGCTGTAAGAAGATCACAGAGACTGACTACAAACAACTGTATGACAAAGGAGCAACAATGGTGCCTTGGAAGATCTGCAAGAAATACCATTTGCTTGCAAGCAAGAACTGGTGGGACCCTAAAATAGAGAAAGTCATAGACAATGAAGAAGCTAAAGTGCTTTGGGACTTTAGAATTCAAACAGACGGGCACTGCCACATAACACCCCAGACTTTCCAATTGCTGATAAGAAAGACAAAAAAGACTGGATAGTGGACATGGCAGTACCTGGCAACAGCAGAATAGAAGAGGAAGAACTGGAAAGGATAACAAAATACAAAGGCTTGCAAATAGAAATAAAATGACTGTGACAAAATAAAGCAAAGCAATAGGTGCATTGGGTGCAATCCTAAAACAACTGGAACAACATTTGAACACCACCAGTATTGACAATTTTACCATCCATCAGTTGCAAAAGGCAGCTTTATTTGGAACAGCTTACATCCTGTGATGATACCTCTAACATCATCAAACATCAGCATCTGCCTATCCCAGGTTCTTGGGAAGGACTCGATAGGTGCATAAAAATGCCAAATCCAATCCGAAGATCTGGCTGACTATGCGAACAATATTATCATGAAATAATGACAATGACGAATCAAGTGCAGAACGCTGGTAAAGAAAAGCATTATATGGTCAATTCCTATAAAAAATCAAGGGGACAGTGAATAAAGATAAAATCTGGCAATAGCTTACAACTGGAATATTGGAAAACAACAACAACAACAAAGGCTTGATTTTGGCTTCTTAAGAGCAAACTATCTGAAGTAATGCAATCAAGTAGCCAGCATTGGTTTGTTAAAAAAGATCATGCCAAAGCAATCTTATTTCATTCTTCGACAAAGTGACTATACTAATAGACCAGCGAAATGCTGTGGACGTAGTATACTTAGACTTCAGTAAGGTATTTGATAAAGTAGACCACAACCTACTCCTTGGTAAGCTAGAAAAAGGTGGAATAAACAACATCACCACTAGATGGATCTGTAGCGAGCTGGCAAACCATACTCAAAAAGTAGCCCTCAATGGCACTATATCCACATGGAGAGAAGTAAGCAGTAGGGTACCACAAGGTTCCGTCCTAGGCCCAGTACTCTTCAATATCTTCATCAATGACTTAGATGAGGGAATTGAAGGGGAACTCATCAAATTTGCAGATGACACCAAACTGGCAGGAGTAGCCAACACCCCAAAAGACAAACTCAGGATCCAAAAAGATCTTGACAAGCTTGAACAATGGGCCCTATCCAACAAAATGAGTTTCAATGTGGAGAAAAGCAAAGTTTTACATTTAGGCAGGAAAAATCAAAGGTACAAGTACAGATTGGGCAAGACCTGGCTCAAAAACAGTAACTGTGAGAAGGACCTTGGAGTCCTAGTGGACGATCACTTAACCATGAACCACAGTGTGCAGCAGCAGCCAAAAAAGCTAATACAATCCTGGGTTGTATAAACAGAGGCATAGAATCAAGATCACGTGAGGTATTAGTACCGCTTTATAAAACCCTAACAAGACCACACCTGGAATACTGTAGCCAATTTTGTTCACCATATCACAAAAGAGATGTTGAGAGTTTGGAAAAAATTCAGAGAAGAGCAACTAAGATGATCAAAGGCCTGGAGACTAAAACATACGAAGAACAGCTGCAGGACTTGGGTTTGGCTAGTCTAAGAAAAGAAGAAATAGGGGAGACATGATAGCAGTATTTCAGTATTTGAGGGGCTGCCACAAAGAAGAGGGGGTCATGTTATTCATCAAAGCACCAGAGGGCAGGACAAGAAACAATGGTTGGAAACTGATCAAAGAAAGAAGCAATCTGGGATTAAGGAGAAACTTTCTGACAGTGAGGCCAATTAACCAGTGGAATAGATTGACCCCAGAAATCGTTGGTGCTCCATCACTGGAGATTTTTAAAAAGAGGCTAGACAGTCACTTGTCTGAGATGGTATAGGTCGTCCTGCTTGATCGGGGGGCTGGACTAGAAGACCTCCAAGGTCCCTTCCAGCTCTATTCTATTCTAAGGGCAGAATTGGGAAAAAAATCATCAAATGATTCAAACTGCAGATTGTGCAAAGAGGCAGAGGATTGTACAAATTGATTATAAAAAAATAAAAGAGTTTCCAAAATGATTCACTGGAACATCTGTAAAAATTATTACATGCCAGTAATGACAAATTGTTGGGAACATATAGTTGAATAAGCAGTCAAAAATGAGCAGGCTAAAATATTGTGGCATTTCTGAATACAGTCTGATAAAGTTTTGTCTCATAACACATCAGATTTAACTGTGCTTGAGAAGAAAAAAAAGTGGATAATGGATGTGACAATACCAGACAATAGTAGAATAGAGGACAAAGAATTGGAGAAGGTCACTAAGATCAAAATCTGACAATCAAAGTTGAAAGATTACAGCATAGAAAGCTAGTTCCTGTAGTTATTGGCACACTAGATGCCATAACAAAAAATCTGGTGTGGCACTTATAAAATCTGCACATTGCCTAAATTTCCATCTGTCAGTTGCAAAAGGCCTTACTGTTTGGATCTACATATATACTACGCCGATACAACCTAGGTTCTTGGGAAGAACTCGATGCGTATAGAGACCAACACTAGCTAAAGAATTGGCAGCTATGACTGACCAGATAGAACTGACCAGATAGAATAATAGTTCTACTATTAGAATAGAATAGAATAATAGTTCTACTATTATGTTCGACTAGTTCTACTATTAGAATAATAGTTCTACTATTATGCTAACAACGATGAAACTATGGACCATTTAATTAGTGGCTGCATCAAAATTTCACAAACTGACAAGCAACCTCATGACCAAGCTGCCAGAATTATTCACTGGCAACTTTGCCAGAAATTTGGATTTGAATATAATAAAAACTATTGGAACCATTAATTTGAAAAGGTTCTGGAAAATGAGCAGATTAACCTCTTGTGGGACATTAAGATCCATACAGACAGGCGTCTTGTTCATAACATGTTTGATATAATGATTATTGAAATAAAGGAAGTCTGATTCATTGACACTAAGATTCAGGAAAAAAACAATTGGAAAACATTACAATCAGGACTTGAGATTGAAGTTGAATACTGAAATCTATTGTTGTACTAATTGTAGCGCTTGGAGTGATATGTAAAGTATTTTATTAATATTTGTAAATACTGATTTTATCAGATCCGAACGCCCTAATTTTACAAAACAAAAATCCACTCTGCTTGGAACTGCTTATATTTTTAGATGCTACCTTTATAATGTTTAGGTTCTTGGTTAGAATTTTATTTAAGTTTCCACCAGTCTTTCCCTGTGAATCTAACTGTAGATTACCCACACATAATACCGCCAACATCACTTCAAAGTAACCTTGTATTAAAAATCATACCATCTTATAATACCAAACAGCAATATTCATCTTCATTCAGGTACTTTTCCAACAATCTTGCATCTTTCCCCAAATCCACTTGGAAAAAGATGTGTTTCTAAACAGTTCCAGAATGATAGGAGTAAGGGGGTGGTTGTTTTGTCCAGTATGAAGACTTTCCACAGAAGAGGAGATAGTGTGGTGGATACTTCCCTCCAAGTCCCCTCTTGTACCACACATGGGGTATGGACTCTGAACAGGTATGCCTTGAGTGGACAGACTGCATTTGGAATAGGTAGTCTCAAAGACAGCAATCCCTTAGCCATGTAGGACCTTAAAGATGATCCCTGACACCTTGAACTGTGCAGAGACAAACTGGCTTCAGCTCTTGCAAGAATGAGTTGTCCTGCCTAATGTAAAGGATGCTACATCATGTGCTAATTGCAGTTTATGGGTGGTCGTCATCCATGGTCTTCAAGGCCCATCTGGAGTGCATTACAATAGCCTACTCGTGAAGGCAAGGGAATGAGTGAATGTAACCAGTTCCTTCAGCTCCAGAAATGGTGGCGAATGGATCAAAGTCTTGGACAGAAGAATGTGGGTTAACAATGATGTCTCTGGTTCAGAACCTATCCTAGGGAATAGCTCACCTGATGCAGAAGGGATTAATAAAGCAAGAACACTTTGATCCTCTTTCTCAGGAGGATCTTTGATCCTCTTTCTCAGGATCCTCTTTCTGAGGAGCCTTCTTAGATGAGACCATAATTATGTAATACCTGGTCCTTCGCTTTTAGATGCATGCAATCACACCTTCTCATACAAGAGACAAACTTCCTCTCCTCTTCACAACTATATCATATTGCCTTGGATGTGAGTCAGATTGTTTGCAAAAACATCAGAAAATGATTATCTTCTTTCTTTTCAACTTGGGCTTTAGGGAAATTAAGACATCAATTTATGGAGAGAGAATTTAATCTTACTGTAGCAGTGGAGAGTTTGAGATAAAGTGTAGATCTCTCTCCAGCTTGTATTACCACCATAGTAAGAAGACTATGAGAGTCGCTTCTCATATGAGAGAGGGTTAGGGTTAGGGTTCCAGGAACCCTAAATAGCAAGGTGGGAAAAAAGCAAAGGATTTTTACATTTCTTGTTTTATGGATTAAAAAAATGTCAGGGGTATATTAAGAG
Source organism: Azemiops feae (assembly GCA_023970755.1). NCBI lineage: Eukaryota > Metazoa > Chordata > Lepidosauria > Squamata > Viperidae > Azemiops > Azemiops feae. The sequence continues at coordinate 5,106,816 of JALGBA010000033.1, read as the reverse complement.
ACAAAAGGCATGTCATTTAAACTAGAATTCAGCTCATTTAATCAGGATATACATATTTAATGATGATCGGTCAAAGATCATCTACTTCCACAAATAACAATTTTTTTAGCTCATATATTTTTGAGAAAGCAAATTAACCTCTTTTTTTTTTAGCTGACAAATCCTAGGCTAGCAGGTGATGTCAGCCTGCATCAGTTATGCTATGCTACAGGACGCAGTTCAGGGAGAGTGACACAATCTGAAGTGACATTCCTCAACATGGAATGTCAGTGCAGAGAAGAAAGGAAAGAAAGAAAAAGAAAAACCCAGCGACTCTAAAAAAAAAAAAGTGTCTGTCTCAATGCCCAGCTCAAAGCAGCTATAACTTTGATTTTTTTAAAAAAAAAAATCAACAGATGAAAAACATTTGTAAGCATCCACGGACTTTCACAGTGAAAAATTCTCAAGTTAATGCAGAATTATGCAAATTGCGCAAAGCAATGCAAACTATTCAGAAACTGGCCAGGAGGGCCGTTGTACAACTTTGAGTTATGTGTCAGTGGTGCTTCTTCCTGGATCATGAGGTTGTGCTCACAGTTACTCACCTTCCATACGGACTGTTGTAATGCACTCTGCATGGGGCTGCCTTTGAAGAGTATCTGGAAGCTTCTGCTAGTGCAGGGGTAGGCAATCTTGGCTCTTTTATGACTCATGGACTTCAACTCCCAGAATTCCTCAGCCAGCCACGCTGAGGGGAAAGGGAGAGGTTTCCAAGCTGAGCCATGCTGGCTCAGGAATTCTGGGAGTTGAAGTCCACGAGTCATAAAAGAGCCAAGGTTGCCTACCCCTGTGCTAGTGCAAAACACAGTGACATGGGCAGTTATGTGTGCCCCTAAGGGGAAACTCCATTTAACAGAACAGGCATCTATCAGTTAAGACAATGCTGGTTTACCTTGCCGTAGGGTTGCTTTGTAAAGTTAATTTTCAATCCATAGCAGTCCCACAATATTAGATTTGCATGCAAATCACACTTTTCCTTTCAGTAGATAATGTCAGGGCGCAGAAAGTCAAAAGGCAAGACAAGAAACAATGGATGGAAAATAATCAAGGAGTGAAGCAACCTAGAGCTAAGGAGAAATTTCCTAAGGGTGAGAACAATCAACCAATGGAATAGCTTGCCTTCTGAAGTTGTGGGTGCTCCATCATTGGAGCTTTTAAGGTCAGGCTACTCTTATTCAAGTCACCCTTATTTAATGTTTGATGTATTGGTATATTCAGTAGCGCTGGGTATAAACGAGCATTGGAGTATTCTCCAATGAGTTTTGTAGGCAGAATAGCTGGATGATTTCATTATACATCTCCGGAAAAGATTCCAGAATTTTTCTCTTGGGCTGATTTATCTCTTAGTGTTACAATAGTTCCATTAGTAGGGGAAAAAAATCTTTCATAATACCTTCTTTTTGAGTTTAACAGAAGTGCAAGAAGCTTAAGATTTATTGATAAAGTAGCCAAGAAGTGTGTCCCAAAGGTGTCTTTTCAAAAGGAACTGGACTTTGTTTTTCCTTGGTGATGTTTCACTTCCCATCCACAAAGCTTATTCAGTGAAGAACTGAAGAAGCTTCTTCGAGGAGAAGCGAAACATCTTCAAAGAAAAACCAACAAAATCCAGTTGCCTCTTGAAAAAGCACCATTGGGACAACCATGACCTGGATGACTGAGAATCTTCATAGACACCAAGAAGTGTGTGTGTGTGTGTTGCCTTTTACCGTACAGTACTATTATCTCTCCTGCCATGTGGACGTACCCCTTGGCTTTCTCATTACTAAGTGTATAGATATCATACTTCAACCTTGAGGATTTCATTGAAATTCTCTTTCTCTCCAAAATAAACTTTTATGTCAATTTTTCAGAAAGTTGGTAAAACAAACTGAAGACGAATTTCTCTGCCCTGTGACCAGGTCTGTTCTCTGGTCCAGTTGATTTCAAGGAAAAAAAAAAGTTGTATGATATGAAAGATAAGTAGAAGCATCCTGCAGGAATTTTGTCTTGTCAGTTTCTAATCAGTGTAAATTAGGCCCCAGCTGATCAATGTGTTTCTCTTAAATAAACAGCTTTATAGTTTTTGAGGGCTGTAGGGACATTTATGATGTTCATTGCATTAAGGATTTTAAAAAGAAGTAACTGGCAAAGATGGGAAGTCTAAGGCTTACAAATCATGATTAAACTAAAAAAATCTGCAAAATGTGTTTTGTCTTCCTTCCTTCCTTCCTTCCTTCCTTCCTTCCTTCCTTCCTTCCTTCCTTCCTTCCTTCCTTCCTTCCTTCCTTCCTTCCTTCCTTCCTTCCTTCCTTCCTTCCTTCCTTCCTTCCTTCCACAAACTACCTGATATTGGATTCCAGCATTGGTGGGGAGGTTTTCTACAGCTGTTAAAAATGCATAACAACCATTTTCTCAGATGCCATAGCAACTAGATGGATAGGAATCTAATTCCCCCCACCCTGAATGAGGCATAAAATGTATCTGTTTTCCGCCCAAGTTGTTTTTAAATGCAAGTTGGAAACAAGCTGAAGGTTAAACCTTTCCCAACTTTTTTTCCCCCTCTAGATGTGAATAATCTACAGAGTGTTTTACAGGCAAGAACAGCTCCCAAACTTCTTTTGGGAAGTTCCATAGAATGTAAGAAGCTCAGGAGAGTTTAGATAGCTGGAGAGAGATGATGTAACAGAAAAGATGGACTTTCATACATAGTCTTTGGCTTGTCAACAGAAACAGAAGGTGGTTGTTATTCAGATCTCAGCAAGAAGCAGCCCTTGGCTGATCTTGTCTGGGCTGAGAAGGTAAGCAAGGATGGCCTGGTTAGTACTTGAAATGAGAAACCTACAGGGTAAACAGAAACGTGAGCTAGACTGGGAAGTCAACAGCTGTCTTGAATACAGAATACTTCTGTATTCGTGCCCAGAAAAATGATATGGCCCTTCCTTGTAATCAACAGGAGTTGAGTTCAAGATAAAAGAAACTACCTTTATCTCCGGGATTCAGAAATGAAAGTCAGAAGCATTGCAATAGTGGTCATTTTATCTTACAGATAAGTGTAGCAGCATACATTCACTTCCTGCAGGTTCTGTCAGATTCGTTCTTATTTAGCAAGAAGTCCTACATTGTACAACATTCAGAACTGTTGTCTTTTTTAGAAGAACCTTTTCAGAATTGCCCACTGAGCTTTATCAGAAATGAAATAGAAATTTGTTATACTATCTTTTGAAGGCTAAAAGGCTTTTATATACAGCTTTAAGATAAACAAGGTTTTAAGACCTAATTGGACTTTTATTTATGGCAATCTGATGGTCCAATCCTTGTTTTTTCCCCTAGTACAATCTTATAGATCTGGTATGTTGGACAGGGTACTTGAAGTCAAGGAGATAAGACTGTAAAAAGACCATTATTGCCTTTTGAAATGGATTGATTTATTCTCTTTCTTCAAGAATTAAATAAGTGTGCATTCTGTGAGTCAGTCTTGATTCAGTTTCCTTGGTTAGATATTCAGAAGCACTTTACCATTTCTTCTTCCTAGGGCTGAGCAAAAGTGATTGACCTAAAGTTACCCAGCCAGCTCTGCAGAGAAGGAGGGACTATAATTCAGTCTCCTGGTTTCTAGGCTGGTGCCTGCATCACTATATTAAACCTCCTCTCAATTCAAGTATAATCAACAGAAGGGTAGAATCAAGATCACATTGTTAGTACCATTTTATAATGCTTTGGTAAAACCATGCTTGGAATATTGCATCCAGTTTTAGTTGCCATGATATAAAAAAAAAAGATTGTGAGAATCTAGAAAGAGTGCAGGGAAGAGCAACAAAAATGATTAGGGGACCGAATGCTAAAACATATGATGAATGGTTGCAGGAACTGGGCTTGTCTAGTCTGATGAAAAGGACTAGTGGTGACAAAATAGCAGTCTCCCAAAATTTGATGGGCTGCCACAAGGAAGAGGGGGCCAAACTATTATCCAAAGCACCTGAAGGCAGGACAAGAAGCAATGGATAGAAACTAATCAAGGAGAGAACCAACCTAGAACTAAGGAGAAATTTTGCCAACAGTTAGAACAATTAATAAGTGGAACAACTTGCCTTCAGAAGTTGTGGGTGCTCCATCACTGGATGTTTTTAAGAAGAGATTGGACAGGGTCTTCTGCTTGAGCAGGGGGCTGGACTAGAAGATCTTCAAGTTACTTCCAAATTTGTGATTCTATTATTCTATTTTTAAAATGCACATATTCCCAAAAATTGCAGCCAAAACTGCATTTATAAGTCAAGACACATGTAACAACATATTACTATTGGCCAAATGTTTGTTTTGCATATACAGAACAAATTCCTTTTTTATTAATTGCAGAAGGTTTGTTGGAATGGGATATTAGGTGTAAATATTCAGCTCTTATATCCCCAAAGGGGGGAGGGTTGTGTTGTTTCACTGCTTATTGCCATTTTTTGTTGTTGTTTTGCTACTATGTAGTAATGACTTTGTCACATAGATTCTTTGTGGACTCAGTTTTCCATAAACAGCTTATTACTCATTAGAGGATGTGGAATTACATTTCTGAAATCATTGAGGTTCTGGAAACAAACAACAATTGGCAAGACAAAGTTCTAGAGAGAGAGAGAAAATCAGGACAAGTATTTAAGCATTCTCTATGCGTGAATATCTATGTGCCAAATCTTAGGTCAAAAAGCAAGCCAAATTAGCTTAAATAAATGTGAAGCAGAGAAATTATTTTGCTTCTGTAAATTCACTGTTTAGCAGTGGTAGAATAAGGAGTAGCAGATAAAGTAACAACAGATCAGAGGAAGGGAAATACATCATGAAAAGAAGACAAAGTGTGATCTAAAATGTGCCTAGGCTGATTTACATGTCTAAGTTCAAACTAAAAAGTAATTTTTAGAGTTCAGAACTGAAGTTAGTCCTTGACACAGGACTGCAATGGATCCTACCATTACAATCTTATGTCCTGATGGTTGTAAAATGTGTTGGTCACAGGACTGGCCCAATTTTATGCCCTTTTTTTGTGGTGGTTGTTAATCAAACACAGTGGTTACAAAACCCATTGCTTGCCATGATGCAGTTTGGCAAAAAGTATTGTAAAATAGGATAAGATGAGCAGCATGGTGGCCTAGAGGCTCACTTCCTACTTGGAAGATTGATGATTCAATCCTAGACAGTGTTGAAAGAAAAGTCTTCATCGTGATTCATCCAAGCCGGGGATAAACAACATGGCGACTGCTTTAAAAAGAAGGTTGCAGTTTATTGAAGAGCCAGACAGAAAGATGGTTCTGGCAGGAGAGAGGAGAGAAAAAAAGGATTGAGCACATGTGGGTAGTAGGTTTTAATACCCTCTCAAGCCTTTTGTTTGAAGTAGTTTCCTGTTCCTGTTTCAGGCTTTGTATTTCCTGTGTCACGTATTCTGACCTGAGTCTGGGTGTGCCTTTGTGGTATTCTTGATGGTGGTGGGTTAATCCTATTATGTCCCAAGAGTTATTTCCTGTTTCCCTGGTGTTGGGGCTAATGATTCCTAGAGTTTGGTTGGGGTATGCAGATTTTAGGTCTTTGTCTTCTTGATCTCCTAGCTGGGGCCTTTCTGATGGTTTACATCTGCATTTGTACAGAGCTGGCTTCTGCTTGGGACAGAGAGACTTGGGGGCAGGGTTGGTTTCTGCTTTTAAAATCCTTTTGAGGAAATATTTTTTTTTGCCCTTTTAATATTTCCTTCTCTGGGGGGCTGACTTCCCACAACAGTGACAGATATTTCTCTATTAGGCTGCAAAGAGAAAATATCTACTGAGAACTCTGCATAGGCATCAGGAAGGGCATCCAGCCATTAAATGCTCAACTCCATTCAGTCGCCCCAATTCCACCCTGAAGCAAGGGATTACAGGCTCATAAAAAGAACAACAAAAAAAGTAAAATAGGACAAGATGGGCAACACATAAATCCAATAGAACAATAAATAAAATGCACTTACATGACTGCAAGATGCTGCAATGACCCTACGTGCACTCTTGTTGCCGAGCACTCAAAATGTGATCAGGTGACTACCGACTGTCAGAACTTCAGAACCAGGTTCTCAACTCCCTCTTTTAAAATAGGTTGTAACTTCAAACTGTCACTAAGTGACTGGTTGTAAGTTGATAACTACCTGTAGTATACATTTTGTCAGAGTGGGGAAAACAGAGCCCAGGTAATCTGCTATCTTCAGGTTCCCCTCTTCCTCCTCCATTTTGCATTTGCAACCTTTCAAACAAAAGACCACTTTAACTCACAGAGCTATTTTCAGTAATCCTGACAGGTCAATCAGCTCAGAAATAGCAAAGTGCTTCTGGCTTAGCATCATTCTGTAGTGGTCACTGAATACCAGTAGTCCTCAACTTACAATAATTCATTTGGTGACCCTTTGAAGTTACAACAGCACTGGAAAAAAAAATGGCTTATGAACATTTTTCATACTTAAGTTCATTGCAGCATCCCCATGATCACCTGATCAAAATTCAGATGCTTGGCAAATCGTTCACATTTATGATGGTCGCAGTGTCCCCAGGGTCATGAGATCACATTTTGTGACCTTCTGACAAGCAAAGTCAATGGGGAAGCCAGACTCATTTAATAATTGTGTTACTAACTTGACAACTGCAGTGATTCACTTAACAACTGTGGCGAGAATGGTCATAAAATGTGGCAAAACTTAACAAATGTCTCATTTAGCCATAGAATTTTTGGGCTCAATATCTTTGATGACTGCAAAAATACGAATCCTGGGCATATCTGTTCAATGACACAGTCCTCGATCTCCGGGAGAAATATAAACCAGCTGTTTATTGTTAAAAAGTTTAAACAATAAAAACAACTATTTACAATATTAAAACAACTTAGCTTTCGCTGGTCCCCTGCCAGCATCCTCAGAGTGAAGTGGCGCTGCTGCCATTGCCTTTCCATTGCTGCTCCCCTCCTTTCCATCCCGTTTGTCTGCCCGTTGTTCCTGTCTTCCACTGTCTTCCACAGACAAATGGGATGGAAAGGAGGGGAGCAGCAATGGAAAGGCATCTAAGACACCGGATCTGGATGTAAGGCCCAGAACGGGCACGGGGGAGCGGCTGGAAAGCATGCCAACGGCAGCAGCACCAGGAAGGAGGGGATTGACAAGGATGGGAGGGAGGAAGGTTGGAGAACTGGAGTGCAAAAAAGAGGAGGTGGGACAATTAAGGCAATTACGGTCAGCCAGGACGGATGGCCCTATCACACGGTCGATGAGTAAGCAATTAGGCTAGCAAGGTTTATAAAAAAAGTAATCTCCACCCCAAAACTTCACTCTGAGGATGCTTACAAGAATCCCTGGGTGGGTTTCCAAGATTGGAAATAAACAAGCCCCCAAACTTCCCTGGTCCCCAAGGATAAATGATTCACTATTAATCATCCATAACAGCAAAGCTCCTCTCCTTCCTGACCCAATTACCTGGAGGAAACAGCCAGCTCTGTAGACTCAGCAAAAGCTTTTAGGATTTTCTGACTGTCACTGGCTAGGAAACCGACATTTCCTCCTCCGGGATGAGTTGACATTCCAAAGTGATCTTCTGCCCCAAATCAGAATGAGATGCCAGAACATCTCATGTTTGCATACCATGACATATTTAAGAATAAAAATCAGCTAAGCCCTCTCAGGCATGTTACTCAAGTGACCCTACTATCTTCTGAGCCACAGTAAAAAGCACTGCTGTTTGAACATCTGATGAACCAAATAACCTGGATATATCATATTCTTTTATGATGGATGGATGGGTAGACAGAACCATAAAACTCTCTCTCTCTCTCTCTCTCTCTCTCTCTCCCTCCTCCCTTCCCTCCCTCTCTCCCTCCCTCCCTCCCTCCCTCCCTCCTTTCCTTCCTTCCTTCCTTCTTTCCTTCCTTCCTTCCTTCCTTCCTTCCTTCCTTCCTTCCTTCCTTCCTTCCTTCCTTCCTTCCTTCTTCCAAAAACTGATTTTTTTTTCTTTTCATAACCATTTTGGGAGAAGAACCAGTGATGACTGGGAATAAAATAACAATGTGGTAAGCTATGTACAGTATTTAAGCCAGTGGTTCTCAACCTTTTCTTCACCATAGACCCCCTTTAAATATCTTTTGTGGCCACAGGCCATGGCCACGGACCACTAAGACTTAACTCAAGATTTAAAGCACTAGACTGCATGAAGCCTTCAGGGACCCCCTGTGAAGACATCGCAACCCCCCTCCCACCAGGGTTCAGGGACCACAGGTAGAGAACTACTGATTTAAGCAATTCCATCTTTCTCGTTTAGCTCTTTATGCACATTTTTATTTATTTCTTTATTTTAGGAAAGCAGCGCGGTCATCAAGTAAAGCTGATTTTCAACAGTGCTGGAAATGTCTGTGAAGGATGTAAGCAGGTCCTTAATCCTTCTTAATCAGCAAGCGGTTTAAAATAAAACACTTTTCCTGGGAGGAGAAAGGGTTTTCCTTTTCCCAGCCTGCCAACATGGTTGCTTCATGAGCAGTGTAACTTGATTTAATCAGTAGAACATTCTAGAAAATTCTCTCATGCTGTCTTCTCTGCAGCTCACCAACAGAACCTGTGAAAATCTTTCCATTTCCACCTTCCATGTATCTTAAACAGAGAGATAAAGATAGTCTCTTTTGAGTCAAACTCAAATTCATGTTATTTTCTTGACAACAGTATAGAACAGAGAACAGAACAGAATAATAGAGTTGGAAGGGACCTTGGAGGTCTTTTAGTCCACCCTCTCCTCAAGCAGGAGACCCTTTACCATTTCAAACAAGTGGCTGTCCAGTCTCCAGGGATGGAGCACCAATAACTTCTGAAGTCTTTGATGGATGCAAACCATCTCTTTTGTGCATTTTTTCATTGGACCAGCTACAGACATCGTGAATAATATATCCAAAGCCTTCCCCTTTACTCCACTCCTTTAGCCACATATTGAATTGTGCTATACGCTGGCCTTTTCCATTTTGCTCCTTATATACTGGTAAAACTTCTGAAAAAGTAAGCCTACAGCCTATTCTGCTAAGTTCCTGCCCCAAGCTCTGGAAATCGTTCTGCACAGAGAGTACATCTTTTTGGGACAGATCGTTAGTGCCAAGATGTACAATAGCCTCCACAGAGCAGAACAGAACAGAACAGAACAGAACAGAACAGAACAGAACAGAACAGAACAGAACAGAACAAAACAAAACAAAACAAAACAAAACAAAACAAAACAAAACAAAACAAAACAGAACAAAACAAAACAAAACAAAACAAAACAAAACAAAACAAAACAAAACAAAACAAAACAAAACAAAACAAAACAGAACAGAACAGAACAGAACAGAACAGAATAGAATAGAATTCCTGTTTGGAACTGTTTGCAATGGGAGAAGTGTAGTGCCACTCATCAGTGGATAATATATCAAGACAGCCTCATTATCTGAGTGAGGGGATACATTCTCTCTTCCCAATTATACTGAGAGGGTTCTTCTTCTCTGCCCAATTGTCACATAATCAAATTTGATTGGATACATGACAGTAATGATATCATTGCATTCACTGTGTGATCTCTGGCTGTGATCATGCAGTGTTGGTATATTTCTGTAAAAAAAGGATTGTTTAAGTAACAGCAGACTGAGGAAATTAATGCTTGGGAGGAAATGTAAAAATGTAGGCAGTATTTTGTAAACCTTCCCCCTTTCCCATATGGCAACATCTGCACTGAAATTTAAACCTCATGAACAGTTGGTATAGTATTGCTATTTAAAGTTCTTTTGCTGTGCCGTGGGAGAAGGAGCTGCATATTTCAAGTTTGCTATGAGAAAAAAACAAAAACAAAACAAAACTCAAGGATGCTTCTAGATTCCATGCCATAAACCACGATTATGTAGTGCCGCTTAGAAGCTTTGAATTTCAGTTCTATCAATCCATCCACTTTGGGTAATCTACTCTATTTTAAATTTAAATTAATTGATTACTTTTCCCACTGCTCTTTTCTTTTCTCCCGTTTCTGTTGCTTTTTTTTTTTCCCCCAAGTAGCCACATCCACATTTTTACTTGGCCAAAAGTTGGGAACTCGTGCCCAGGAATGCTGTGGGTCCCCTCTCCTAAGGTGGTCTATCTAGTGTGACCAAGAAGAAGGGCCTTCTCTGTGGTGGCTCCCTTCCCATGGAACATCATCTCTGCAGAAGTAAGATTGGTTCCCATTTTGACACTCTGTTGCAAGGTCCTGAAGACCTGGTTCTGCCAATGGGCCTGGGAAACCCAGAGTGGGATGGAGTCCATCAAATGGCTTATTTGACCAGGGTGGTTATTGCTTTTTATATGGGATATTTATCTTTGTAAGCTGCCCAGAATCACAGAGTCACTAGCACTGATGATGTTACCTAGTTTGGGTAAGGAAACGGCTGCAAGAAAACAACTAAGCTCAGTGTATCAAGGACCCCTCATTTGCCCCTTGGGATGCTGCTCCAGGGCATTGCATGCCAAAACAACTAGATACAGAGACAGTTTTTTTTCCTTGTGCCATCACACTGCTGAACAACTAATCCCCACAGTCTAAGGATATTTATCCTTGCAGTATAGCTGTATTACTATTATCCTTCCCATCTTTTCTACTACCTTGTCTTATTAGTATCATTGAATATTATTGAATGGGTGTTCAATATGTCCATCTGTACACTATCCACTTCAGAACCCGAGATTCTACAGAAAGTCCTCAAGACCACCACTGGTGATATTACCTAGTTGGGTAATGAAATGTCTGCAAGAAAATAACCAAGCTCAGAGAGCACCAAGGACCTCTCACTGAGAGTGAGTTGGGCGGCTATATACATTTTCATCAATAAATCAATACATCAATACATCAATACATCAATACATCAATACATCAATACATCAATACATCAATACATCAATACATCAATACATCAATACATCAATACATCAATACATCAATACATCAATAAATCATTTGCAAGGAAGTGAGATGGGTGGATGGAGAACATATTTCTGATAGGACTGAACAAACAACACCAGAAGCGTATGCCAAGAGTGCATACATCCCAGAAGGTTCCCCTAAAGTATGGAAGGCATTCCAATTGCCCAGCTAAAAAAAACATGTGCCTAAGCCAGAAGCAATATAAGTTGCTTGAGCCAACTAATCACTTTAAGGACAATAGCGAAGACATAATGTACAGGAAAAGGCAATGCAAAATTACTCTGCATTTTACCAAGAAAACCTTCATGGCTATTTCAGGGACTGCCTTTCTCTCATGTCCAAACTGGCACAATGTAGATCTGGCAGAGGGCATATTCCGAGTCCCACCATCTGATTGGAATTAGATGATTTACCACCATCTGATGGGAACTAGGTGATGTAGTAGTATTCTGCCTGAGCTTTAGTTACTTATTTATATTTCACATTTCTGAACCACCCGTCTCCATCAAAGAGGGACTCTGGGTGATATATAATAAAACATCAGAATATAAAACAATATATAAAAATTAAAGCATTAAAGTTAATGATTTAAAATTTAAGAAACTATAAGAATTTTTTAAGGAGGCAAGAATAATTAAACTCTGTTGGAAATTAGCTGACAAAGGCAAAGGGAGAGCAGTCATGGCACCAATTAACCCCATGTCTGTGTGCTCCTTTGGGCTCCCCATGCAAGGCTACAGAGTCATGTTATAACCCCCCCCCCTTTTTTTTTGGGAGAGTGGGGCCTTCCCCTTGCCTTCTTTCATACAGCTATACAGGCTCAGTGGCTTCATGAGCTGGAGATGGTCTTGACTCTGGTGGTTCGAGTCCCAGCACTATGTGGCAGGGTGAGCTCCTGTCACTTGCATCAGCTTCTGTCCATCTAATAGTCTGAAAGCATGTTCTATGCAAGTACCACTTCGGTGGGAAGATGAGTTGGTGCTCTGTGCATGCAGTCAGATTCCTGATGACTCTGAACCTTCCCAGTTCCCAGTGCCTCTTTGTAAAGCAGTTCTGGGAAGGGAGGGGGCCTTGGCTGACATTGCAGGAAGAGCCACTCATCTTTCTCTTTGGTGTGGTCAGTTCGCCCTCCTGTGGCACACCTCGGGAAGTGTGCAAGCGTGTCCTGCAACAGGGCTGGTACCTTGGCAAGCCAAACTACTACTCTGCACTGGCATTGTAGGCTCCTGGCTACTGTAACAGTGCCATAGGCTAATAATAATAATTCATAACGGCTGTTAAAATCCTGGCCTTTTCTCCTGGTGCTTGCTTATGAGCATGAGCTTCTGGAACTCCTACACAGTTGCTTATTATTTTAGTCCCTGGTTTATTGCCTTCCACTTTTACATATATATTGTATTGAATGGCTTTTTAATTGCATGTCACCAGAGTAATTTTTAGCTGGGCGGTCTATAAATGTGAGCTATAAATAAATGAAACAATTGCAAATCACATTGCTACCTGTGGGAAGGTGTACAGTATACTGCATATGTATGTCGGTATGTATTTGCTTTTAAATATGTATTTATAGTCTATATGGCTTTTCATGAGAAGATCTACCTATGTGGTCACTAGGAGTTGAAAATTACTTGATGGCACCTAATAAATAAATCACAGTCTATATAAACATTAAGTTAAATTTAATGTGGGATTGTGGTGCTGAACTAGCACAGTAGATGCAACCTTTATCTAGGATAGAGAAGGTTGTCAGTTCAAAGTGCAGCAGTGTTTCTCTAAGTAAGTAAGTAAGTAAGTAAGTAAGTAAGTAAGTAAGTAAGTAAGCAAGTAAGTGAAGGAAGGAAGGAAGGAAGGATGGAAGGGAGAAAGAAAAAAAGAAAGAAAGAAAGGAAGGAAGAAAGAAAGAAAGAAAGAAAGAAAGAAAGAAAGAAAGAAAGAAAGAAAGAAAGAAAGAAAGAAAGAAAGAAAGAAAGAAAGAAAGAAAGAAAGAAAGAAAGAAAGAAAGAAAGAAAGAAAAGACACTATTTTTTTTCCCGGCAGCTGTCTAGTTTTCCCCTGAAGTTCTTTATCAAAAGTAAATCAAGGGGGGTACTGTTTCATAATTTTTCCATTCACTTGAGAGAAAAGGTTTTTAACTCAAGTAATTAGAAATGATGAAAAGTGTACCACTGGGCTTAATTAAAGAAAGAAAATAGGCAGGTCAAGGAAATCATCATCATTTCAAACTGGGGATGTTCTGCATGCGTATATATATATATATAAAGATTCTGATGTATCACTGAAATAACAGTGCAACAGAGACAGCAAAAACCTTTGAAAATGAGCTGGTTTTCTACAATGTACAGTAGCTATGAATGTAGGGCTTAACTTCCAAGGAAGGAAGGTAGGAGAGCCCCAGGGAAAATGGACCAGCCCGCTCAGACTGACAGAAGGAGGAAACAGTACTTTAAAACCTCAGCCGAAAAATCTGCCCAGAAAAAGTGCTTAGAATGATTATGTGGGTGGACCTTTATTCAACGAACACTAAGCAGATATTGGAGACTGTATAGATAGAGACTATATTCACTCTGAAGTTCACAAACAAGCCGTGTAATGGGTATCTGGTCCCTAGAGCAGTTACAGGTTTCAGGTTAAGACCGTAAAAGATCAATTACTTTGAGTGGATTCAGGATGAGATAGAAAATAATTATTTGCTTGACTATGGGTAAAATAAAGAAATATGTCTTGGATTCTTGGCTACCTGACAGAAGTAAGAAAAAATGTACTCAACCCAAAAGGACTTAAAGACATGGCTATGCCAACTAGCCTGAGGCCCCAATGGAGGTATAGCACAATGGAGGTGGCTGATGGATTAGAGAACACCTCCCTGTGTGCACTTTGCTCCCTCCCTCTCCATCCTGTTTGGTTTTATTTTAATTGAATTTTTAAATTTAAGATCTTTATTTATTGTTTTAATATTTTACACTGCATTTTATTTAATGTCTGTAAGCCACCTAGAGTCATCTTTGGTAAGATAGGCAGCATACAAATTTGATAATAGATAGATAGATAGATAGATAGATAGATAGATAGATAGATAGATAGATAGATAGATAGATAGATAGATAGATAGATAGATAGATAGATAGATAGATAGATAGATAGATAGATAGATAGATGGATGGACGGACGGACGGACGGACGGACGGACGGACGGACGGACAGACGGATGGATGGACAGATGGATGGATGAATGGAAGGATAGATGGACAAACAGATGGACGGATGGACGGACAGACGGATGGACGGATGGACGGTTGGATGGATGGATGGATGGACAGACAGACAGACAGACAGACAGACAGACAGACAGACAGACAGACAGATAAAATTGGTACCACTAGATATATATTTAATTAGTTGATTGATTGAGGTGAAGATATTTCTCCATGAAGACCCATTGGCAGACAGGGCTGCCACAAGTCACATGTGATGTAATTTTCCCTCCCCTTTAGATATATAGTGTTCAGTTATCACAGCAGTTTATATTGTGTTTCATCACTAGAAGTACATCTCTGCATTTACAAGCAATAATATTTGTTATAAAATTGTGCATGGTAAATCTGTGCTCAAGTTCCAAATCTGGACAGACACTTGACTTCTAGCATGCTATGACTAAACAATATCTAATTGTTACTGACTTCCCAGATGGTCACTCTCTAAATGTTTGGAGAAGCACAATTAGTCTGGCAATCAGGTTTCATTTCATTGGAGTCAGTAGAACATCTGTCTTCCTTCCCCCCTTAAACTTGTCCATGCAGAGGTAGCTGCTGCCGTTGTATTCTTTGGAGCATGGAATAAATAAAGACCTGTTGATCTCTCTTTTTAGTCTACTTTTTCTACAAGAAGAGTTTCAATCTATCGAGGGTGGTTCGGATCTTGACTAATTAATTGGATATTGGTCTGTAAAAGCATAAAAGATGACTCTTTCCAACACCACAACCCTTCTTTTTCTATTTTCATTAAATTACTATGGCATTAACTGGTCTATTCTACTTTGGAGCACATGCTTTGCAAGAAGTTCCTAATCATGAAGATTTCATTCTGGGAGTTGAAGCCTAGTGTATCTGGACAGCATCAGATTTCCTCAACCTGATGCCCTTCAGATGTATTGGATTTTAGCTTCCATGGCTTTTGCAGCCTTTGTGGGTCAAATAGTTCTTGCAGACTTTGGAACTATTATCAAAACCTTCAAAACCTGTATAATACAGATGGTCAGTTCTCTAGGACAGAAAGCTATGATCAGTTCTTTGTGATCCTCCTGACTGACCAAAAATCATTACAGAAAAAAGAAGACTACTGTTAGACAATTGCACAATTTTTTTTTATCATGATATCCCAACTATTTGTCCTCATGAAACATGAAGGGAACATCCTACTTGATTCAATGTTCTCACAAGTTAGTCTCTGATTGCCTTCACTACATGGTCTTTAGCTTGATTACAACATTATTAAATTGGGCTGTATTTCTATTTGGGCTTGATTAAAAAATCGACAAATGAACGTTTTCTTTTTCTAATATCCTCTCCGATTACAGAATGCTCACTCCATTAGAAATTGATTGTAGAGCATCCTCCATTTCACTAAGCCAATTGGAGCTGGGAGATGAGACAAACTAGTGAGAAGGCTTTAAACATCATGTTTAATTAATTTGTTCTGTAGAATACTTTCAGTGGCATACTTTCAGTGATCAAAAAAGTATTAAAAAGAGTATTTGTTTCTCTGTTTCCTCAATGATTGTCTGTCACCTTGTGACAGGTAATAATCCAACATGTGAGAGAAAATGGCCCCAGTGCCTTCTTTTAAGATTCATACTTTTGCACATTGAGAGGATTTAGCAAAAGAATTCTACTATCTTACTGTCCGAATATTTTTTTTTTTATGAAGGGCAAAGAAAATGCTTGTACCTTTATATCTCCTTAAACATTGTTTAGGTTGTTTCATAACATCTCCCACAAGATTTTATTGCTTTACCCCTTCCTTATAGCAACAGATTCAATTTATTTGACCTACAGTATATTGTCATAATACCTTTTGATTTTCAAACATGTTACACATTCATCACTATTCAGCTGTTCAGGAAGTATCGTCTTTCTTTTCAGGAACAGCATGTGCATTTTGGGTCCTTCCCATGTGGTAATTATTATTTAAAAAAATGGCTCAGCAATTGTGATATGGATGACATTTCATTTTTTCCAACTTTCAGGGCTCAGATAATGGTATTTCTCCTCAGCTATAAAACATTACTTTTGCATCTTAAAAGAATGAAGACACTATTAAAAATTATAATGGGATTATTAATGACAGGAAAAAAATGCACTAAAAATTCATTATAGGAAGAACTTTATTCTGACAGATATTCTGTCTATTAAGGACACTGTGCTTTGTATAGAGAAAATCCAAAGATTTATTTTGGCTTACAGTTTTATAATATGAAATTTGCATAGATGCCATTTCATTTACAGAAAGCAAAGCATCTAATTATGGTAGCCCATAATTTTAATAGAAAAGTATAAAAATGTTGATTGATGGAATTTACCCAGAATTTCAAAACTACGCACTGGTCATCTGGAAAGTGAGTTATAATTATTACTACACACTGATTAACCCCCCCTCCTAAAAAAAAATCTGTATCTCAGTCACTAAAATTAATTAATCCGACTAAGCACCTATCATTAAATTCAACTATTCAATGCCCTTTGTATTGCTATTCCAAAGAGATCTGTTCAGAAGAAAATGCTAATTAATATTCATTGTACTTATTCAAGATAACTTGGAATAAAATGGAATAGAACTTTGCTATTCCAATAATGCTTTGCTGATTATAGAGAATAATTAGACTTTTCATAATCTGCCAGTTTGGAAAAAAAAACCCTTTGATTTATGAACATTTTGTATAAGAGGGGATTCTAGGCAGTTGCAATTTGCTTCTTCTGTCCATTCTCAATCTATTCGGTTAAATACCAAAGTCTCTTTAATAATCCCCAAAACAAATTACACAATTGCCACATTAGACTTTAAGAATTGTTGTGTTGAATCTATCCAGTCCATTTCTCTGGTTCCGTATTAGCTAAGTGCTGAAGAGAAACTGACAAACAAGATATACAAGAGTCTTAGCAGCTGATTTTGGAAGATATTACAAGGACAGCTAATGCATTGTCACTGTGACCTGTAGATATTCAAAGCTTCATCTTGTATGGAGTTATCTAATTCTCTTTCTATAGCCCTGTAAATTGGTAGATCTCAGTAAATAAGCCTATTTTAGTTTTAGTCTGTTCTATATCTATTCCACATCTGTGTCACCTCATCTCAGTTAAATTGTTAAATTGTTTCCTCCCCACTTACAGAATGATATATGAAGTTCGGTAATGTTCATCCTTTCTCCTTTATTTGCCTTTAATGATATGATTGTTTAGCATTGTCTTGGAGATTGTCAGTCATCCAGGTCATTGTGTATCCCAAAGGTGCTTTTTCAAAAGGCAACTGGACTTTGTTTTTCCTTGAAGAAATTTCACTTCTCATCCAAAAGGCTTCTTCATTTCTGTTCAGTTCAGTTTAGTTCTCTAGTCAGAAGTGAAGAAGCTCCCTATATGAGAAGCAAAATGTCTTCAGAGAAAAAGAAAATACAGTTGCCTTTTTAAAAAACCACATTTGGGATTGTTTAGCACTGTTTTCTTTTCTTTGTCCTTCATATGCCACCCAGAATCATACTGTTTGAGTTGGGTGACCAAATAAACCTTAAATATATCAACAAACACTTTGCACTTTTTTCATATATGCATATTTAATGTTACCTTCTATGTGCATTTTCCAACCATTTTGTCTCATAGAAAAAACAATGTGATCTCTGAAACTTTATACACTTCTCCTCCTTTAAAAATAAAATATCTGCAACTTTGAACTTGAATAGTCAATT
This sequence comes from Azemiops feae, assembly GCA_023970755.1. Taxonomy (NCBI): domain Eukaryota; kingdom Metazoa; phylum Chordata; class Lepidosauria; order Squamata; family Viperidae; genus Azemiops; species Azemiops feae. Next base: position 5,088,900 of record JALGBA010000033.1, on the reverse strand, counting down.
ACTTTCCGCTTGCTTGGCACAAAGTTGATAAAACTGTAGTGTAAAACTGGACCTTTGAAAAGCAGATGGCTGCATCCATTTATATACATGTAAGGATGTGAAGGAAGGAAATGCAATAATATGTACAGGTAGTCCTTGACTTACAACGGCTTGTTTAGTGACCGTTCAAAGGTACAACAGCACTGAAAAAAGTGACTGATGACCATTTTTCACACTTATGATCGCTGCTGCATCCCTGTGGTCACGTGATCAAAATTCAGATGTTTGGCAACTGGCATGTACTTATGACGGTTGCAGTGTCCCGGAATCATGTGATCACCTTTTGAGACCTTCTGACAAGCAAAGTCAATGGGGAAGCCAGATTCACTTAACAGCCATGTTACTAACTTAACAATTGCAGTGATTCACTTAACAACTGTGGCAAGAAAGATTGCAAAATGGGGCAACAACTGTCTCACTTAGCAACAGAAATTTTGGTCTCTATTATGGTCATAAGTTGAGGACTGAACACTCTATTAGTGTTATGTTTACTTCTCTTCTGTCATGTTCTCATCATATGCTAAAATAAGAATAATACTTACTAGTAATAATAATAATAATAATGTGTGTGCTTTATAATTGCAAGCTACTATCACTAATAATTGCATGCCAGTATTACTAATATGTATGTAACTACACATATATACATATTGTACATATAATTGACCTGCATCAAAGCATGTTTGTTTCTATGGTGTTAGACAGGATTGTCGGATCCTCAATTCTGTTTAATTTTGCCTTGCCTTACAGCTGTTACAATACTATCTAACAGCATAGAAACGAAACATGCATACCAGGATCCAAGGACAGCCCAGCCCCAATGTTGGAGGAAAATTGAGATCTTCAGGTCTTCTGAAGGTCAGGAGGTCAAGGCCCTCTCCATCTGAAGGAAAAGGCTGTTCCATTAGGGTAGGCACTGCAACAATATCTCCTTAGTTTAGTTCTCAAACTGATGGATTAAGAATGAATAGTGTTCCTTTGTTGCTGGGCCAGGTTACTTATGATCTGAACTGTAGTATGGTTGTGATTGAGTTTTATTTTAATTCTATAAATTAAATGAGTTTTATTTTAATTTACCCCCAATGTCCCATTGGGTATCATTGTAAATAGTAAATTAGTTTACTCTGGTCATTAACCAGTGCAAGAGAATTGATATTCAAATATTCAAAAGCAAAATTGACAATGTAAGCATAGTACATATAGACAGAAAATGTTGGCTAAAAGATTGTTTCTGGTTCATTTATTGATGATGATGATGGTGATGACGATGACGATGACAATGATGATGATGAAGACAATCTTATCATTTTTTAATCCTAATATGTTAGTTGCTTTCAGCGGCCTCCCATATTGAGGTGGGATGCAAATTAATTAAGCAAATCAGCAAATTTGGTCTAGTGGTTAAGGCACTAGGCTAGAAAGTAGAAGAGTGTGAGTTCTAGTCCCGCCTTAGGAATAAAAGCTGGCTGGCTGACAATCACCAGGAGACTGTGAATTTTAGTCTCGCCTTATGTATGAAAATCAGCTGGGTGACTTTGGGCCAGTCACCCTCTTTCAGCCCAATTCACCTCACCGGGATATTGTTGTGGGGGAAATAGGAGGAGGAAGGAGCATTAGATATGTTCACCACCTTGAATTACTTGTAAAAATAATAATTGTGGTGGGATACAAATAAATTAGCATTCTTCTAGCAGGCAGGATATTAATAAGAAACCAGTACAACTTCTTTTTTTTTAACGATGTGTATAATGTGCATTATAAAACGGGGTGAAAGGAGACATGTCAGAATCTTTGTAAAAGCTTTGTAAACGTTTCATAGCCTCTTTGCAAGCCATTGGCAGAATAGAATAGAATAGAATAGAATAGAATAGAATAGAATAGAATAGAATAGAATAGAATAGAATAGAATAGAATAGAATAGAATAGAATAGAATATGGAGGGGAGGGGAAGAGGAGAGGAGAGGAGAGGAGAAGAGAAGAGAAGAGAAGAGAAGAGAAGAGAAGAGAAGAGAAGAGAAGAGAAGAGAAGAGAAGAGAAGAGAAGAGACTTTATTTGGCCAAGTGTGATTGGACACATAAGGAATTTGTCTCTAGTGCATAATCTCTCATTGCACATACAACCAACAAAGTAACATAATCATAAGATACCAACTGAGGAAGGTAGTAGAAAAGATGAGAAGGATAATAGTAATACAGCTGTCCTACATGGGTAAATATCCTTACACATAAGAAAGTACTGTGGGAATTAGTTGTTCAGCAGAGTGATGGCCCGAGGGAAAAAAACAGGATGACGATTATGATGGTGATGATGATGATTGGATTCAAAGTTCATTTCTGGGCCATTGGGCAGAAGTGTCCATGCAGTTGAAGCCACAAACATAAAAAGGGACAGGGCTTCATTTGCACAGTTTCAGACACTGGCTTTCTTGACAACACCCACCTCCACTCCATCCCTGCCCTCAAGTGCAGGAAGGACACATTTAGGTAAAAGCATTTTATTAGTCTAACCCAGGGGTAGGCAACCTTGGCTCTTTTATGACTCGTGGACTTCAACTCCCAGAATTCCTGAGCCAGCATGGCTCAGCATGGAAACCTCTCCCTTTCCCCTAAGCATGGCTGGCTCAGGAATTCTGGGAGTTGAAGTCCACGAGTCATAAAAGAGCCAAGGTTGCCTACCCCTGGTCTAACCAATAAACCTGAAAAACTCACTAGTACAGTTAAGTTTGAATCCCACCCTCACCGGCCAGGAGGATCAAAGCCAAAGAAGATTCAGCAATCTGACTTAATTAACTAGTCAAAAAAGAGAATGTTTTTTTTTTTCCTATGCAGATTTATTCCAAAATGAGTCTGGGCTCCAATACTTCAAAGAAAGTTGAATGTGATGGAAGGTGAAAGGTTTAATTTGGAATGTAGCCATTGTCTGCACTCAAAAATGGATTATCTATCCTTCTTTTGTAAGGTTTGAAAATAGGTGAGAATAAATTTTCAGACGTGTTTGAAAATAATAGTGAAGTTAATAGAAACATACTCAGAAATCAATCCTATTAAGTATAATAGGATCACATTCTAAGATGTTTATACTCAAAGAATATAGATCCATAGCTGTCTGTTCTCTCTCTGACTCCAAGAAGGTTTAGAAAAAACTTCACCACTACATTCATATTTGATTGATAAAGCGGCTTAATTTCTTCAGATCTTTAATCAGATCTTTTAGACCTGATTAAAAACATCTACATCCTACAATGATTCTTATACTTGCATGCATAGTGATCTGGGTTCTGATACTGGGTTTTTTTTTCCAGTCAATCAGAATATAGCTGGAAGGGACCTTGGAGGTCTTCTAGTCCAACCCCCTGCTCAAGCAGGAGACCACATATATTATTTCAGACAAGTGACTGTCCAGTCTCTTCTTTAAAACCTCCAGTGTTGAAGCATCCACAATTTCTGAAGGCAAGCTGTTCCACTGATTAATTGTCCTCACTGTTAGAAAGTTTCTCCTTAATTCCAGGTTGCTTCTCTCCTTGATTAGTTTCCATCCATTGTTTCTTGTCTTGCCTTCTGGTGCTTTGGAAAATAAGTTGACCCCCTCTTCTTTGTGGCAGCCACTCAAATACTGGAATATTGCTATCGTGTCACCACTAGTCCTTTTTGTTTTTCTGTGTTAATTTTTCATACTAAATTCATTTGCTAAGAAAGAATCAAAGTATGCTGCAGTGATTGACCAGGTAAAATTACTTTGGAGCATTCAATTCTAACATTAAGTAATTAATGTAATTAAATAATGCTGAAGTGAATCATTGAACAGCTGTAATGAGAGATAACATTCTTCATTCCAAACAGAAATGAAAGTTTGATCAGGAAAAAAAAAAACATATATGCTTGAAAACTAATCAGTATTAATATGAAATTAGCTCTCCAATGGGAAAGAAACTATTTTTGGAGGTTATAAAAATATTAATTTTTATTTTAATTATTTAGAAATTAAATTCAGAAGATCTACGGTAGGTGGATAAGGGCATGTGTCTAAAAGCTTGTTGTATTTATCTTTCATAGAATGTGAAATTGCACACATAATCCTCAGATGAAAAAAACCTTTATCCAGTTCCAGATCTCCAGGTAGGTACCGTAATGCTCTTCCAGACTTTAACAGTAGCATGTAATGTCCCAAAGATGCTTTTTTTATTATTATTATTAAAGGCAACTGGACTTTCTTTATTTTTTTCCTTGAAGATGTTTTGCTTCTTATTCAAGAAGCTTTTTCAGCTTCTGCTTGATGAGCTTCTTGGATGAGAAGCGAAAAGTCTTCAAGGAAAAACAAAAAAAAATCAAGTTGCTTTTGCAAAAAAGCACCTGTGGGACAACCATGACCTGGATGACTGAGAATCTACAGAGAAAGTAGTATCTAATGTGATCTGGGAAAGAACCTGTGCAAAAGTCAACATTTCTAGGATTGTAGGCAACCCCCCCCTACAAATGGAGGGTCACCAGCACATAAATCTTGCCCTCTTTTTACATGCATTCAGAAAAGGGGTGGGGTTCAATCACACAGATGTAGCTACTATTTTGACATATTTTATATCTTCAGATACCTCAACTGGGAATTTCAGTTTTATAAGAGGTAATTCTCTTTGGTTCCAAAAAAATCCTCATTAACTCAAACTTCCTCATCTAGTTTTATTTTGTTAGCTTTTTCTGAGATTTGGTGGCTTAAAGAAAGTAATAAAGCTAATTGTATCACTGAGAAATGAATGTTTATGATTGGTGAAATATGGTCTTCAATTTTCTGGACAGAATTAACTTGTATCAAATAGAACTGAGTTCCTATTAAAAATTTAAAAAAATTCTGTTTAAGTATTGGGGCTTTACCAATTTTCTGCATGGCTAATCTTGTCCCAATTTGTTGCTTTCTCATTAACTTCCATTTTCAGTTGTCAGTTTATCCACAACTTGGCAGCAAGTGAAAGGATTGCAAAAAGGGTGGGTTTACTCAAATTTAGGAAACCCAAGTCTCTGTGCATTTCAGATTTCAAGCTGAAAATAATTTTCAAAGTGCCTTAAATAAAGGCTTTATTGACATTCATACTTTCTCTAGGCTCAGTCTGCAACAAGCACATTATACATTATAAATTTTACTTCTTCAATTCCAGGCTTTGAAAAAAATATGACTAAGTGTCTCTCCAAATGATCAGAGTGCTTTGAAAAAAGCCAGTCCAAATGTTTTTATATGAAATTTTGAATAGTTTGAATAATATTCTTCTTATCTCAAGGACTTGACTATCTGAATAAATCTAATTTGCAATTAGGAAAGACCAAAGAGAAGAAGACAAAAAAAAATTGTTCAGTTCATGAAAGAATCAGAATCACACAATCTGGAAAATATTGAATTAGTAAAACATTGAATTAGTGATTTTCTAGTATTTATTTACTAACTGTTTACATTCCCAAACAGCTGGATGATTGGAAATAATAATAATAATAATAATAATAATAATAATAATAATAATAATAATAATAATAATAATAATAATAATAATAATAATAATAATAATAATAATAATAATAATAATAATAAAAAAGTTGGAAGGGACATTGGAGGTCATCTAGTCCAACCCCCTGCTCAGGCAGGAAACCCTATACCATTTCAGACAAATGGCTGTCCAGTCTCTTCTTAAAAACTTCCAGTGTTGGAGCATTCACCACTTCTGGAAGCAGGTTGTTCCACTGGTTAATTGTTCTAACTGTCAGGAAGTTTCTCCTTAGTTCTAGGTTGCTTTTCTCCTTGATTAGTTTCCATCTGTTGCTTCTTGTCCTGCCTTCTGGCTCCTTGGAAAATAGCTTGACTCCCTCTTCTTTGTGGCAGCCCCTGAGATATTGGAACACTGCTATCATGTCCCCCCTCGTCCTTCTCTTCAATAAACTAGACATACCCAATTCCAGCAGCCGTTCCTTATATGCTTTAGCCTCCAGTCCCCTAATCATCTTTGTTGCTCTTCTCTGTACTCTTTCTAGAGTCTCAACGTCTTTTTTACATCGTGGCGACCAAAACTGGATGCAGTATTGCAAGTGTGGCCTTACCAAGGCATTGTAAAGTGGTATTAATACTTCATGTGATTCTATCCCTCTGTTAATGCAGCCTAGCACTGTGTTGGCCTTTTTGGCAGCTGCAGCACACTGCTGGCTCATATTTAAGTGATTGTCCACTAGGACTCCGAGGTCCCTCTCACAGTTACTGCTATTGAGCAAGGTACCCCCTATACTGTACCTGTACATTTGGTTTTTCTTGCCTAAATGTAGAACCTTGCTTTTTTCACCATTGAATTTCATTTTGTTAGATAGTGCCCAGTGTTCAAGTCTGTCCAGATCCTCCTGTATCTTAAGCCTATCTTCTGGAGTGTGGGCTATTCCTGCCAGCTTGGTGTTGTCTGCAAATTTGATGATTTCCCCATCTATCCCCTCATCCAAATCATTGATGAAGATGTTGAAGAGCACTGGGCCCAGAACAGAGCCATGGGGCACCCCACTACACGCTTCCCTCCATGTAGATGCGGTTCCATTGAGGACCACACGCTGAGTACGGCCGGTCAGCCAGCTACGGATCCATCTGGTGGTGATGCTGTCCAACCCACATTTTTCTATCTTATCAAGTAGTAGGTTGTGATCTACTTTATCAAATGCCTTACTGAAGTCCAAGTAAATTATATCCACAGCATTCCTCTGATCCACTAATTTTGTCATTTGGTCAAAGAATGCAATAAGATTTGTCTGGCATGATCTGTTTTTGACAAACCCATGTTGGCTTTTAGTAATGACTTTGTTTGCCTCTAGGTGTTCGCTGATTCATTGTTTGATTATCTTTTCCAGAATCTTCCCAGGTATTGAGGTCAGGCTGATAGGTCTGTAGTTTCCTGAGTCCATTTTTTTTCCTTTTTTGAAGATGGGAACTACATCAGCTCTTTTCCAGTCCTCCGGTAGTTTCCCAGTGCTCCAGGATCTTTGAAAAATATAGTTCAATGGTTCTGAGATCACATCTGCCAGTTCCTTAAGAACCCTGGGGTGTAATCCATCTGGTCCTGGTGATTTGAACTCGTCTAGGCTGGACAGGTGCTCACTTACCATTTTCTTGCCTATCTTAACTTGCATTTCTATTCTGTTTTTTAAGTTGTTTTAAGTTGTTTAAGAAAATGACCATATGGATGAAATGAGGCCCAAAAGATGGACAGTAGAGATTTTTCATCACTTCTCTGTACCAATCTAATAATCTTAACCTTTTAGTTTCTGAATTCTAATAAGGTGGACACTTACTTCAGGTTCTAAGTCATTTGTTCCATAACATTGAATAATAGAGTTGAAAGGAGCCTTGGAGGTCTTCTAGTCCAACCCCCTGCTCAAGCAGGAGACCCTATACTATTTTGGACAAATGGCTGACCAGTCGTTTCTTCTGCTACTGCATTTTGGGCCAGCTGCAATTTTTGGACTCCTTCAAAGGCCCTGCCATCTTTGTGGATCCAGAAAAAAGGATATAACTTTATTTAACTGATTTGATTTCTAGTAGAGCAGGGCAATCAAGATGACTTGGGTGTTGTTTTTTAATGGGATGGAGAGTTGGCCAAGCCCAGATCACACTGTTGCCACACTGTCTTATGATTAGATATGAAATTGTGTAAAATTCCTCACAATAATTTGAAATGTTTCTAGCCCATTTGTTTCAATGGGCTAGAATTTGCCTCAAGAAGATTATGGAGAACTTTTTGCTTCTGACTAGGTTTCTTTGCTTGTCCACCAACTGGGGCTTTGTCACTTTACATGGCCTGTTGATAGTTATAATTATTACTTTCTTATCCTCACTGGTTTTTGTTAATAATTTTGCCTGTGCATGTTTTCAGAATATCTGTAGGCTTATTCATGCTGTTTCAGTCTTTTGATGTTGAGACTCTAGAACGAGCACAGAGAAAAGCAGCAAAGATGATTAGGGGACTGGAGGCCAAAACATATAAAGAACGGTTGCAGGAATTGGGTATGTCTAATTTAATGAAGAGAAGGACGAGGGGGGACATGATAGCAGTGTTCCAATATCTAGGGGGCTGCCACAAAGAAGAGGGAGTCAATCTATTCTCCAAAGTACTGGAAGGCAGGACAAGAAGCAGTGGATGGAAACTAATCAACCTAGAACTAAGGAGAAATTTCCTGACAGTGAGAACAATTAATCAATGGAATAGCTTGCCTCCTGTGCTCATGGGTGCTCCAACACTGGAAGTTTTTAAGAAGAGATTGGATAACCATTTGTCTGAAATGGTATAGACTAGAGTTTCCTGCCTGAGCAGGGGGTTGGACTAGAAGTCTCTTCCAACTCTGTTATTCTGTTTATACTCCCAAAAAGTTGTTGATAACCGAGTATCATAATGATTATAAGATCCCGCAGCATGTAACAATCTGAATTCAATGTTTTACTGAGTGCATTGCAACAGTTTAGTCTTCAGATTTCCAGTTCATGAGACACCAAGCCAGATGTTTTTTTTCCTTTAGAAAGGATGGGAACTATCTTATTTATCATCTTTAGTTGATAAAAGGCCATCGTTTTATGTATTATGGCTGTGTAGTACTATGGATGCATTACTAGCATCCACAAAAGTTTTTTTTCTCCTGGTTTTAGAAATGTAGGGCATTTTGATTGCTGTTGGGAATAGTTCAAGTCAGAGTCATCTCTTTCCAACAAAAGAAAACATTTTCACACAATCCTTTCTCCACAGCTTGCTGCTGTATATTGGTGTCACAAGTGCCCAAAAGAAAAAAAAAAAAAAAAAGATTTGTGGATGTTTTCCTATTTTTGAATGGAAAGGAGAATAAATTTTTTGCAGAGCATTAAATTAATGTATGAGGTACAAAACAAAACAGACCTTTCTGTAGCCCAGAAAGAAGAATAGACATTTTACATGGGCAATGGAAACCACTTTCTTTGCTCACCCTGTATTTTAACTAAATATTTTGTGATTTCAGCACCTTGTAATTACACTCTTTATGGGTCTCAGCACATTACCCCACAGAAAAATTAACTCTGATTCCTGATCATATAATAGTATTTAGCATTTACACTTATATACTACCCCAAATTGCTTTACAGCTCTCTCTGGGCGGGTTTACAATTATTGCCCCCAATAATCTGGGTCCTCATTTTACTGACCTTGGGAGAATGGAAAGCTGAGTCAACCTTAAGCCCAATCAGAATCGAACTGCTGGCAGTCAGCAGAATTAGGCTGCAATACTGCACTCTAACCACTGCACCACCAGGGTCCCATTGAAAGGTTGCATCCTTAAGAAAATATTACTTCAGGAAGAAAATTGTGTCTTAACATATGCTGATTAGCTACATTGCTCTTCTTCTTCCTAGCGTTATTCCTGTACTATGGCAGGGTCCACTTATTAGCTACATTGCTCTAATAGCCATCTTTATCTTAGATTTATTTAGGAGCCGTAGTGGCACAGTGGTTAGAATGCAGTATTGCAGAATAATTTTGGTGACTGCCGGCTGCCAGCAGTTCGATCCTGGCCGGCTCAAGGTTGACTCAGCCTTCTATCCTTCCGAGGTCAGTAAAATGAGGACCCAGATTGTTGGGGGCAATATGCTGACTCTGTAAACCACTTAGAGAGGGCTGTAAAGCACTCTAAGTGCTATTGGTATTGCTTGTCTGAAAGTTAAAAGTCAAAGACTGTACATTTGTCAGATATGGATATAGGAGATGATCCAGGGAATCATTTTAATTTTCAGGATGGATCTTGAATATTTGGGTAGGTCAAACTATTTTTTCCATGTGTTAACTCTCCCAGTATTTTCAAATAAAATATTCTCAAGCAAGATGATTAATGGAGCAATCTGGAAATTCTGCACTTTTGGGGTAAGAGTGTGTATGGTAAGAGAAGATTCATAGATGCAAGCAGATATGCTTAATTTGACTTATTTGTGTTAGTGAAAGGCCAAGAAGACTTTCATGGGACATAAAATTCTTATTTTTATGCTACATTTGCTCCATCCTGTACCTCAGTCTGTGGCTTGTAGCACCATTACTCGGACAGAATTATTAGAAAAAATAGAAAGATAGAACAATGTCAGGAATATTCAGAGCATGGTTATATTTATATGATTTGTAAATGTGGTACTTGTTTTCATTTAACACTGCCCTCCATTTAAAAGGCTTAGACCTCTTAATACTATAAAGAACAGTTACTAGAATTGGTTATGTCCAGTTTAATGAAAAGAAGGACTAGGGCAGACATGATAGCAGTCTTCCAATATCTCAGGGGCTGCCACAAAGAAGAGGGAGTCCAAAGCATCTGAAGGCAGGACAAGAAGCAACAGATGGAAACTAACCAAAGAGAGAAGCAACCTAGAACTAAGGAGAAATTTCCTGACAGTTAGAACAATTAATCAGTGGAACAGCTTGCCTTCAGAAGTTATGGGTGCTCCAACACTGGAGGCTTTTAAGAAGAGATTGACAACCACTTGTCTGAAATGGTATAGGGTTTCCTGCCTGAGAAGGGGGTTGGACTAGAAGACCACCAAGACCCCTTCCAACTCTGTTATTTGTTTATTCTGTTATTCTGTCATACTGAGATGGTAGATCTGCTGCACACATTTGCTGGGTTCCAACAGTAACCATAAAAAGTAATTATCAGAATCAAGTGTGTAATGATTATAGACGAGCAGAGGGAAATACCGGAAGCAATCATTAAAAAGCATAGAGGACACATCAAGGGTAAAGATAAAAATCAAATTATGCGAAGCTATAGGATATAAAAGATATATGAATTAAAAACTAAAAGTATACAGGTAGTCCTCGACTTACGATCACAAAATTTCTATTGCTCAGTGAGATGTTTGTTATGTGAGTTTTGCCCCATTTTATGACATTTCTTGCCACAGTTGTTCAAGTGAATCACTGCAGTTGATAAGTTAGTAACACGGTTGTTAAATGAATCGGGCTTCCCCATTGACTTTTGCTTGTCAGAAGGTTGCAAAAGGTGATCACACAACCCTGGGACACTGCAACCGTCATAAATATGAATCAGTTGCCAAGCATCTGAAATTCAACCATGTGACCATGGGGATGCCGCAAAAGTCATAAGTATAAAAAATGTCAAAGGTCACTTTTTTCAGTGCCTTTGTAACTTTGAACGGTCACTAAATGTACTGTTGTAAGTCAAGGATACCTGTATGTGAAGAACAAAAATCTAAAAGAAGGGGTTGGAGCGTTCAATGGGTGTAAGGAAGCACAACAGAAAACTACAGTATATCTATCAAGTTGCAGAACTCTGTAACATGGTTGACTAGGTGCCCACTAAATCTAGTTTGTAGCACAGGCCACGATCTAATTAATTTGAGTGTTACTGCACAAAACCTGACAACATTAAATGTTGTAGCAGGATTGTATCTAAAAGCAATAGGATGATATAAAATTGTTCTGTGCATGTGAGTTTGTTTATTTGCTTGCAGACTTTTCATTACCCAACTAGGTGACATCATCACAGCTTGCCCTGCTAGTCTTGATGGGGATGTGTTTTTCTCCTTGATATTTCCATGATTAAAGTATTCTTTTTTTTTCTTTTTTTGGTTGATTGTCTGGTGATAAACTGCTTATCGTGGAATTGCTTGCTGTGTTCTGATCTTTTTGTTTTCTTCTCAGTAGTTTTTGGCAGGCCAAGCTATTGTATATATTAGACAGGGAATAAACCACGTGCTCACTAACACTGATGATGTTACCTAGTTGAGTAATGAAACATCTGCAAGCAAACAACCAAGCTCAGAGTGCATCAAGCACTCCACAATTCAACTGTGAGCTACAGATATTCTCTTCTGTTAGCTTAGTATGCTATGAGTTTAACCTCAAACCCAGAGAGAAAAGTACTGACATTGATGGAGCTGCTCTTTAAGATTTCAAATTCTTGCAGAGGTCTAAGGTAAAAAATACATATGCATAACTGTATATACATAGAGTAAGGAACTTCTTCATAAATGGAATGGAAAAAAATCTTTGAGTCTTTCTTTTTAAAGCAAATAGAAAAAAGTAATCTTTTTTTCTCTATAAAAGCTTTCCGTAAATCTTAAAAATCTGGGTTTAATTCACCATATAGTCAACCCAGAGTGTTGGGTCAACATGAATATTGTCAGTCTTTTCCCATCTCTTTCTCTTTCTGTGCCTCTCTCCCCACCTTCCATCTTTTTAAAATAACACATCATAGACTAGAGGCACAATTACCTCCAACTTGTACCCTGTTTGCTTCATTCTCTCTTTCATATGAAAATATTCTCCAGTTTCTTCATAAATAGGATGGAAATAAATTGTAAAAACTGGAGGAAAGAAAAAAAAACACAAAATCTTTACATTCATTCAATGCTAAGGTTGCTACTAGAGCTTTCTGTTTCTTCAGCTATCTTTTATTTGAATGTGGATAGAGATGATGAATAGCTTGGGCTATTTTTAGATTCAATCAGATTCAAATGTGATTATTTATAAATCTTTTGCTCTAGCTTTCCATATTAATCTCATGTTTTAGGAAAAAAAATCAGTCCAAAAGTCCTTAGGTAAATGAATGTAATAATAAAATAACCTTCAACTAGCTAGGAGCGTCTAGTGGATTAAATCTACTCCAGGTATCCCCATGGAAAAGCCATGTGTTATCTTGGCAAAATTATGAAAGTTGCTTACATTTCCTTCTTCATATATACATATATATGTGTGTGTCGGTGTGTGTGTGTGTGTGTGTGTGTGTGTTTATATATGTGTATGTTTATATATGTGTACACGTATATAATTTCCTAGTCTAGTGCATAGGTCTGGCATTCCCGTTCAAATATTATTTGGGTCATTGAACTAACCCTGATAAAAACTAGTTGATGAGATCAGAGTCCAGCTGTTGTAGTTATGATATTGAACAAATTTTGGAGATACCCAACTTCAAATCCATCCTCGGGCAAAGAAACCTCTTTTACAAGGTTGTTGCAATGATTCACTTAACAATCTTGGCAAAACGGTCCTAAAATTGGGTGTGACTCACTTAACAACTGTCCTGCTTAGCAACAGAAATTCTAATACCAATTGTTATCATAAGTCAAGGACTACAGTACCTGTATATCAGAAGGTATCTTCCTGTTTTTCAGTTTATAGCTAGCTTCATGTATTTATTTACAAAAAGGGAAGTCTTGCTTACCGGAAAATCAAGTGCCTCATTTTTCCCCAATAAATCACCAGCATGCAAGGCATGCTGACATTCAGACAAGCTTGGATTAAAAACAAATGCAACCCAATGACAAGAGTATTGCACAGAGCTATAAACCATGATAGAGGTCTCAATTATACACTAGTTCTGGAGTAATAACCATCAAACAATCAATACTTAGTTAAATCACTGAGCATTAAATATTCTATGGAGGCTACAAAAATCCTGACATATATCTAAACATCGTTTCTTGGGTTTAAACAACTGAGACATTAGCATAAAGAATGGTAGTCATAGTTTCCAGACAATATATGTGTGTGTTTATGTTTGTGCCTGTGTGTGTATATCTGTTTGTGTATATATTGTATGTGCGAATGTACTGTCTCACACTGTCATGTCTGTCTATCTATCTGTCTATCCATCTATCTGTCTGTCTGTGTATCTATCCTCTCTATCTCTCTCTCTGCCTCTTTCTCTCTCTCTCTCTCTCTCCCTCTCTCTCTCATCTACTTGTCTATCCACATACATATTGACATAAAAACATAAAGTATACGAAAGTTCAGGTCCTATTTCTTGCATAAATTACATTTAATATAATGTATGTATAAAACATTTTGTAATTGGTCTTTGGACCCTGATTTTAGCTATGCCATATAATCTATGTTCTGAAATACCAACACAAGTGTGACAAACAATGAGATTTTGAAATTATTGCTAGAATTCCTATTCTAACCCTAACCCTAACCCTAACCCTAACCCTAACCCTAACCCTAACCCTAACCCTAACCCTAACCCTAACAGAAACTAATAATTAAGATGAGGAAAAACACATATAGAAAGAGAAAAAAAGTCAAAACTACATGGAAAATATAAATATAAAAATATAATATAAAATATAAAAAATATAAAAAATGATTTCTAGTTTTCTTTTACCACAGTTATAAGTATAAATTTAAATTACAGCATAATTTCATTTTTTTTAAATTATCTACATTTTTCCTAATTATCAAACTCATATTTTATAATTTCATTTTTTCTGTTTTACGCAAAAAGTCCAAAAGGTTTTTCTAATCAGCATTAAAATTAATAATCTTATCTCCCTATGAAGGCTATCATAACTAGACTATAAAAATTCAGACAAACGGTTACTTTTCTGAATTATAACTTATGAGCAGATCTTTGTGCTGTAGGTAATATTAACCTTTTAAGAATGAAACTTTTCTCTGGAACTATGGAAAATAGAATCCTTCAGTAATAGAACATTCTTTCAAAAGTGTGGAGTTTCAGTATAGAAATTGCTTTTCAGTTTGAGATTGGAATCTGGAAAACTGCCTGATGGGTATTGTGGGAAGTCAGCCCCTCAGAGAAGGAAATATTAAAAGGGCAGAAAAATATATTTCCTCCAAGGATCTTAAAGAAGCAGGAAAGCATGCCCAGTTTTCTTAATAGCCCCAGGTCTCCCTTCCCCAAGCAGAAACCAGTTCTATAGAGATGCAGATATAAATCCAGGGAGCTAGGAGATTAAAAAGACAAAGACCTAAAATCTGCCTACCCCACCTGGGACAGGACATGGTAGGATTAACTCACAAAGGTCAAAGGGCACACCCAAACTCAGGTCAGAATACATGACACAGGAAATAGCCTCAAAACAGGAACAGGAAATAACTCCAAACAAAAGGCTCCAGAGAGTATAAAAATTCACTTCCTACATGTGCTCAGTCCTTTTTTTCACTTCTCTTGCTGCCAGAACCATCTTCCTGTCTGGCTCTCCAATAAACTACAACCTTCTTCCCAAAGCAGTTGCCATGTTTATTCCCAGCCTGGATGAACCATGATGAAGACTTTTTTTCCAACAGTATTTGGTCCCATGGAAAAACAGAAAGTTCTAGAATTTTCTGGAATCATCTATTCTTTGAATGTATGCTTTTGCTCATTCCTGTTTTCTACCTTAAAATGATACAGCACTGTCAAAGAGCTTAATGCCCAAAATCAATAGAATTGTGATGGAAGACTGATACTAATATCTTATTATTTCTTCCATATTGTAATAATTTATGGCTAGGCTGTGCTCTGTACATTTTTGTTCATGAAATTAGATATGCCCAAGACTATATCTGTTGTCAAAGGCTATTAAGATCTATTAACCCAAGACTTCCATTTGATCTCAATCTTGGGTGTGATATAGCAAGATTGCGAGAAGCAATTTTCTTTTACAGCTTCCCAATTCCAGAATATTCTCAGCGTGTTTTCTCTCTAGATATATACTAGATTACAACTTCTATTATTTATAGCCAGAAAGGGCTACATTGGGGAACATTGCTCCAGAGGGAATCTGGCCAATGTTAAATACAAAGTTACTTCATTTATCCAGGTTTTTTTTAGTGGCTAGTCCAACCACTTTTTCTTTTCTCTGCTTTGAAGATGTTTCTATTCTACTTATTTATCAGTTCTGATGGTTTTGTTTTTCAGTTTCTATGGTGCCTTAGGCAGAGTTTCTTTTAAGGAAAAGCACTCAAGAAGTGCATACAATCGATATGTAAGGAGTTAGAACAAAAGAAATATGTCACAATGCTGTGTATTCAATGCTGGCATAAACAAGATTGAGTAACGCACCAGAGCTCTGAGGTAAAAGCAGGTTTAGAACGTTAGAAATACCTGTTCATTGTATAGTAAAGGGTGAGAAAATGAAAGTACAAAGATATTATCTTTTAAACACCTCATCAGCTCTTGTTGCATTCACTTATATCTCCAATTTAGATTCTTTTGGAGCCCCCATAGTCTCTTTGTTAATTATCCATTTTCCCCCACTGCTTTGCTTTTTCATTTAATTTGAGAGAACACAATGTTTTTAAAGATCTCTTATGCCCCCAAGACAGCCATTTTTCTACTTCTGTAATAACACTTTCACTCTTCTCGAGTCACAGTTTGTTTCTTGCATATTTTTTTCTTCTCAAATATGTATTTTGTCACCGAAGATCTGTACTTTTCATTGGTTCCTTTATGATGCTTAATCTAGATTGTAAGGTAAAATAAAAGTCTAATTTGTCCACAGTAAAGCTAGATATTTTCTCACAAATTAAGGTGCAGGGGCACCCTTTGAAAACGAGCTTTATGATTAAGTATTCAACTAGGTTACTATAAGATATTCAATAAGCCACAGTTAAAACAAGCTATGCCCTACTGTAATGTATGAACCCAATTATTCAAAGACCAAGATCAACAAGCCCCAGCCTAGGATCCAGATATTGGTGAGCAGGAAAAATAGGTGCAGAACTTTCATTTTGGATGCGGAACTGATTTGAATGCAAATTTGGCATGGACATTTCAATAAACAGGCAAGAAGTTTAGAGTAGATTTGAACGTTGTTCAACCCCCAGTCCATGGACCAGTACCGGGCCGCAGCTTCCAGCAACCGGTCCTCACAAACAAGCAAAGACCCATCCGTGAGATGCAGGCAGCACACAAAACCAGGCCCCCTCGGTCCGCAGAAAAACCTGTCTCCACGGAACCGGTCCCTGGTGCCCAAAAGGTTGGGGATCTCTGTCCTAGAGCATCCAGAAGGGTAAGTCAAGATGGGAACCATAACTGTGCAAGACATGACTTTTTTTTTTTTTTATAAAGGAGGGCTTTGATTGTGTGATCATGGCTGCCATCTTGGCTATTATCCCCCCAGTGCTTTACACCCTACTTGGCTTCCTGAGGTTTTTGAAAACTTCAAGGAAAGAGTTCAATAGGATTTTTTTGTTCCCCCATAGTTCTTTCAAATTGGAAATTATGAGCAGCTAAGCAGTTTCCAGAGTGATTGAGAGAGGCATAAAAGAAAATAGAACAGCAAGGACACAATCTATATCTTTATCACAAATACAAAGAGATACACTACAGGAAAAGAAATATAAAATAAATTATATAGTAGCGAAAGAGGAGAGTATTTATAGTTTAGGGATGAACTATTGCATCCTTGGTGCTCTCCGAATTTGGTTGTTTCCTTGGAGACATTTCATTACCAAACTATACTGCACTGATGATGTTACCTAGTTTGGTAAGGAAATGTCTGCAAGAAAACAACCAAGCTGAAGGAGCACCAAGGATCCTAAATTCTGTAGTACTATGGGAATGAAGTAGATGACCTCATGGGTTCCCTTTATCTTTCATGAATTATAATGCAATGCAAACTGTTCCATTAAAAAGGCTTATTGAAAATGAATATATATTTAGGACAATAACAGACAATGTCAGGCAGTTTTTAACATTTGCATGTGGGGGATGGGAATGGGTGAGAACATGTGCCAGGGAAGGAGAACTCATATAAAATAAATTGATGTGGTGATATTTAAATGTTGGAAAATGCAAGTTTTATATCAAGTCCTATTAACACAATCCAGAATCATGAGAACAGATTTATTATTTATGTTGCACACTAAAAGTTATCTGTAAAGGAAATTGTGCAAGATGTAGTAAATTAGATCCAAACTGAATTATAAATTAGGATTAAGCTATATACTGGCATGAATACTTAATAAGCCATCACAATTTATAATTTTATTTTCAATTCTTCAAAGTTCACAAAGAAGTTCAGGAGTCCCCCTGAAAGATTGTGAGTCCCACTCGTAGAATTGTCCTTTCATGGATTTGTGGGGGGATGTTCTCAGACTCCAGTGGGAAAAAAAGAGAATTGTTCCAAATATGGCAGATAAGAAACAGGTGGACATTTCAGCCTTATCATTCTCAGCAAGTCTGTCAAGCTATTAATGAGAAATAAATTCTAATAACTCACAAAGATCTCACCTTCATGTGGTCATTCATAAATGAAGTTTGCAATTTTTGTATTAACCACAGCAATAGCAGATTTATATATCACTTCATAGTGCTTTACAGCCCTCTCTAAGCAGCTTATAGAGTCAGCATATGCCCCCCCAATAATCTGGATCCTCATTTTACCAATCTCAGAAGGATAGAAGACTGAGCCAAACTTGAGCCGGTCAGGATTGAACTCCTGGCAGTCAGCAGAATTAGCCTGCAATACTGCATTCTCACCACTGTGCCACCATGGCTCTTCTAAGTCACCAACATTCCGCAATCTAGATCAGGGCTTTTCAACCTGTGGTACGCGTACCACTTGTGGCAGGTGGTACGCAGCCCTGCCTAGCCAAGTGTAGTGGGGAAGGGAAAGAGCCAGCACAGGCAAAGACTTACAGTGAAAGAGTCCTCTGGAGCTGCAGATTTTACTTATGAATGGAGCCATTTGGGGAGGCTGCCTTAGCCAGCAGCCAGTGCTTACATTTTTTTTCTTCTTTAAGTGCCAGCTGGGCTCCTTACTTTCCTTTCTAGCCAGTAGCTAATTCTTAAAGGGGAAGTGCCTTTTTAAGCTAGTTCACTCAGCAGCTTGTCTTTTCTGTCTCTGGAGGCCTTTCCTTGTTTGATCAATATATGGAAGAGGGAAAATATGGGGGGGTTCAAATTCTTCCTTCAGAAGGAGATGGGAATGAGAAAAAGGGAGGCAGGGAAGGGAGGGAGGGAAGGAAGTCCCGCCTTAGCACTTGGCCAACAGCAGCTCTGCCATTGACTTTGCTTGTCAAAAGGTTGCAGAAGGGGATCACATGACCCTGGGACACTGTGACCATCATAAATATGAATCAGTTGCCAAGCATCCAAATATAAATCACATGACCCTGGGCATGCTGCAATGGTCATAAGTGTGAAAATGGTCATAAGTCATTTCAGTGCAATTGCAACTTTGAACAGGGTTTTTTTTTGGTCATCAAGTTTTTGACACCTTGCTAGGTGGTCCTCGAATATTGCCATATCCTAAAAGTGGTACAATCGGTGAAAAGGTTGAAAAGTCCTGATCTAGATCATTTTTCTTAGCACCCTTGGTTAGGCACCACTGCTTGGAGCTTGACAGTCAATCCCATCGATCACTTTTGTGCACTCATCATAGTGGCTTTATAGGCTTGTTTATTTTTTATTTTTTTTTTGTAAATATTTTATTAATTTCAAGTTTTACAATCATAAGTACTTAATAATCAACTCGGTGTCTGGGTTCCTTTATCATTCAGTGGTATATATTAACTTTCACTCAAAATATCCAATACTACACCACCCAGTATTTCCCTGATCCTCTCTTCTTCAAATAATAATCATTTTCCCCCACTATGCAAGTATAATTCTTACTGCTATTAATACCTATACAATTAAATATAAACATCTTCATCACATGTTTCTAATGTTATACATAGTGTCAATAATATCAGTTTATAATATCTTCTCTAGCCAAAACATATCTCAAATGTATTTGCAACCAGAGTTCCCTGGATACAGAACTTGGACAAGAATAAAACCCCCGTGGTCTCTTCAAAGTAATAATTTACTTTTTAGAAAGCCTGCTCATGTGATAAAAGAGAGACATGCTTATATCTTCTCTTTCCAGACAGCAAAGTTCACTGGGGAGAAAGGGAGAGGAGGAGGAGGAGGAGGAGGAGGAGGAGGAGGAGGAGTAGGAGGAGGAGAGGAGGAGGAGGAGGAGGAGGAGGAGGAGGAGGAGGAGAGGGAGGAGGAGAGGAAGAAGAAGAAGAAGAAAAGAAGAAGGAAGAAAGAAGAAAGAAGAAGAAGAAAAGAAGAGAAGAAGAAGAAGAAGAAGAAGAAGAAGAAGAAGAAGAAGAAGAAGAAGAAGAAGAAGAAAGAAAGAAGAAGAAGAAGAAGAAGAAGAAGAAGAAGAAGAAGAAGAAGAAGAAGAAGAAGAAGAAGAAGAAGAAGAAGAAGAAGAAGAAGAAGAAGAAGAAGAAGAAGAAGAAGAAGAAGAAGAACAACAACTACTTTTCTCTTTTTGGAGGAAACAGACTGAAAGGGAGACACCTAAGACTAACAGTCTTCCAGTCAGAAGGAAGTAGAGCTTGCTATTTGTGCTAGACCATTAGGACAAAAGACACAATTTAGAATGAATGCTTCTGGTAGAATGACTTACAATGGGGTCTGATGCCATAGTTCCTCCTAAGGAGAAGGTGACATCTCATGGGAGTTATCAGATGCTCAAAGAACTTCTAGATGATACTTTTTTTTTCCAAATTGCCTTTTTTACCACTGACACCCTCCCCACACCCAGGCTATTCTCCATTACTGAACTAGTTCTGGCCACTCCCTGGATTCAGTATTCTAATAAATTGGCTTCTATGGAAACCCATTTCCTTGACTTGTTGCTACCTGGAGATAAGACAATTACTGCTGCCGCTGCTGTTGTTATTAATAATCATTCATCAAACAATAACACAGTACTAAGAACAGTGGTGGGATTCAGATATGTGAACAACTGGTTCTCTGTGTGGATGCCGCTTCCGGAAGTCCATTCTGGGCCTGGGCAACAAAAAAATTAGCTACCGGTTCTGCCGAACTGGTGCGAACTGGCTGAATCCCACCACTGACTAAGAACAAGCAAAAAGAATCACATCCTGTTTGCTCTTTATACTGTATTATTTTTTGATGAATAAATAACGGAAACAATAGCAATGAAATAAGATAATCTTATTTCAAGGCATCAAAAAGTCAAGATCAAGGGTGAAGATGAGGATGGAAATGAGGAGTGTGATTGTTGTTGCATTTCCCTTTCCAAGGGCATATAGGCTCATCCGAAGATTTAATAAGTTTATCTGAAAACACAATTCTGAGATTACTAGTTATTGTGTTCCATTTCAAGTGTCGTGTGGTATTATTTGAATAAAGACAAAGTTGCTTCTTACTGAATGCAGAATATAGTTCCTTAGTAGCCAGGAGCCACAATTAATTTGAACATCTGATAATTTGAGAATAGGACTTCCAGTTAGTAGAAACAGTTTCCAGTTTTGGCACTGCATAATGACCCACAAATAGCAATGCATCTTCAGGGTCCATCCACCGACATATAGTGCTGTTTATTTCCTACAGGAATATTTCTACAGGAAATTTTCTACAGGAATATTTTCCCATTCCTACAGGAATACAAAAATATTCCTACAGGAACAGTGTGCTACACCTGCCAAAAACAAACCAACACAGTCATAGGCTGCATTAATAGAGGGATAGAATCAAGATCACATGAAATGTTAGTATCACATTACATTGGTAAGACCATACTTGGAATATTGCATCTAGTTTTGGTCACCATGATATTAAAAAAATGTTGAGACTCTAGAAAGAGTGTAAAGAAGAGCAACAAAGATGATTAGGGGACTGAAGGTTAAAACAGATGAAGAACAGTTGTAGGAACTGGGTATGTTTAGTTTAATGAAAAGAAGGGCATGATAGCAGTGCCATGATAGCAGTGTTCCAATATCTAAGACGCTGCTACAAAGAAGAGGGGGTCAACCTATTCTCCAAAGCACCTGAAGGACGGACAAGAAACCAATCAAGGAGAGAAGCAACCTAGAACTAAGGGAAATTTTCCTAACAGTTACAACAATTAATCAGTGGAACAACTTGCCTGCAGAAGTTGTGGGTGCTCCAACACTGGAGGTTTTTAAGAAGAGATTGGACAACCATTTCTCTAAAATGTTATAGGGCTTTCCTGCATGAGCAGGGGGTTGGACTAGAAGGCCTCCAAGGTCCCTTCCAACTCTGTTATTCTGTTATTTATAGAAACAGCTCTCCTTGGTATTATGGATATGAGGAACACAATAATCAATATTCTGGGTAGAGAATCCGGTAATCATTGGTCAGCATTCAGATGCTTCAGAATATTTCTCTGAATTCTGAAAGCTTGCATAATTTCCCTCGCACTGGAATTACCTCCATACATTATACATCCACCCTATCTAACTAATTCGACAGTTACTTCTTTATCTGTAATTGCTGATGGTGTTAGACATCAGGAAAAGGTCTTTTTCCTTCAATGTGAACTTTCAAAGTGCTGAGCTCAGCAAAGGAGCTCAAATTCTCTTTCAAGTGCAAAGCAAAATTGGCCTGAATATCAATATTCTATCTCTTTGCCTCTGTGGATCACCTGACTCCAGCAAAGGGAGAGATCGAGAGGTTCTGCTTAATATTAGTTATTTTGCACAGGGCAACTGCCCCCTTGAATCACTTTAAGAGGAAAATTTTTTAGCTTTGGTGGCAAAGATAAATCGCATGATTTTTTTCAGCTATATTTAGGAACTTAATTCAAAATAAATTCCAAGAATGGAATAGAATTGCTGCATGCATAATTATTATTTATCTGCCATTTGCCGTGACTGATAAAATCAAAGAGCCTATATTCAAACGGGGGGGGGGGGAATGTAGGCCGTGAGTAAAATCAACAAGATGTATTTGGAAATTACAGGGAAATTAAATAGTAATTTTAGTGGTGATATTTCCACACCTCTAAAAAACAGAACAAGGGCTTCTGTAGTTAGGCTGCAAACATCCAGTAGACCATTAAACAGCAGCAAAGATTTAGGAATTTTTTTTACACACTGTGCATAATAGCCCTTACAGAATTCAATCAATCAATCAATCAATCAATCAATCAATCAATCAATCAATCAATCAATCAATCAATCAGAATAGAGCTGGAAGGGACCTTGGAGGTCTTCTAGTCCAACCCCCTGCTCAAGCAGGAGACCCTATACCAGTGGTGGGATTCAGCCAGTTCGCACCAGTTCGGCAGAACCAGTAGCTAATTTTTTGTTGCCCAGGCCCAGAATGGACTTCCGGAAGTGGCATCCATGCAGAGAACCGGTTGTTCACATATTTGAATCCCACCACTGCCCTACACCATTTCAGATAGGTGGTTATCCAGTTTTTTGTTAAAAACCTCCAGTGATGAAGCACCTACAACGACTGAAGGAAAGCTGTTCCACAGGTTAATTGTCATCACTGTTAGGAAGCTTCTCCTTAATTCCAAGTTGTTTCTCTCCTTGATTAGTTCCCATCCATTGTTTCTTGTCTTGCCTTCTGGTGCTTTGGAAAATAAGTTGACCCCCCTCTTATTTGTGGAATATACCCTCATATACTGGAATACTGCTATCATGTCACCCCTAGTCCTTCTTTTCTCTAGACTGGCCATTCCCAATTCCTGTAACCGTTCTTATGTTTTTGTCTACAGGCCCTTAATCATCCTGCTTAATCATCTTGTTAAAGGAGGATTGAAAGATGCAATAAAAAACATGGCCAACCTTGACAAAAAAAATCCTTGTTCATTCATTTGAAAATGATATTTACAACCACATTTAATTCATGAAATTATTATTATTATTTTTTAAGTAAATAAATAGACCAATGCAGGGATCCTCAACCTTGGCAACTTTAAGACTTGTGGACTTCAACTCCCAGAATTCCTCAGCCAGCAAAGCTTGCCAAGGTTGAGGACCCCTGGACTAATGCAATAGATTCAGTTCAGAGGCAAGATTGCACAGGAAATCCATCCAGAATTGCTTCACATCAACTTGTTGTGATTTGCCAAAGTAGACTTTTGCCATAGGAGAGACAGGGATCTCTCCTTCCCATATTTTGCTTGTATTAATCAGAGACAAGTAGAAACGTGTGATTTTGGACAGCTAGCCTACTAAGAAGATCTGGTCAACTTAGGCTGATCTTAAAAAGCTAAGCACAGATAAAAGTTAGTACCTGGTTAGTACCACGGTGAGAAACCACCATGTCTTCTCAGAGCTGCATGCTAGATTGGGAAATTGAAAAATAAATTCTATAAACAGGCAGAGGCTATCCAGTTCTGTATTGTTGCTAAGAAAAACTACATGCACATGTCCATCACCTCACTAAAAGCTGAACTGAGAGATGATTTTACTAAAGACAGGTGTACATTTCTGTAATATTCAGCTTTGATATGTCATTACAGTAACTCTCTGGACTTAGCAGAATCTTGAATATGACAAGATCAGCTTCCCGATTTACGCTGACCTTTGAAAGTGGCAGTCATTTCACAAAAACCCAGTGTTGCTTTCATAATGGAACCAGGTGATTGAGTGGCATTTGGGTATCCTGTTTTATGACATACTATTTGTAAGTTCCTACCTTCTAAGGCAATAAAATCAACATTTTAAAATATCTTTTATGTCCGTCACATAAGCCAGATTCTTGCTACTTCTGACACCATTTAAAGCAGGTTAGTTGAAAAGAAGAGAAGCTTTTGCTGGCTGAGGAATTCTGGGAGTTGAAGTCCACAAGTCTTAAAGTTGCCAAGGTTGAGGACCCCTGTTTTAGGTGACATTTAGTGAAGACACTGACTTGTATCAGAGAGGACCCATGCCCACTTTAAATTTAATAATCCATTCCCCACCATCCAGTCAGAGCTGAAGAAGCTTCTTGGATAAGAAGCGAAATGTCCTCAAAGGAAAACAAGAAAGTCCAGTTGCCTCGTGAAAAAAGCATCTTTGCGATAACTATCACCTGGACGACTGAGAATCTCCACAGACATTTAAATGTAATAATAACTTTCACGAAGTTGAGAAGTTAAAACCAAAGAAAAGCAAAAGAGTTCCCATGTCTGATGGCTCCCAATTACTAACGTCAGATAACCATGACCAAACCAGCTTGTTGAACATTATTTGAAGGAGCTAAGGATTTTCTTTTCAACTTTCAATTAAAGCATTTCTCAGTTTAATAAAATTATATATTACAGCATTTTTATCCTGCTCTTCAGCCAAAAATGCTTTCAGACAAGCTTGCATATAATCAGATTTGCACGTTAAAAGCCATGACGTGGAAAGAAAATGAGATAAAGAGAAAAAAGGATAAAAGCTAATGTTGGTCTCTGTTCCTAAAGCTAAATACAGTTTTTTAATTACAGTGAATGATGAGTAATGATAGTGGTCAACTTGATACAGATCAGAGATAACCCAAAGGAACTGATTTTCAGCAGGGCTAATGCATAGAATTCATTCATTTTCGATGGGGGGCTACAGGGTGATCCCATGCTATGTATTAAATTGAGATGTCCAGAAGAAGATAATGGCAACAATGTTGGTGCCATTGCCAAACAAACCCTACATGGACCTGTCCATGTAGTTGACAGACTCCAACTCAAAGTGGGCTTCACCACTTAATGTATTGATGTAGTTGCTCTTCATGTATCCATCTGTTTTAATATGATGACTACCAATGGATGGTAAGAAAGTAGAATGGTCCAGTTGACTCCCCCCCCCCCTCAGTGTTCCTTTTTTAAAACATTATTGAATTTTTATGGTCCTTTTTTCCTTCGGTGAATTTAGGCAAGAGATGCTGAGCAGATATCCTATTATGCTATATTTTTCATTCATTCTTTGTTGAAGGGTTGAAGGGTTATCCATTTCCATGATTTAACTGGTGGGTTAGCATTTTATGGTTTATCCGATAAATTTTAGCACAATGGGTGGAACTGTTCAATATTGGTGATGATGTCCCAACTTGTTGGTTCAGAAGCCAAGAAATGGCACCAGCTGGTGCATCAAACAGCTTTTTTGATATGGGGAAAAATATTCAACAAACCAGATTGCAATTGTTTGGGCTTATTGCATGGATAGATTAGCACATGCTAAATAGTTAAAAATGGATATGTTGAAGAGAAAAAAAAGGAAATGCTATTGCATGACTCTTAGAGATCATCAGTTACCAGGCCTGGGAGGTTCAATCCAGTTTGCTTTGATGAAGTAATTCAGGCCATGGAGATGAACTGATGTTTTTGGCTAAAGCAGGGGTGTCCAACCTTGGTAACTTTAAGACTTGTGGACTTCAACTCCCATAATTCCCCCAGCCAGCCATGCTTTAAGGCAGGGGTGTCAAACTGCCGGCCCATGGGCCGGATGCGTCACACCAAAACCACGCCCACCCCATTGCCGGCAATGGGGAAAAAGTTACGATACGTCGCGACACGTCACGTGACGTTACGAGTTTGACATCCCTGCTTTAAGGACAAGTCTTAAAGCTGTCAAGATTAGACACATCTGGGCTGAAGTGAAGAGACTGTTCAATTAGCCTCAACAATTAGCTTACTGATTGCGGTGATCTTTCATTGTTTCATGGCTGTGCTATTGGACAAGCCTTTTTCTACTTTCCTGAACAAATGGATGTTTGTCTGACTTCTTCTCAACATCTTCAGTGAAGGAGTGGCTAGCATTTTTTTTTCTGGGTAACTGATTTCCCTTTTGAATTGGAATCTATTCTTTCATGACCTGTATTCTAGATCGGAGTCCCCAACCTGTGGGCCTTGGCCCACTACCGGGCCACGACCTATTGGCCTCCGGGTTGCATGAGTGGCTGGCTATTGCTCACATGTGCGCGCATGCACAGCCCCACTTGTGTGAGTGTCTTGGGCATTTGTGGCCCCACTTGCTTGAGCGTCGCCAAGATCATCACTGGCATTCATGCTCCCACTCACGTGAGCATCGCAGGTATTCGCGTCACCATGAGAATCGCGGGCACTCGCAATCCCACTCACACTAGCACTCACGCCCCCACTCACGCAAGCAATGGGTGTTTGTGTGTGGGCACACATGTACGCACACATCCACCCCACCCAAACCCATCCCTTCTTCCCCTCTCCTCTCACTCCAGGCTGCCAAACCCGAAAGATTGGGGAACTCTAGATAGATCACTTCTATGTCACATCCTTTCAGATATTTAAAGAGTGACCATATCACTCCTAAATCTTATCAAAGCTAAACATTGCAGCAACATAAATATCTCTTCATGGAACCTGGTTTCTCATTCTCAGAATTGCAAAATTTTCACAATTCTCCCCAAAACCTTTCCCCTCTTTTAATATACTGTAGGTTATTTTAGCAATTTCATTTGTTCATTGAATAATTACCAGGTGGGCCAAATGTAACACCAGAAGGCCTTCTAAAGTAAGTGCAACATCTAACAGGGGAACAGAAGAAATAAGAAGGAGAATTCAACCCCCTGTACAATCATCTGCTTGTCATTGCTATGGACCTCAATTTATAATGCACCATAACTCAATGTTTGGAAATCTATACACTCTGACATCATAGTAATCCAATAAATAAATAAGGAAACATTCTAATAAACTCCATATAAATCACAAGCAAATGAACAGACTTCAGACAATAAATAATTTGACCCAATAGTGTGTCCTTTTGAATATCTTATCAATTTCACTGCTGCTGTTTTGTGACTTATCTGATACAGCACCTAGGAAAATAAGATTTGTTATGTTTCCCTGCAGTTTCTTAATGAGTTATTGCCTTTGTTGGCTATTAAAAGTCACGGGGATCTGGAAGTGACAGCCTAGCAAATTTTAATGAGGAGGTCAAATATTTGCTCATAGTGTCGCTTTTAATGGGCTCATTCTAGCTGCTACATCAAAGCATAACCGTACTTCTGTCTAAGAAGAATTGTGCTTTTTGGAAACTGCTCTTAGTTTCAAAACTGGTTTTCAATTTTAATCTAAAATAGAGGACTCTTTAGATGCTGTGTTTCATTAGGTTCTGAGTTATATTAATCTAGCCATAGCTGTATAGCCATTTATGGATCAACATGGTAATAGTTTCATTGTAGTACTGGGACACTTCTGAGAAGCTCTTGTATGTGGCAAAATATGATTTGTGAAGATTGGGATCCAGTTTGGAAAAGTTGGTGGTGAGAAATGCATTCTGGGAACTGAAGTCTACTAGTCTTAAAGTTGCCAAAGTTAGACACTTCTGCTTTAACCAAAAACATCAGTTCATCTCCATGGCCTGAATTACTTCATCAAAGCAAACCTGGATTGGACCTCCTATGACTGCTAACTAATGGTCTCTAAGAGTCATAGCAATTGCCCTTTCCCTTCAGCATATCCATTTTTAACTATTTAACATGTGCTAATCTATCCATGCAGCAAGCCCAAACAATTCCAATTTGGTTTGGTGACTGTTTTTTTCCCATATCAAAAAGACAGAAAACCAGTGGGGTTTAAAATTTGCCTATGCCTTTGCAATGAGTTGATTGTATCTTGTTCGAGTCAGTTTCAAATGGTCATTCCAATCAAGAAAGTCCTAATCAGTTTAGATAGGAATGCTAAGTTTAAACAGCATCTGTTCACACCTTAAATACAGATATTTCAATCCATTCATCCCAATGCAGCGATTTTCAAATGTACTTGGGAAATTCATGCCATATGAATTTTCCTCAAAAAAGGACGAGTCCATATTAGCTTCAGGGTCTCTCTGCATTTTAAATAAATAAATAAATAAATAAATAAATAAATAAATAAATAAATAAATAAATGAATGAATGAATGAATGAATGAATGAATGAATGAATGAATGAATGAAGAATGAATGAATGAATGAATGAATGAATGAATGAATGAATAAGTAAGTAAGTAAGTAAGTAAGTAAGTAAGTAAGTAAGTAAGTAAGTAAGTAAGTAAGTAAGTAAATAAATAAATAAATAAATAAATAAATAAATAAATAAATAAATAAATAAGACCCGGGTGCAAATTAAATTCATATGAGACAATATTCGTGAGAACTATTTCTTCTAACCTCAGAAAACCTTACATTAAGGATAACCAAATCTGTTAATCTGAAATGCTCCCAATTTCCCTGTAAAGGAAATCTATAAAGTTCACTTGCAAATAGACCAAGTTCAATTTGTTGAACTTGAGAACTTTTAATATTTTTTAATTAAAAATTTCCGTAATTTGGAGCACATTTCTCTAATCATATATGGATGTGTTTGCAATTTTGCCTAATATTGCAGTTGTTTTAATCAAAAATACAATGTAATGCAATGCAATGCAATGCAATGTAATGCAATGCAGTACTGTAATGTAATATCATGTATCATGTATCAAGTATCATGTATCATGTATCACATGTTTTGGGAGATTATTATTAATAAATTTGTACAGTTCCTTAATATGTATTTTTTTAAAAAAAAAATGGTGAACTGCATTGCAAAATTTAGAAAAAATTGCAAACATAGGATAATGACTAATTTTTTGTTGGAACATTGATTTCAAAAGTTCAAAGGATAAGAGTTTACATTCAAACACTAATGGAATCAATTTCTTCCCTGTGCCTTCTTTACATCCCCCTTGGCAATACAATGCAAAAAGATCATCAGTGCCAACCATTAAGGCAAACTGGCAAGCATCTGGGTGAAGATTTCTTAGCTCCATTTTCTTCTCAGCATGATTAGCCTGGTACATTTGTTATTTATGTTTCTCTTTCAATTGTTCTCCCTACACTGCCATCAGATTTCCCCCCCCCCAATGTATTTTTGAATTTACATTCAATGCTGAATATCTGATTTTCCCCTTTGTAAAAGGAATAAAAGAGAAATATGCTCTTGTCAAAAAAGAATAACTAGATTTTGGATGACGAATAGCAAAAGTCTGAGATGTTATTCTTCGCCATAATCCTTGATTCTAGATTTAACCTGTTTCTCTGTCCACTGATGATCTGAAAAAGCTAATCTCACAAATTTAGCTAGTAAACATGAATCTTTTGAACATATTTTCTTCCCACTAATGAAGGTAAATAAACTTCAATTTCAGAAGAAGAAGCAGAGAAAAATCTTACTGAAGGAAATAATCATATTCTCAAAGCCAATGGGCAATTGTTATCAAGGCTGGATGAAGGCAATGACACATCAGTTCTACAGTATATTACTGTCAACAAATCTATGTGGACACTTCTATGAAGTCACCAGTCTTGCTTGAGGATATTAAGTAAGCCTAGCCTGTCTCCCAAAACTGTTTTGGTGAGTTTTGAAGGTGCTCTTTCAAAAGACAGCTGGACTTTGTTTTTCCTTGAAGACATTTTGCTTCTCATCCAAGAAGCTTCTTCTGTTCTGACTGAATGGTGGAGGATGGAAGTATTTATATTCCATCCTCCACCATTCAGTCAGAACTGAAGAAGCTTCTTGGATGAGAAGCAAAACATCTTCAAGGGAAAACAAAGTCCAGTTGTTTTTCAAAGGAAAAACAAAATCTAGTTGCTTTTGAAAAAGCACCTTTGGGACAACCATGACCTGAATGAATGAAAATCTCCATAGATGCAGAACTCGGCATTTTATACTCCCCATGCCATATTTGGCCCTTTGGTTGTACTTGTCTGGCCCACATGGATTGCTTTTATTTTAAAGGTGAGTAATTTTTTTTTCAATTTACATATGTCTCTGTGTGCATGTCTATGCACCTTCACAGCCTATTGGTTCCGCTCCCCATGACAGTTCCAATTTCTCATGTGGCCCCTTGGGGAAATGAATTGCCTATCCCTTCTCTGGAGTATATTTTAAGGAAAGCTAATAGTTAAATGAATGATACTATTTGAGCAAAAGCCTGTTCCTCTGGCATTGTATTTTAACTGTATCTATTGCATGTCTTTAAAAATGTGTGTTGCTAAAAAAAAAAAGGCAGAAGATTGAGAAAGAAAATACAAACAAAAAATCAGCAGCAAATAATTTATTTTATGACCTACATCCCTGGCTTCTCATTTCCCAAACCGCAGATACTGAAATAGGCAGGTAATTGCAAATGATGTATTATAGAGAATTAGATTTTGTGTGTGTGAGCATGTGTGCATGTACATCACACACACACACACACACACACACACACAGGCTTATTCTTTGGTTCTTCTGTTAAAGTTCCTCTTACTGAAAGCTCTTTCCCATGTCAAGCTGTTAAGAATGGTTAATAGCCAAGATTATAGTTATTTAGTTTAGTTCCTTGTTTGAGATTCAGAGATAATTCACACAACTAGTTTACCTATACTCAAGCATTTCAGGATAATTCCCAAGTTTTTTTTCTTCACAATTTCATTAATGGAACCCTTAAATATGCTCCTTCCTTCCTTCCTTCCTTCCTTCCTTCCTTCCTTCCTTCCTTCCTTCCTTCCTTCCTTCCTTCCTTCCTTCCTTCCTTCCTTGAAATTTATAAAGATTTCAGCCAACTTCTAAATCAAATAAGAGGAAGATGGCAAAACGATGTTGTGTCCTTTTGTTTTCACCAGTCCTCTGGTAGATGCATCCAGATAGAAAGGTATCAAATGTATGAGATTCTGCAAACACTTTTAAAGTTGCAGATTTTTTGGCTGTGACTTTGTGCCTAAGATTTCTCTATTTTCCCCAATGGCCTTTTCTGATGCACATTATTTTCAGGGTTGGGGTCAGGGTTGGGTAATTGTGAGAGATGATATCCATTCATAGAGGCCTTCATCTCCTCTAAAATGCTCCTTTGAAAGAGACATTGTGGGAAATAAAAAAATAACAAATGGCACCGGGATGAGCCTTTAAAGAGTTCTAGCAATCCTCATTTCACAAAAAAATAACATTTCATTTTATATTGGCAATACTCTTTAAGAAGGAAACACAAAAGGCTACTAGGAAGAAAAAAGTATCAGTACAGCTGACAGGAAAAAAATAGTACAGCCAGAACTATATTCAATGTAAAAGAAGTTAAGTATTTTGTCAAAGATTAGAAATAAAGGTAACTTTTCTCAGTGTTGGGCAGGTTTTTCAAGGCTAATTTTCCTTTAAAAATCTATGCTTTCTATTCACTCCAAGGGTAGCCACATGACAGGTAGTCCTTGACTTATAACCACAAGCAAGCCCAAAATTTTTGTTGCTAAATAAGGTATTTGTTAAGTGAGTTTTGTTCCATTTTATGACCTTTCTTGCCACAGTTGTTAAGTGAATCACTGCCAGTTGTTAAGTTAGTAACATGGTTGTTAAGTGAATCTGGCTTTCCCTTTGACTTTGCTTATCACAAAAGATGATCATATGACCCCAGGACACTGCAATCACCACAATGAACCAGTTGTTAACTGTCCAAATGCAATGGTGGTAAGTGTGAAAAATGGTCATAAGTCACTTTTTCCAGTGCTATTGTAACTTGGAATACCACAAGGTGATAAATGGATGAATGGATGGATAAATAGATGATAGATGATAGATGATAGATGATAGATGATAGATGATAGATAGATGATAGATAGATAGATAGATAGATAGATAGATAGATAGATAGATAGATAGATAGATAGATAGATAGATAGATAGATAGATGGATAAATAGATGATAGATAATAGATGATAGATAGATAGATAGATAGATAGACAGACAGACAGACAGACAGACAGACAGACAGACAGACAGACAGACAGACAGACAGACAGACACCACATGTGGAAAGGGATGGAGAAATATGGATACTTAAACCCAAAGGATTTTTTTTTTAAAAAAAAAGGTACTCGCAGACACTTTATAACTATTTATTTTAAAAGGTCAGCAAATTTAGAATTCTATTCTCACCAGAAACACTCCTGTCCTCATATCCATCCCAAGAAGCACAGGAATAAAAGTTTGCATTTTTCAACAGAGCTGTTGCTGCTGTAAAGATAAAGCTGAAATGACTCAGAAAGTGGCAGCATCTGGCAGAACCTGCCCAGTTTTGGAGGCTAAGCAGTTTCATGTCTAGTGTTAATATTTGGAAGGGAGACTACCATAAAATCCAAAGGTTGCAGACCAGAATGGACAGTCAAAAACAAAGACAAAATGAAAGTTAATGGCAACAATTTCCATATTGCTGCCGGAACAAATAAATTGACTTATCCTTCATCAAGATGGGTTCAGCTCAAATTCAAGAAGACTTTGCTTTATTATTGCGAAATATATTCCCTGTCCATGTCCTCACTTTCCTAATGGTAAAAAATCCCTAACCATTACTGAGATTCATTCAAACCAGTATTCTGGGGATAATTCATTTTATTTCTACTGCTCTTATGCTTTCTTGAGGACAGCTGAAGATCTCATGAAGGTGGAAAAGGGAATGTCATTCAGTTTAATAAAACTGCACAAATGGATAGACAGGAAGATGGACAGACAACCAGCGCAGCAGCTACATAACATTCACATCAAAATGCCAGCGATGGAATAGCTTCATTGAAACACAGTGTTTTAGTATTAACTCCATTCCAAAAATCACAAGATGCCAATTATTGGAACAAATGTACCTCCCCACCATTCATAGCAAATAGAACTGCTAAATAGAACCATTTTCTTTAACTTGAACTATGCAAACACTTTTAGGAATAAAGATTCCGCCAATGACTCTCACTAATCTTGGGTCCAGAGGACTTTTAAAGGGTCCAGACTTGGAATATTAAATCCAGTTTTGGTCACCACAATATAAAAAGATGTTGAAACTCTAGAAAGATTACAGAGAAGAGCAACCAAGACAATTAGGGAATTGGAGGATAAAACATACGAAGAATGGTTGCAGGAATTGGGTATGTCTAGTCTAGTGAAAAGAAGGACTGAGGGTGACATGATAGCAGTGTTCCAATACAAGTAGTCCTTGACGTACGGCCCCAATTGAGCTCAAAATTTATGTTGCTAAGTGGGACATTTGTTAAGTAAACTTTGCCCGATTTTATGACCTTTTTTTTTTTTACCACAGTTGTTAAATGAATCACTGAAGTTGTTAAGTTAGTAACATGGTTGTTAAGTGACTCCCCCGTTGAGTATGATTGTCAGAAGGTTGCAAAAGGTGATCACATGACTCTGGGACACTGCAACTGTTATAAATAGGAGTCAGTTGCCAGGCATCTGAAATTGTGAGTGTGAAAAACAGTCATAAGGCACTTTTTTCAGTGCCATTGTAACTTTGAACCATCACTAAATGAACTGTTGTAAGTCAAGGACTACCTGTATCTAAAGGACTGCCACAAAGATGAGGGGGCAACCAATTCTCCAGAGCACCTGAAGGCAGGACAAGAAGCAATGGATGGAAACCAATCAAGGAGAAAAGCAACCTAGAACTAAGGAGAAATTTCCTGACAGTGAGAACAACTATTCAGTGGAACAATTTGCCTCAAGAAGTTGTAGGTTCTCCAACACTTGAGGTTTTCAAAAAGAGATTGGACAACCATTTGTCTGAAATGGTATAGGGTTTCCGGTTTGAGCAGGGGATTGGACTAGAAGACCTCCAAGGTCCCTTCCAACTCTGTTATTCTCTTATTCTATGATTCTGACTGCCCAGTCCACCTCAGATAGCAAAACATCTGAGCTATTTCTACCAGATGTTCACCATACATTACAATAAAGTTTTGCCAAAAGTCTAAAGGACAAACCCCTGTTTACATGTGTAAGTAGGACTAACCAAGGACTGCATTTCTCACCCGCAAGTTCTCATCAGATGCCTTCACATTTCAACGCTTTTTTGTAATTTCTCGTTATATGTGATTTGAAGTACTCTTGATGAGACTAACTGTATGCCAA
This sequence comes from Azemiops feae, assembly GCA_023970755.1. Classification (NCBI taxonomy): domain Eukaryota; kingdom Metazoa; phylum Chordata; class Lepidosauria; order Squamata; family Viperidae; genus Azemiops; species Azemiops feae. The sequence continues at coordinate 5,054,480 of JALGBA010000033.1, read as the reverse complement.
CTACGAGCCCGATTGTTCTGTTATGGAAATTAATGTAAAATGTGCAGAGACTATGGCTCTACTGAGGGTTAATTTAGAAGAAGAGGAAAATGATTGCTGTTGCAAAGCTCCAAGGATTTCTGCTTATAATGCAAATACAGCCGAATAGCTCAGGAAGACCAGCAATTAGCTAGTGACCTAAGAAGGCTGGTGAAGAAAACCATGAATGCTTATTGAAGGAAGTGCTTTGCTCATTAGAGCTTTATCCTGAGTGTTTTGGTTGATCCTCCAGCCATTAAAGATAGAATAAAACAAGAAATAGACAATCAACCAAGACAAGATCTTCTTTACTTCTTCTTCACCAGGACAGCAGGTTCTTTCATGTTGTTCCTGCTGCTGAATCCAACCTTGATTTGCTTCCCTCAAATCAACAGCTTCCTTTGGGCACAAGGCACCAATTTAGCTTATATTGGTATAGGGGTTAAGGCATCAAGCTGGAGATCATGAGTCCTAGTTCCACTTTAGGCATGAAGCCAGATGGGTGACTTTGGGTCAGTCACGTTCTCTCAAAATTAGGAAGGAGTCAATAACAGAATAACACAGCTGGAGGAGACCTTTCAGATGTTCTAGTCTAACCCAGTGGTGGGATTCAAATATGTGAACAACTGGTTCTCTGTGTGGATGCCGCTTCTGGAAGTCCATTCTGGGCCTGGGCAACAAAAAATTAGCTACCAGTTCTGCTGAAGTGGTGCAAACTGGCTGAATCCCACCACTGGTCTAACCCCTTGCTCAGGCAGGAAACCCTATACCATTTCAGACAAATGGCTGTCCAGTCTCTTCTTAAAAACCTCCAATATTGGAGTACCCACAACTTATGGAGGCAAGTCATTCCACTGGTTAATTGTTCTAACTGTCAGGAAATTTCTGCTTAGTTCCAGGTTGCTTCTCTCCTTGATTAGTTTCCATCCATTGCTTCTTATCCTGCCTTCAGGTGCTTTGGAGAATAGGCTGACCCACTCTTCTTTGTGGCAGCCACTTAGATATTGGAACACTGCTATCACATTATCCCTAGTACTTCTTTTCATTAAACTAGCAATAGCAAAGAACTGAAAAACATTGCAAAAATAAATAAATAAATAGCAGAGGCTTGTCCAAGCCATCTCTGAGAATCAGAGATGATTGAATGGACTGAAAAAATAAATCCTTAGGAAGAATTGTTGTAATTCCCTTATCAACAGGACTTTATCAACCATTAAAGGCAGAATTGCACAATATAATCCAAGAACTGTTTCAGAAAACAAAGCATCTCTCTTCACCCACATTCATTACTTGTAATACATAACTTTTCCTATATCCTGGCATCCTATTCTCTCTATATATATTGATTGATTATGTGCCATCAAGTCTTTGTTGACTCTTAGCGGCCACACAGATAGATTTTCTCCATAACTATTTATAACCCAGCTGATAATACAGACTTTCTTGGGTAGGGAAATAGATAGGTGAAGTTCACATAATACACTTAATGGTTAAAGAAAACACAGTGGCTGTATTCATATGATATGTTGAGCTCAAATGAACCCTTTTAGGCAAGAGGGGATGGCCCAGTTCTTACAATTTGCTAAGACAATGGTTTCCATGACATTCTGCACTACAACCTTATCCTATTTTAGTCTAGTCTAACGTGTGTGTTAATATAATTAATCATTCAGCTGGAGTGTAATGATTAATTATGGAAAAGGAAAAACTGAATTGCATACTAAGCAGTGTGTGGATGTGTGTGTGTGTATAAAATGAGGGAGGGGAGGAGGGAAGGAAGGAAGGAAGGAAGGAAGGAAGGAAGGAAGGAAGGAAGGAAGGAAGGAAGGAAGGAAGGACCCAATGGAATAATTCTATGCCTCTTAGAATATTTATTTTCCTTAACACACTGAAAGCTACTCTGTTTTCTCAGTTCTGGGTAGGGTTCAGTGAACTTTCTTCCATTTATTTACATATGGGTTATATCCAGACTTACTGTTGAGCATTGAAACAACACACCAAAGAAATCCATAGGATGCAATCGCTTTAATAAAAGCATCATCACAATGCAAGTTCTGGCCCTTTCACATGTTTATGTGAAATAATAATTCATATTCAAAAGGTTTGGGGTTTGGAAGGATGGAAGTCATGATGCTTGGAGATGACTGGAATATTTGGGGATTTGGATAGAACATGGTTAACAGAATAACAGAGTTGTAAGGGTCATCTTCTAGTCCAACCCCCTTCTCAGGTAGGAGACTCTATATCATTCTGGACAAATGGTTGTCCAATTTCTTCTTAAAAACCTCCAGTGATGGAGCATTCTGAAGGCAAATTGTTCCACTGGTTTATTTTCTCACTGTCCAGAAATTTCTCCTTAGTTCTAGGTTGCCTCTCTCTCTCTGAATAGTTTCCATCCATGCTTCTTGTGTTTTGGGGAATAGGTTGACCCCCTCTTCTTTGTGACAGTGCCTTAGATATTGGAACACTGCTATCATGTCACCCCTCGTCCTTCTTTTCATTAAATTAGACGTACCCAATTCCTGCAACTGCTCTTCATATGTTTTAGCATCCAATCCCCTAATCATCTCTATTGCTCTTCTCGGCACTCTTTCTAGAATCTCAACATCTTTTTTATATCATGGCAACCAAAACTGGATGCCATATTTCAAGTGTGGTCTTACCAAGGCATTGTAAAGTGATAAGTTTTTTGGGACAGAGTATCATGATGCTTTTGTCATTTGCACCCCCTTGATCCTTGGGGACACCACCACATCATACATGAAGGTTTTCCTAAAATAATAACATGAGCTATGAAGGAGAGAGAGAGAGAGTGGAGAGAGACTTTGGAGAGAGAGAGACCAGAGAGAGAAAGAGAAAGAAAGCTTGGAGGTCAAGTGAAGACTTCAAGCCGAGTCTCCTTAGTCCAAGTTCAGCATCTCAAACATTTCATTCCATTGCTTCTCATCTTTACAATTTCTGTCATGCATGACAGAAATTTCTGAATGATTTCCATAAACATGAGAACCAGACATATTAATTTTTTTTAAAAAAATAAAATGGTTCTCATGATGTCACATTCTGCCTCAAACTGAGAAACCTGTTCCTTGTGTGTGAGGGCTCCAAATCCTGGATGGAGACAGAGTTACTTCTGGCTTTCAGGTGCATTTTTCCATGCTGTTCTATCATTTGTTTCATGGGCAAATGAGTAGAAATGAAAGCCGTATATTTTCCGCTTGAATTTCAAATGAGGTGAAAATGGCCTCTAGCAAGAGGACAGATCATTTTTATGCTTGATGTATCCTTACAATATCAAGAGCTCTGGAATTGTGAGAGCAAAGTCCCAATCAGTAGCTGCTGGCGCTGTTCTCCAATAGAGAATAGAGCAATTGTAACAGCATCCAACATTTGTCAAATATCACAGAAACCAGTTGATGTTTTAAGTGAATAATTACTCTCCTTATGAACATTTCTGGTGTAATTGCAACAAATGAGCACCAGGCAGAGGAGAGCAAAGCAAAGCAAAAAAAAGCCTTCATGTAGGTGGGGGAAAGGGGAATATATAAGTTGGATGTTGAAGCTCTTTGAAAAATGAGAAGCCAATTTTACTTTCGGTATCATTTCATTGTTATGTTCTCCACAGAAAGAGACACACACAGGGAGAGAAATGCTTCTTGGAATCATTTCAGGATGGTATTAGGAATATCAGGCATAAAAAGCTGTCTTTGAAAATGGCAATCCCAGTTTGATTTCCCTGTTTTGTAGAACTGAAATAACAACAAAACAAAATAATAATAACAACAACAACAACAATAACAACAACAACAACAACAACAACAATAATAATAAGTGCAATCACAAAACAACTGGAGCACCACTTGAACACCATTGGCATTGACAAATTCGCCATTAGTCAATTGCAAAAGGTGGCCTTACTAGGAACTGCTTCCATCCTGCAATGATATCTGTAATACCATCAAACATCCACATCTGCCTATCCCAGGTCCTTGGGAAGGACTCGATAGGTAGATAAAAATGCCAAATCCAGTCTGAACATCTGGCTGACTGTGTGATGATCAACAACAACAACAACAACAACAAACAACAATAATAATAATAACAATAATAATAATGTTGCAAGGGACCTTGGAGGTCTTCTAGCCCAACCCCTGCTCAGGCAGGAAACCTGATACCATTTCAGACAAATAATCTCTTCTTAAAAATTTCCAGTGTTGGAGCATTCACCGCTTCTGGAGGCAGGTTGTTCCACTGGTTAATTGTTCTAACTGTCAGGAAGTTTCTCCTTAGTTCTAGGTTGTTTCTCTCTTTGGTTAGTTTCCATCCATTGCTTCTTGTCCTGCCTTCAGGTGCTTTGGAGAATAGCTTGACTCCCTCTTCTTTGTGGCAGCCCCTGAGATATTGGAAGACTGCTATCATGTCCCCCTCATCCTTTTCTTCATTAAACTAGACATATCCAATTCCAGCAACCGTTCCTTATATGTTTTAGCCTCCAGTCCCCTAATCATCTTTGTTGCTCTTCTCTGCACACTTTCTAGAATCTCAACATCTTTTTTATATCATGGTGACCAAAACTGGATGCAGTATTCCAAGTGTGGCCTCATTTCATTAGGATTGTTTCCATCACTCTACAATAGGGTAAGAAAGTGCAACATATACAGGAAGTCCTCGACTTACAACAGTTCATTTAGTGATTGTTCAAAGTTACAACGGCGTTGAAAAAGTGACTTATGACTGTTTTTCACACTTACGATCATTGCAGCATCCCTGTGGTCACGTGGACAAAATTTGGACGCTTGGCATTTGATTCATACTTATGATGGTTGCAACCTTCTGACAAGCAAAGTCAAGGGGGAACACAGAGCCACTTAACAATCATGTCCCTAATTTAACAACTGCAGTGACTCACTTAATAACTGTGCCAAGGAAAGTGGTAAAATGGGGCAAAGCTCAATTAACAAATGCCTCTCACTTAGCAACAGAAATGTTGGGCTCAATTGTGGTTGTAAGTCGAGGACTACCTGTATTACAGGAATAAATGCAGAATACAGTCCTACTCTGCATGTACCTACTCTTCCTTGATGTTTTTGGTGTTCTTTCAACCTTTCTTACTGTTCTGACCCAGTCTTTGCAAGTAATGAGAACCCGCTTACTCACGAGTAAACAAACTCCTTTTATTAAACGAGGCAGGAACAATCTTTGTTCGCGTTGGGGAGACAAAACCAAAACAAGTAGTCCCAAAGGAAAGTCTTTTCCCCTTCTGAAACAGGGTAAGAACTGTCTCTGTTCATATGAGAACTCCAGATAACAAGTCTTTCAACGATTAAGCCAAGCAGAAACATCCCTGTTCACACCAGCTGAGGCAAATTCACTGTCTATCAGTTCCCAGCAGGGAGACTCAGTTGACACCTCAAATACAGAGCAAGTAGTCCCAACAAACCTGGTTCTGGCAAAGGAACCCAACTTGGTTGATGTACCCTGGAAAACAAATGGTTGTCTGTGACAACAGGCCACTCCCAAACCCTTACTATTTATTTCCCAGCCAGGGAGAGTCTGGCTAGTGTCTACATCTTCTTTTCCCTGAGAGCCGGCTTATTGCCTTCCATTGCTCTCGTCTCCTCACTACACATACGCGCATCTGGAATGGGCCCCATCTGTTCCTCCCCCTCACTCAGTCCAGGCCCCGAAGACAGCTGCCTTTCCACCTGGGCATGGACAGACGGTCCCGCCTCTGATTCTGGTTCCTCATCAGAGCCTTCCAAAGGCTCCAAAGTTGACACAGGCACCCCCTCCCCCTCCCCCTCCTCATCTGACTCTGCTGCTAGCTCTGCTGACAGCCAACGGATCACAACACTCACCCCAGACTTCCAGTGTTGTCTAATATTTTCTTAACTGGAATGTATGTATTTATTTACGGGATTTTTCTCCCACCTTTATTCCTTTAAACTCAAGGAGGCAAACCGACATAATACTCCTTCCTCCTCCTTTTCTTCCCCACAACAGTAACAACCTTGTGAGGTGAGTTGGGCTGAGAGAGAGACCAGTTCAGAGTCACCCAGCTGACTTTCTTGGCTAAGACAGGACTCCTGCTGATTGGCCAAAGTCACCCAGATGGCTTTCATGCCTAAGGCAGGATTAGAATTCACAATATCTTGGTTTTTAGGTCAGTGCTTTAATCACTCTATCAAACTGACTGTTGATTTCTGGTGATTATGACTATATTGAAAAGAAGGACTAGGGGTGACATGACAGCAGTGTTCCAATATCTAAGGGGCTGCCACAAAGAAGAGGGGGTCAACCTATTCTTCAAAGTACTTGAAGGCAGGAGAAAAAACAATGGATGGAAACTAATCAAGAAGAGAATCAACCTAAATCTAATGAGAAATTTCCTGACAGAACAATTAATCAGTGTCACAATTTGCCTTCAGAAGTTGAGTGCTCCAACACTGGAGGTTTTTAAGAAGAGATTGGACAACTATTTATCTGAAAGGGTGTAGGGTTTCCTGCTTGAGCAGGAGGTTGGACTAGATAACTTCCAATGTCCCTTCCAACTCTGCTATTCCATTATACCTTGTTTCTTTTGTTTTGGCCATGTTCATATGGAATCTTCCATCTGCCATGAAATTCTTTAAATCTGTTTCTTTTCTTTCTTTTTTCTTGTCTGAAGCTCAAGATACAAATTCAACTATTCCAACATCACACTTTCATCCAGTATTTCTGCTATTTCTGTTATTCTGTTATGTCCTTGACTTTCCTCTTGCACCTTCTCGCGTTCTCTGAAGGAAAAGGTTGTCAACAAATCAAGAATTTCTTGGCAGAATCTTGTTTGATAGAGTTGGCTTCTTAATAGAGGCTAGTTTCTTTCTTTCAGTTCTTTTTCATTGGAATTAGAGGGTCACTTAGTGAAATTAGAACAGAAGAGATTTAGAAGAGATTATACAAAAGTGTTTCCAAGTTTCATATTTTCAGCAATTCGTTGGCACAAGAGGATGGCTTTTTATACATAACAAATGGTTGACTACACTGAAAAGGGAACTATGCCACTCAAAATAAAAACAAACAACAAAAAAGAGTTCTTGGCTTCATAATTATCTTGTAGACTGCACAAAATCATCTGCTTGACCACTACAAAAACAGGATAGCAACTGAAGTGGCCCCATTAGCTTCTCAAAATTCTCCATCAAAACTGTGAGCAAAAAACCCAAAGATGCTTTTTCAAAAGGCAACTAGACTCTTTCCACATATAACACTCCAGAAGATAGGCTTAATAGGATGTGAGTGCGATCTGGCTGCGACATCTGTCACCCCATTGATCGCCAGGGTTGATTCGGCTGATCTGGCTGGCTAGGCGGGTGTCCCCTTCCTCCCTCACTGCTCCATGTGCATCCCTCCTGAAGCTGCACGCTTGGTGGAAGAGGATGACCATCCTAGATAGAAGGAGTGTACCGATCTTCAGTCAAGGGATAGGCTTAATATACAAAAGGATCTTGACAGACTTGAATATTGGGCACTATCTAACAAAATGAAATTCAATGGTGAAAACAGTAAGGTTCTACATTTAGGCAAGAAAAACCAAATGCACAGGTACAGTATAGGTGGTACGTTGCTCAATAGCAGTAACTGTGAGAGGGATCTTGGAGTCCTAGTGGACAATCACTTAAATATGAGCCAGCAGTGTGCTGCAGCTGCCAAAAAAGCCAACACAGTGCTAGGCTGGATTTTTAAGAAGAGATTGGACAACCATTTGTCTGAAATGGTATAGGGTTTCCTGCTTGAGCAGAGGGTTGGACTAGAAGACCTCCAAGGTCCCTTCCAACTCTGTTATTCTCTTATTCTATGATTCTGACTGCCCAGTCCACCTCAGATAGCCTATTCTATTCTGTTCTGTTCTATTCTTAGCTATAATATAATCTCCTCCTCCTCCTCCTCCTCCTCCTCCTCCCCTACTCTCCTCCTCCTCCTCCTCCTCCTCCTCCTCCATCTCCTTTGCAGAAAAGTTGATCTTTTATGGATTTGCTTACAGATAAGGGATGGGATATGGGATGTAAAGACATGTATTTATAACGTTATGGGGTGAAGAATAGTAGTAATATTGTTAATATTAATATTATTTAATTGTTTATGGTATTGGTAATAAGTATTTTAGTGCTTTTAATAAATGAATGTTTACTATGTTATTCTGTTTTATAAAGATAAAAGAGGTACTGTGCTCTCAGTCCGGAGGGCAAAGAGAACTGTGTAGAGATAACAATGAAGAGTTTGCATATATTGAATTGGTCAAAAATTGGGCATTTTTTTATACTTGGATACTGCTTCTTGACTTTGTGCTTTAGAGAGAAAAAAATGAAATTCTGACTTTGGGACCTACTGAGTAGACAGATTTGTTCTTTTAGAAATGGCTAGCATGTATTAAATATGTAACAGTAAAAAGGTGAGGCTGTATTGTATAACTTTTATTCTATTAGGCTGAAAAAGTTTAGAAGTTAATAGTACTTCTTCTTCTGTCCCTTATGACAGAGGTCCCCAAATGGAGAGAGGTTTTTCCGCAGACCAGAGGGTGTGGGGTTTTGTGTGCTGCCTACATCCTGTGGATGGAGCTTTGCTTGTTTGTGCAGCCCGGTTGCTGGGATGCCGTGGCCCAGTACTGGTCCATGGACCGGGGGTTGGCGACCCCTGCCTTATCACACACTCTCCCTCTTTTCCTTCTCCTGCTTTTCCCTCTAATCTTTGTTTGTATTTGTATTTGTATTTGGTATTTTACATTATGATTTAAAAAATATGGGGGCATTTTCTAACGGAAAATAGCTATAACAAAGTTCTATCTAAACAGAAATAAACAAGGAAAGGCAAAAAAAGGTAGCAGATTGGTAAATTAGAGTGTTAAATATGCACATGCAAATATGTATTCTTCGCAACTAATACTAACGATCTTAACAAAATTCATTTTTGAATCCCAGAGGTGCTTTTTTTCAAAAGGCAACTGGGCTTTGTTTTTCCTTGAAGATGTTTTGCTTCTCATCTAAGAAGTCCAGTTGCCTTTTGAAAAGAGCACCTTTGGGACAACCATTACCTGGATGACCCCACAGACATTCATTTTTGAATGTTCATGGTATTTCAGTATTTAACACAGTATCAACCTTGTGAACTCTCAAGCTTCCTCCTTCCGTTATGTATTCAAGATGGGCAGTGATTAATATTTATGTGTTACTTATATGTAAGGGTATAGGTCTATACATATGTTGTATATAGTATGTTTAAGTGTGTGTTATGTATGTTTACACTTTGAGAACAAGCAACTAAATTTCATTTTTAATGTGTGCCATTGAGCCCACAGTAAAAAATGACAATAAAGGTTATCTATCTATCTATCTATCTATCTATCTATCTATCTATCTATCTATCTATCTATCTATCTATCTATCTATCTATCTATCTATCTATCTATCTATCTATCTATCTATCTATCTATCTATCTATCTATCTATCTATCTATCTATCTATCTATCTATCTATCTATCTATCTATCTATCTATCTATCTATCTATCTATCTATCTATCATCTATCTATCTATCTATCTATCTATCTATCTATCTATCGATCTATCTATCTATCGATCTATCTATCTATCTATCTATCTATCTATCTATCTATCTATCTATCTATCTATCTATCTATCTATCTATCTATCTATCTATCTATCTATCTATCTATCTCATGGGGTTCTGCCACCCTTGCCAAAATATTGGGAAAGAACCCATCATTACTCAAGTTTACTGATTTGAGGCTGTGCCTAATCCATGATGGCTTATGAAGTCCATCAGTAAGTATAGCTTAGTCCACGTTGCATTGATTTTACGTGCTTCGGAAAAAGCAGAAAGACCGTAGTCTCTTTCAGTCTTAAAGGAAGGAGGATCCATGATTAAATTTCAGGAAGAGATATGATTCACACAAAGATGCCCATGTCTCTACTTCCTGAGGATTAAATATGTTCATGGGTACCACTCTGCCCTTAGGCAATGACATTTATGATCAGGCAAAGGTTCAGTCATGAACCATGACTATCCTACATTGACCCTCAAGAAGAAGACTTTGATGCTTTGGCTAGATCTTGCCCATGTCATGAAAAGTAGCACGGTAGAGAATGATTCTCATTTTTGTGATCCTAGACTAAGGAGAGAAGTAAGCCTAGCTGTTATTTTTAGTCAGTCTGTGCTGAAACCTAGAAAGTTCTTTACACTATAAATTTTATCCTGCAGCCTATTTGGTATTCTTCTCAGCCATATCCCCTCACAACGAGGATCAAAAGAACTACAGTAGCAACACTAGTAAAAGATTGGAGAACTGCTGGAATTAACTAAAAAGCTTCCTTTTTCTAGGGAAGTGTGTAAAAGACTGGGTAGTGCATTGCATCCAAGACCCATAGCAAATGGTGATTTCACTGTTATTGCACACAAGTGGATATTACTATTTTTAGTGATCTGTAGCAGTACATTATGGCAGTATGGAGAAAGCGGGTAATTCAGCTGTTTTCTGTGGTGATCTGATCCAAACCAAGAAATTGTCATACATAAATGCTGTGATCCTGTTATACTCAACCTTGTATTTCTGTATAAGGTATATCTCCTTCCAACTGAGCCTGACTGCTGGTGAATTCAAGGTCATGTAGTTTTCTTAGCAAAAATACAGATGTTATATTTGCCATCTTTAAAAGATTCTTTCAGCTTCCCAGTCTAAACCCCACCCTGGGTTTTACTTGTGATGTCTCCTCTAAATCCTAACCATATCCAGCCCTGTTTCACTTATTTCAGGATCAGCCAAGGTTAGTTAGATGCTGCCACCTAGCTGGACACATACTGCATATGTTTAAATAACCTTAGAGCACAGCAATGCCCTACAGTGTCCAATGATCTCTTTCAAAAGAATCCAAAATATTGTAAACATGAGTTGCCCTGAACCTTCTTATCATTCATATGTGATACATGATACTGCAAAAATATTTTACTTCAACTTTACTTCAGTCAGCCATTACTCTTATTGAGAAGCAATGAGACAATAACTCTTTATTTTAAACATTTAGTACTACTTGCTTCTGACCATTTCAATTATAATTATTTGTTTAATCAATTTAGATGGCTGCTCATTCTATAACAGCAATGTAGGTAAATAACATAAAATTAAAAATTCAAATGCAGCTAAACAATAATAAGTATGCCCAATGGCAACTGAAGACAACAACAATTGTCAGCAAATGGAACATCAATTTCGCAGGCCCAATTAATCTCCTGACCACCAAGTCTGGGGAAGCAGCCATGTTTTAAAGACATTTTGAAATGTCAGTAGGGTTTGGGTCAATGAGAATTTGGTGGTGGTGGGGACACACAGTATTCCAGAAAATAGATCCTGAAACAACACCCCCCCCCACTTCCTAGGATCCTCCAAAGGACATCTTCTGACAGGCAGGAGCCCAAGTATGTCCTTTCTGTTGGACCTAATGAGATGGCTAAGAACAGTTAAGAGCCAGTTTGGTGTAGTGGTTAAAGTATCAGGCTAGAAACTGGGGAAAATATGAATTCTAGTCCCACCTTAGGCATGGAAGCTAATTGGATGAGTTTGAGCCAATCAGCAGGAGACTGTGAGTTCTAGTCCTGCCTTAGGCATGAAAGCCAGCTGAGTAACTTTGGGCCAATCACCAGGAGGTTGGAAGTTCTAGTCCTGCCTTAGGCATAAAAGCTAGCTGAGTAAATTTGGGCCAGTCCCTCTCTCTGAGCTGTAGGAAGCAGGCATTTCTGGGGGGGGGGGGGAACCTTGCCAGGAAAACTGCAAGGACTAATCCAGGGAGTCAACACTGATTCAAAGGACTGTCTCAGAAAAAAACAAAAACAATTTGGGTACTGTCACAAATAGCCTGATGCCCTGAATTATCCAAAACCATCACTTCCTTTATCCTAATTTCTCTCTGGAAAAAAGGAGCCAAGAAAAAAACAACACCACCATATAAATAGTTTGCTACAAACTGAACTTCCTCTGGAAGTAGGAAAGCCGGTGAAAAATTATATTTGTCAATGTGCTTCTCTGCCTTTCCCCTGTTATGACTCTTGAGGGAACATTGAACAGCGGTAGATGCTCTTGCTACCTCAGCAAATGAGATGGTGGGAAATTAAATAGCAGATTCTATTCACATTCCACATCAATTCCAGGATGAGATGCTTGCTGTACTGTTCTTTGCAAACAACTTGAATTTGATCAATTAGTCTGAGTTAATATTCCAATTAATGTTCCCCTAATTTATTAATGTCCTACTTCCTTTGGCCTGGAAGGCAGCCTCACTAGGAGTTTTATAAAAACAAACATTCAAACAAACAAGGGAACCACAGAAACACATTTAAATGAGTGAATGCACACACAGTAATAAACAATGAAATCCAGCAGTGACCAACATAGAGATAAGCAGCAGACACGATATCAACATATGGTCACTACGCAGCTAAAATGCAACCACAGGGAAACAGGAGTGGAGGGATCGGGTTATAATGTGAGAAAGAATTATGAAGGCAGGAGGTTGAAGAAAACCCACGGGAAGTAAACAGTACTTGGGATATAAGTACTTGCAAGTAGATGCTAGTTGTCACTCCATGGGTTGGGGCCACATTAAACGAAGGAGCGTCTTTTCCCAGTAATATATACCTAACTCTCTAGAACGGGGAGGCAGAGTAGATTATGGGGAGTCAGGGTAGGTTATGGAAGAAGGAGTGTTATGTATGTTTGCTGCCTTGAGATAGAAGATAATAGATGATAGATAGATAGATAGATAGATAGATAGATAGATAGATAGATAGATAGATAGATAGATAGATAGATAGAGAGAGAGAGAGAGAGAGAGACAGACAGACAGACAGACAGACAGACAGACAGACAGACAGACAGACAGACAGACAGACAGACAGACAGACAGACAGACAGACAGACAGAAAGACAGACAAAAATATGGGATAAAAAGCCCCTAATAAATAAATACTTGGGAAGTAGGGAGATAATTTGATCAGTATCTGAAATGAATCAAACATTACAGGTAGTCCTTGCTTAAAGTCCCTAATTGGAACTGGAAGGGTTTTTTTTTTTTTTTGCTAAGTGAAGCAGTCATTAGACAAAACATCATATGACTGCACAATTTAACAGCAATTCTGGTAGTCCTGCACTTGCCTCTGCTTCAAGTCCTTCCACCCATGTATCTCCTCCCATCTCTGGCCTGTAGACCACCTTGCACTCTGTTGTCTATTTCTGTCACCCCTGCCCCCATCACCCTAGCTGACCTTTGCTGTCTTCTTCATCCTACTGATGATGTGGTGTGCCCAGCAGAGGCTGCTGCTGACTCTTCCCAAGGCCCTTGTAGGCTCCCCAAAGCCTTGAGAAGGCCCAGAAACTGCCTTGTTTAGGCACATCTCCTCAGTAAGATAACCTTTGTTGTCATTTTTTTACTGTCAGCACAGAATCACTGCCAGTTGTTAAGTTAGTAACATGGTTGTTAAGTGAATCTGGCTTCCCTATTGACTTTGCTTGTCGCAAAAGATGATCACATGACCCCAGGACACTGCAATTACTATAATGAACTAGTTGTCAAGTGTCCAAATTTTGATCGTGTGACCATGGGGTTGCTCCAATGGTCGTAAGTGTGAAAAATGGTCATAAGTCACTTTTCCCAGTGCTAATGTAACTTGGAATACCACAAGGTGATGGATGGATGGATGGATGGATGGATGGATGGATGGATGGATGGATGGATAGACAGACAGACAGACAGACAGACAGACAGACAGACAGACAGACAGACAGACAGACAGACAGACAGACAGACAGAAAGACAGACAGACAGACAGACAGACAGACAGACAGACAGACAGACAGACAGACAGAAAGCTGAGCTGAGCTGAGTTGAGCTGATGAGATGAGATGAGATGAGATAATCTTTAGTGTCATTTTTTTATTGTGGGCACACTGGCACACATTAAAAATGAAATTCTGTTGCTTGCTCTCAAAAGTGTACACATACATAACACACATATAAACATGATATATACAACATACATATATACCTACACCCTTACATATAAATACATATAAATAATCACTGTCCATCTTGAATACATAGTGGAAAGAGGAAGCTTGAGAATTCACAAGGTTAATACTGTAGGGAACCAAACTGTGATTGAATCTGGATGTTCTGCTTCAGATTCCACAAAGCCTCCTCCCAGAAGGTAACCAGGAAAACAGGTTGTGAAGAGGATGTGTAGTGTCCCAGACAATCCTGCAGACCGTACTCAAACAACGCTTATATGCTATGTAGCTCAAGGGGCATGATGGCTCAGTGGTAAAGAGGTTGAGCTTGTCAGCTGGAAAGCTAAGCGTTTGAGACCCGAGCACCATGCAAAAGGGTGAGCTCCCATCCTTACCACAGCTCCTGCCCACCTAGTAGTTCGAAAGCCTGCAAATGTGAGTAGATTAATAAGTATTACTTGGGTGGGAAGGTAACAGCGTTCTGTGCATCTTAGCATATAATCACGCTGGCCACATGACCATGGAAAATATCTTCAGACAATGCTGGCTCCCTTGGCTAAGAAACAGAGATGAATGCTATATCCTAGAGTTGGACATGACTGGATAGGGATACCTTTTTTAAAAAAAAAACCTCAGCAGCAGGAGGAAGAAGATAGAAAGGTCAGTTGGGGACAGTGTAGTTATGTGGCGGCAGGAGTAGGCGCAGGAGTAGAGCGTTGGGTGCCTGCAAGTGCCTGAATTTTAATCAGTGACCCCAGAGGTACTGTAATGATCATAATTTCAAGGACCAGTCATAACTATCATTTGTTCAGCACTGTTGTAACATTGAATGCACATTGAATGAATAGTTGTTAAGCGAGCACTACCTGTATCGGGTAGATTAATTGATAGTTTCAAATTACTGAAAACTACTTGGAGTTTTGTAAGTGAGGAGCCCTCGGTGCTCTCTGGGCTTGCTTGTTTTCTTGCAGATGTTGCACGGGTAGCACTGATGATGTTACCTAGTTTGGGTCATGAAACATCTGCAAGAAAATAACCAAGCTCAGAGAGCACCAAGGACCCCCTCATTCCAACCCTGAGCTACAAATATTCTCCTTCATTACTTTGTTAGGTCTTTATTCCGTATTTGACTTCTGTACCCTAGAGTTGGACATGACTGGATAGGGATACCTACCTCCAACTAATATTTTATATCTCTAATATTTTATACTTCTAATAGGGAGAGGGAGAGGGTAGGGGAGGGAGAGCAAGGGAGAGGGAGGGAGGGAGGGAGCGAAAGAGAGAAAAAACACTAAGGAAGAGTGAGCAAGCACAGAGATTTTAATATAATTGAGAATAAGCTGAAGACTCAACACCGGATGGAACAGTAATTAAAATTCTGATCACGCCATGCCTACAATCACAGCAATAACACTATACATGCACTCATTAAGGAGACATTCAGTTAGTCTCTTTGCAATCAGGTTTAAAATTATTTTACTCTCTCTTTGTTGGATTCCCTATAAGCATCTATTAAAGTAACAAATACTTTGAGAGAGAGAGAGAGAGAGAGAGAGAGAGAGAGAGAGAGAGAGAGAGAGAAGGAAGGAAGGAAGGAAAGAAAGAAAAAGAAAGAAAGGAAAGAAAGAAAGAAAGAAAGAAAGAAAGAAAGAAAGAAAGAAAGAAAGAAAGAAAGAAAGAAAGAAAGAAAGAAAAAAAGAAAGAAAGAAAGAAAGAAGGGTGGGAGGGTGGGAAGGAAGGAAGGGTGATGGAGGGAGAGAGGGAAAGAGGAAGGAAGGAAGGAAGGAAGGGGGAGGGAGAGATGGAGGAAGGAAGAAAGGAAGGAAGGAAGGAAAGAAAGAAAGAAAGAAATATTTTTATTTTTTTTTAATGAGATAAATATATTGTTTTTCAAACAAACTCTTACCTGCTCTTCTCACAACCCACTACCCCCACATTCCCAGCAGCTGAATTACAGATGCTGTATCTTCTGACACTAAGAAGCAAAAAATCACTACAAAGGGATTTGGCTTAGATATCAAGCACATGCTTTGCATGAGAAAACATATCAGTTTTACTTCCCAATATTTTCAGTGACCAAGGATCTAAAGATTAGAGAAGCACAAGATGATGGATCTTAGTGAATTGATATCCTCCATGTCACTGGGATTACTGTTGAAATCAGACTTTAGCTGCCTATCATGTTTCCTACTACTCTGAATATTATAATGTCGGTCTCAATGGATTACATATATGGAAAAAAATGTATTTCACTGATGGAATAATGGTTAAATAATTAAAAAGAAAACATGCATTTTAAATATGCATTTTGTAGCAATCCTCCTCTCTTGAAATATTGGTAGCACTTAAAATAAAGCTATACCTGTATTTTCAGAAGTTGTGATGGTCACTGCATTGGGAACTACTAGGGAATTGTGAAACTGTTGCATTTATGTGCATGTCCGTCATGCTATTCTCTTCTAATCCAGACAATGATATGCAAAAGGCATAATTCACAGAAGGCAGGCAGACAGGCAGAAATATGAGAAAACAAATGGAAACATAATTAAATCTCATTTACATCACTATAAGTCCAGATCTTTCTACCTTGCACACCATTCTTGCTCCCTTCATTTATTGATTTATTTCTATTTATTTAGATATCATATTTATATAGCTGCCCATCTCATAGATTCGTGACTCTGGGTGGTGTACTTTAAAAAAAAACAATCATTAAAAGTAATTAAAAAAAACCAGCAATTAAATCACCAGTCAAAATAACCAATAATGGAGCAGCAG
Source organism: Azemiops feae (assembly GCA_023970755.1). Taxonomy (NCBI): domain Eukaryota; kingdom Metazoa; phylum Chordata; class Lepidosauria; order Squamata; family Viperidae; genus Azemiops; species Azemiops feae. The sequence goes on along the minus strand of JALGBA010000033.1, from coordinate 5,037,634 downwards.
AGAGAGTTATTGTTATGGACAATAATACCATCTCATTAATTCACTGCTTGCTCTCTCTCCATCCTTCTGAGGTCGGTAAAATGAAGACCCAGATTGTCTTACTTTAGGAGGAGTTGATGATCCATGAGGTGAGTGCAATGGCAGAAAATGCCTATATCCTGGGTCCTGCCAGTAACTTTTTAATGGGTGGGATCCACATCATAGTTCTTCTGCTGGATTTAATGGAATAGGCAGGTGTAATTGGGTGGAGACAGTCCTCAGATATCATGACCATATAGTCCTTTATCCATTATTTTCTTTCTTTCTTTCTTTCTTTCTTTCTTTCTTTCTTTCTTTCTTTCTTTCTTTCTTTCTTTCTTTCTTTCTTTCTTTCTTTCTTTCTTTCTTTCTTTCTTTCTTTCTTTCTTTCTTTCTTTTTCTTTCTTTCTTTCTTTCTTTCTTTCTTTCTTTCTTTCTTTCTTTCTTTCTTTCTTTCTTTCTTTCTTTCTTTCCTTCCTTCCTTCCTTCCTTCCTTTCTCCTTTCTTTCCTACCTACCTACTTACCTACCAACCTACCTACCTTTTCTCCCTTCCAAAATGTATAAATTGCCCAATTCATTCACAGTGACTCCAAATTGCTCACAAAAGCAAAACCCCAAGTCAAAACCCAATAAACACCAACCCTTCTAGTGACAACAATCAAATAAACTACTTAATGAGCGCCATGTCACCCTGAGGTCCCCAGACCTGCTGGCAAAACCATGAGTTCAGTCCTTTTGAAAAAGTATCAAGGAGGTGATCAGTCTTATATATCTCAACTAACTTAGCTAGAATAAAAACACTTCCCAGTGTTAGAGGACCAACCATCTTAGTTGAATACCCATAGCCTGTTGGAACAGTCAATTCCTCATAGGTTTTCTAAACAGCGAAAGTTCTATTTATTTTTAGATTGTAATTTCTCCCCTTCAGATAGGCTTTCCATTTCACTTCCTCCCCCCCAGTAATAGATGTTGCATGTACTGTAATTGAGGTGGTCTGCAACTGAATTCTGTTTGCTTTACCTACATGGCCCTACATCAATTGCTTTTTTAGTCTGCCCTCAGATTTCCCTAAAAGTCTTTCCTTTATCCTCCTGCCTTTCACACTAAATACAATTTTATCGCTTGTCATAGTGCCAGTTACAGAATCAAATTTGCAACTGCTGGCTTCAAGCTGGAATTCTGTAACAAATTATACAATGATATTTCCCTGAGTGTGCTATCCTTTTTTTTTTTTTAAAGTAACACTCAGATGCTGTTTTCCAACATGTGGCACCGCATATATCAAACTTCAAAAGACACTTTTCAATATCATTTAGGCCAAAAGCATAAAGAAAAAAAAAATCAAATCTGTTATTAAGTACAAGAGCTTCCTCCCTCCCTTTAATGTAACAAAATAGATACTTACCGTTTCTTACAAATGTCCTTCTACTGGTTGCAACCAAATAGAAAAGAAAATCCTGTTCCTAAACACTTCCAATCCTGAGATAAATTTTCTCGTTAATATAAGCAGAAGAGAAAGCGAAAAACGTCTGCAGTGCTCCAAGTCGTCACAATAAGGTAAAGAGGTAAAGGGGTCCCTGTGGCTTTTACTCCGCTAGTTGTTGCTGACTATCACGGATGGTGCTCATCTCTGTTTCAAAGCCATTGAGCCAGCACTGTCTGAAGACATTTCCATGGTCACGTGGCCAGCATGACATCACGGAGCACTGTTAACCATCCCACTGAAGTGGTATCTATTTATCTACTTGCATTTGCATGCTTTCGAGCTGCTAGGTTGGCAGGAGTGAGGACGGGAACTCACCCCATCACGTGGTACTCAGGTCTCGAACCTGAGCTGCTGGCTGTCCAGCCAACAAACCCAGCATCTTAACCACTAAGCCACTGTGCCATCACTATAAAAACAAGCCAGAACAAGCCATCATAGGAAATTTTTCCCCTCTTTGCCTTATTTATTTAATAAAACACACCAGAAGCAAGAAAAATAATAGAAAACAGAAAAATAGAAAATAGAAAGGAAAAGAGCAATGTGAATAATGCAATCACAAGAAAAGCTCTCTCTATAAGATTCATAAAAGGTTTGTATGTGTATTTGTGCATATGTGTATGTTTACACACACACACACATACAAGAATATAAGCACATCGACACTTTAGATAACATTTTCATTAAAAGATTGAAGTCTTCAAGACACTGGATAATTGGAACCATAGTTTGGTCTTTCCAATGTTGAAGACATGATTTCTTGGCAACGAAAGGGATAGAAAATCCATTTGCATTGCTAGTTGTCAATTTTCATGCAGTAGGTAAGTTTTTCAAAACAATGCATCCATCTAAAAGTATTAAATTTTATTTCAAAATCAAATTAACAGAATAATTACTTCTTCCCAGAACATAATAACAAAGTTAAAAGCATGTTTTAATGAAGCACTATTTGTTGAAAAAGCCATATTCTAACCTCTAATAAAGTTTTCATTATTGAGGTTAATATATTTTTTCATGGACTCTCCACTTTGGGATTCAATTCAATTTTATAAAATATGTATCAGACTGATTTATTGATAATTTATATTTATAAAGACAAGCTCCTCCCCAAGATGGCTGCTGAAGGCTTTTTTTTCCTGCCGATGATTTGCTGATTTTGCTGCCAAAGCTGGTTTTTTGGCAGTGCTCGTCCCTGGATTTCAATGGTCAGAAAGTCATGGGCATCCCTCTTCCTTTTGGCATTTTTTTAAAGCATGCCTGAGTCTTAACTTCACTTTTTGAACTTTTACTTTGCTTTTTAATTTTTAAAATAGACCATCTGGCTGAATGCTGATTTATTTCAACCCCCTGCTGGACTCTAGATGCTCTTTTTCTTTTCTTTTTCCTTTTGATTTATGCTGTTGTTCCAAATAGCGTTTGTTTTCCCATATGGAAACAAGGCACACTCTTGGATGGTAAAGTGCTTTCGCTTGATTTACATTAATTTTGGACTCTCACCACAGGGCTTTTGCATGTTTTTAATTTGTAAAATTCTTGGAATTTATTTCTTCTTAATTTTTCTTTTAATCTTGTTTTGTTTTGTGGTTTTTTTTTTTTATTCTTTTTTGTTTTTATTTTTTGGGGAGTTTTGTATTTTAATTTTTCTTCGAATAAAATAAAAATAGAAGTAAAAAAATATTTATGAAGACAGATTGCAGACTTTTTGTAACCATCGGATTCAGTGATCTCATCTAATAATTTAGATGACTGTGGGACTGGAAATGCCACTGGTCTGTAGTAAATATTGCCAGTGGGTATAATGGTAGAAAGGAACCTTGAGAGATAGAAATCCTGCCTAGGGACCAATCAGGTAAGAGATCTGCATAATGGGCAAAGACACTCAAAAGGGATTCTCCATAACTTTTTAGGTTTTAGACGAGACAGAGGAAGATTTGTATTACCAGACTTGCAAGATTTATATCAGACTTCTCCGATAGACCAGACAGGAAACATGTCCAGGTGAGCTATCATAATATTACACTATGAAGTCAGTGTGAACTCTTAGAAAACATATAGATTTCCTTCAGAATGATCTGTCCTCAACTGAGTCCATCAGGTCTTCCAACACTGTACCCATCTCAGAGATAATTGAGTCTAACCACCTTGTTGCTGGCCATCTTCTTCATATAAACAACATAGTTAATTAAAGCTGAAAGTTAGCTCCAGGCTCAATCCTGAAAGATTCTCTAAAACAGCTAGGACTTTACAATTTTATGAAAGGCCCCAAGAGTAGGAGCTATCTTTATCATAGTCAGTAAGCTGTTGCACCCAAGGGAAGTCCCACAGAGGAGATCTGCCTTTAGGGCCCCCTCCCATCACACCTTTTGGTAGATGGGGGATCCTCAACCAGCAGTCTTTCAATAAAATTTGCTTTAAGTTGATTTTGTTTTGCGATGACATCATGAGCACATCCATGTAGAGTAGTTTCTCGAATAGCAAGAGAAAAGTGATTTGACTTTGCCTTCTATTAGGATTTTTTCTCCCCCAAATCTCATTATAGTTTTCACCTGAGATTCCTACATGGTCTTTTTATTGAGTATGACTGATCAGTTCCAACCCTGTTTAGCTACCCAATTTGGCCAGGTTAACCAATCCATAAAATTTCATAAAGTCAAGTTTAATTCAAGGAGACTCTGCTTTTACAGTAACTATGAAACAGTGCAACCTCCTGAGACATCATTTGGCCTTAATGTATGAACCCAGAAAGTTTACATTCTGTACCCAAATAATATGCACACCAGCTGTTTTTCACCTTGTGAGGACCAATTAGTGCAGATTTTATCTTGGCTCTTTGGACATCCACAATAGTTTCTTTAAAAAAAATCTGCAAAAATCTGAGCAAAAGCCTTCCCATTTTGTATATGTGTGAGACATTAGTACATCCCTGTGTGATCTCCAATCCCCAGACTCAGCTGCTTAGCTGAGTACCATTTCTCCTTTGACTTTTTTTTTAATTTTTAAAAAGTTTTTTATTAATAATATAAAATTAAAAAAAAACATTGGACATAGATATGACATCACTGGTTCCATACATCTTCCGTCACTTTACAATAATATTACTATTCATATAAACGTATAGTTCTTAAGCTTTATTCATTATTTAAGCAAAATATAATATAATATTAATACTTCCCCCCTTATTTCTGCATGTTTATTTATCTCTTAAACATACATTTATCTATAATAACATCTATATTTTTGTTCTAACACTATACATTTGTCTTGGCAACCCTCTTGTTATCTATCCAATCATAAAATTGTTCCCAGATTTTGTAGTACTTAGTTTCACTTTTATCCTTGAGTTCCAAAGTGAGTCTGTCCATTTCTGCGCAGTTGAAAATTTTCAGTAATATTTCCTCTTCAGTTGGAATACCTTCCTCTTTCCATTTTTGAGCGAAGGCTATTCGTGCCGCTGTGACTATATGCAGTAATAAATATTTTGTATCTTTCTTATATTTTCTTTCTATAATTCCCAATAAGAAAAATTCCGGTTTGACCTCTATATCTGTTAGCAAAATTTCCTCCAGCCAGTTCTTTAGTAAATTCCAAAATTTTTGCGCCTTTGGGCATTCCCACCACATGTGGTAGTAATTCCCAACGGTCTCTCCACACTTCCAGCATATCGAGGATTTCCCCTTATTCATTTGTGCTAATCTTGTGGGGGGGAGGTGCCACCTGTAAAACATCTTATAGAGGTTTTCCTTGTAGGAAGTTGCTAGTGTGATTTTTAATTTTTTTCCCCATAAACTTTGCCAATTGTCCAGATAAATATTATGCCCAAAATATTTACACCAAATTATCATTGTTTCTTTCACCTGTTCCTTGATCATATCTTGTTCTAATAAATATCGATATAGTTTACTTATAATCTTGCCTTCCCTGCTAAATAAAATTTTATCTAATTCTGATGATTCTTGCTTTATGCCCCATTTCTTTTTATCTTTATTAAATTTAGATTGAATTTGGAGATACGCCCACCATTCCAATTCGATTCCTTCTTCCTTTAAAGTATTTCTCACTTTTAATTCTCCTTTCTCATTCAAAATGTCTTTATAGGTGACAGCTCCCCCTTTTTGATCTCAATTTCTTACTTTTTTTCCCAATTCATTTTACAGTTTATTACACCTTTACTGACATATTGCCAAACCCCATTAAAGTAAAACAAAACAAAACAAAGCTAACATCTCAGACATGGAACACCAAAATAAAAGCAATACACAAAATGGCACTGATTAGTAATCAAGAAGTTCGTCTAAGTGCTATTACTATTGCTAAGAACCATGGTGGCACAGTGGTTAGAATGCGGTATTACAGGCTAATTCTGCTGACAGTTCAGCAGTTCAAGTTTCACCTGCTCAAGGTTGACTCAGCCTTCCATCCTACCGAGATCAGTAAAATGAGGAACCAAATTGTTAAGGGCAGTATGCTGACTCTGTAAACCACTTAGAGAGGGTTGTAAAGCACTGTGAAGCGGTATATATGTCTAAGTGATATTGCTATAATACTATGACCTATGGGGCTCATCCCTCATATTTAAATGAGAGTTCAAGAGTCAGAAGTTGATAGAATGTAGGGCAATGGTTTCTTTGGGTAAAGAAACACAGTAAGAGCAAATATAACAACATCAACATAATACCCAGACTTGATTGCTTAATCTGTCCTCAATTGTTCAAAAGACCTGGCAAGCAATTTAATTTTCCTTTACTTCTGCATAAATTCTAGCTCTCTTTGTTAGCTCCAGAGTGCAATTGAGATAGTAAATCATTTCTAGAAGCACGAGGCCGAAGAGACACCAGCCTGAAGATGACGAATGAGACTTCGTCGAAACGTCGCCAAGACACTTTCAATTTTACGCGGGAGAAAACCCGAATTACCAAAGACCTACATACAAACACCCGTGAAAACCTCAGAAAACATATATATATATATATATATATATATATATATATATATATATATATAAAACTAGATTTGAAGCAAAATACTCAGAGGTCCTCTAAAATTCAGATTGTTTTTTTTAAAAGAAATCCAAATCCCACATAATATTCACTGAAGATTTTGTTGAATTTTATTCTACATCTTTTTTGCCTGGGACATTTAAACTATTGAATCAAAAAGTATGCCAGACTGGTCAGTGTGACTACCTCTTCCTTTACATCCTCAAACCCATAAGATATGAATGAAATAAAGCTGCCACTTAACTAAATTTAACAATTACTGCTACATGGTATATTCATTTTCCATTTGTACTAGCCATCAGCAGTTTTTCAACCTCATCTCAATTTCCTATAACTTTTAAGCCATGCTGATGTTAAAGGAAGGAAGAATTGAATACTCTCTTAAGAAACAATTTTTCCTGTGCTTTGAATTAATATCAGCATTTAACAAGGACATAGACAGAGTCTAGAGATGTAGAAAATGTTCCCTAATCTTTCTATGTATTTTTACGCTTCCCCAACCATGACATTGTATTATATATTTAGCATCTTTCTCAGGAAGAGACAAAGTGTGTCTCTAGTCATAATGGGAAACTGTCTCTGACTGATGTGCTGATAGAGCTAGGATTTGGGAAAACTAGGATGTAGGAACTATGAATTGCTTCCGAAGGAGGGAAAATCTTATTTGTTGTGCTTTGGCAAGGAGGCATCAACTTCTCTTTAAGAAATAACGGTTCATTTTCATTTGTCTTACAGCTGCAATTTGGCCTATTAATGAGACTTCAGATTGTTTTGATTCTCTAGCTTAGTCCTGAGGATGACCCTATGAAACATTTAATTCTTGGCTTCTGCCGCAAACTAACTATGGTTTTGCAAATCCAAATCTCAGCACCAGTTTGGCCATCTTGGTGAGTTAATTGTCTGTGGAGATTCGCAGTCATCCAGGTCATAGTTGTTTCAAGGGTGCTTTTTTTCCCATCAAAAGGCAACTGAAGAAAATGTTTCACTTCTCATCCAAGAAGCTCCATCAGTTCTGATGGTTATGGTGGTAGGAGGGATAGAAAGATAGGTAATAATAGTTGAGACTAGATGGTGGTGAGATGGAAGGGCAGGTTCTGATACGATGGTGGGGGGATGGAAAGATTGTATTTCTTTGCAGTCTTCTGGTCATTAACACTCTCCAAGAGTGTTGAGTTCATATGACCCCAAGGGCACAGATTAAACACCCAAGTGGTTTCAACAACTCTTAGTAAACAAACACTTATTTGAACACCCATTCCCAATGTAGACTGTTTGTGAATACTTTATTTGCTCTCATTTAGCTGAACAGAGACTACAGCACAGAAGCCACACCTGAAGTATTGCATCCAGTTTTGGTCACCACATTACAAAAAAGATGTCGAAACTTTGGAAAAAGTGCAAAGAAGAGCAACTAAGATGATTAAGGGCCTGGAGACAAAAGCATATGAAGAACAGTTGCAGGAATTGGGTATGGCCAGTCTAGAGAAAAGAAGGATTAGGGGGGACATGATAGCAGTATTCCAGTATTTGAGGGGCTGCCACAAAGAAGAGAGGGTCAACTTATTTTCCAAAGTGCCAGAGGGCAGGACAAGAAACAATGGTTGGAAACTAATCAAAGAGAGAAGCAACCTGGAATTAAGGAGAAACTTCCTAACAGTGAGGACAATTAACCAGTGGAACAGCTTTGCCTTCAGAGATCGTGGGTGCTTCATCACTGGAGGCTTTTAAGAAGAGACTGGACAGCCACCTATCTGAAATGGTATAGGGTCTCCTGCTTGAGCAGGGGCTTGTACTAGAAGACCTCCAAGGTCCCTTCCAGCTCTCTTCTGATTAAACTGGTAGCTTTGCACTATCCTCAGCTAATGGCTCATGTATAGCATTTCATAAAAAAGCTAATTTGCTGATAAGCTGCTGTTTCCAGGCCAAATGAACAGCGATCTTGAAAAAAAATTGGAACATGATCTCCTTTTGCTACGTAACATTTATTTGATTGGAGAGAAGCTATAGTGTAAAATATGTAACCAACAATAATCTGATCCTCAAATCGGTGGCTTTTATTTATTTAATGTAGAATTGGAAATAGGATGAGATGTCCCACTGAAATTGCATAGAACATAGCTGTATGGTAAATTTGCCCAAAGGAGAAGGTCACTTTAGAATCCTTCCGGCTGTCCATCTTGAAGAATTTTTGTCATAAGAAATCAATTTATAGGAGTATGGAGTTTGCTGAAATGATCGGTCCCGTAAGACTTTCTGGATAGTGAAAAATGAACTTTGTCAGCCTCCTGAGTGATTTACATTTTCCGGAGTAATTTAGATTAGTTGCTGTGTTTTTACATTCAGTGTGTGTGACTTCTTTTCTTCTCTTGGAAGCAGGAAGTAAGATGGACTATGTATGAGTCTGAAATACGGAGCCTGTAGTTTACAATGCACTAATATTTCCCCCCCCCCAGATCATTCATTTATGATTCACCTTAAGGTGGTTTGATTGAAATAATGAAAAGATATGGCTAATTGTGTTAAAAAGAATGACATTTGCCTTTGTAGGTATTATTAAGAAGTAAAGTTCTGCCGGACTAGACCATAGGTCTTAACCAATTTTGCATCCTTCTTCAGAATTGAAGCGGATGGATTTCTTCTATTACTTCCTACGGTTACATTGTGTTCCCACAAAGAATATCATAACTTCATTCATGAATTGGCTAATTTGTTCCTTTGACCAACAGTTCAAACCCTCTTGCATTCCGTTGACCCTTATCTGGTGCCAGTTTACTGCTGAACTTTAGCCAATTAAGTTCTTGTGCATAGGCTTTAACAATAAATCTTCTGAACTGCAACTTAATGCCTGATTCTGATCCTTTGGGTCTGATGGACATAGCCTTTTACACCACCTCTCCCCTCTTGTACCAGAATACACAAGCTTTCATATCTTTAAAAAGAAAAGTAATAGCTAGAACAACTAGAACAACTAGAAATAAAGTTTTCAAGGAAAGGGATATTCCTGTGGAATTACCTTCTTCTTACTTCCCACTCTCAAGTCAGATGTAGAGAGGAAAACCTATAGGAACACCAACAGTTTACAATTTGTAATGGGATGAATAATGCAATCCTTCTGGAAGATAAACTCTTTTTTTTTTTTTTTGAGCAGCTATTGCCCCTGAAAATCAAGAGAAACATTAAAAATGCATTTGCTGCTGATAGGTCAAATTCATTCTGGCTGGCATAAATAGGACAGATGAGCTCTTCAAATGTCTGATGACTCACAGGTAATGCAATATTTATCATGTTCTTATGGTCATTGCCACAAAGTCCCCAATAATTTGTTTTCTCTTGCCATTGGTATTTTGTGGTGCTTGTCATAAATTATCCATCAGGAGCTTACTTTGTTCAACCTTTTTCTCACTTTACCTATCTAGCCCCTGCTCTCATTCATCAAAGCTTCACCAATTCACAGACTAAAATGAAGATATAATTTTTCTTTTTCTCATTTGGATGAATTGGGTGATGCCTGAGTGTGGGTTTGTGAAAACATAACCTGATATGGTGGAGGAAAAAATAGGACTTAATAAGAGTATGAGCAGGAACAGAAAGCATGGACAAGTCATGCTATAATGGGGATCCATAACACCTTGTTTTGACAGGAGTGGATACCCCATGAACCATGCACAATATACAACCACATAATTAATTTTATTTATATCTCTCCGTTATTACTTTATAAAGAACTCGAGGTGGTGAACATATCTAATACTCCTTCCTCCTCCTGTTTTCCCCACTAGCTTGTGATGTGCTAGCTTGTGATGTGATGGGCTGAGAGAGAATGACTGGCCCAAAGTCACCCAGCCAGCTTTCATGTCTAAGGTGGGACTAGAACTCACAGTCTCCTGGTTTCTAGTCTGGTACCTTAACCACCACACCAAACTGTCTTATTAATACTATTGTACTATTGTATTGTATTAATACATTAATACTATTGTTCAGTAACTACTTCTCAGGGTATGCCTACAACTGTTCATCTCTATAGGACTTTATTTTAGTTTTTAAGTAGTTTTCCCCATTCTTAATTTAAAAATAAAAAAACCTCCTAGATTCTACTCAGTATTTTAAACTTTTTCCCGGTGTACTACTCAAGTATAGATCAGCTCTGATTAGATACAGATCGTTTCTTACATTATCATTTAATTCTAAATTTGATGATTTAAATTGATTCAGAAAATTGGGTTTAAATCGGTTCAGTTTTTATAAATGGCATTTGTACACTTTCTTTCTGAATTATGAAACTGATTTGAATATCTCTGATCCCAATGTAATGACCCAGTTCAACTTTATGATTCAGTTTTGGAAGGTTAAGTCTGTGATACACTTTTGTAAATAATTATCCTAATCTAGGAATGTTTGAACTTCAGCTGTATTGAATTTTGTTAAATTAATATGTTCTAGTTTGGACAGGCTTTTTACAGTAAATCGGATAAATTTACACTGAAATGCTATTTAATTTCTTACCTATCGCAATCCAAAATCCTTTTGAGGACAGAAGCAAAAGGAATGGTCCAGAACACAGACCTGTATTGGAAAGCTTTCCTTCTCTGAGCTTTGGTTGATGGACAAAATGAGAATCAACACTTTCTCTGGAATAAAAAATGAAAAGTTCTTCAACAGAGTTCCACTTTTAATTTAAAATACTCTGACACACAACAATAACAAATGAATAGAGTTCAAGGTTAGAATGCTAGGATGTAAGGATTCTAAAAGTTTGATCTTTCATTTGCAGATGTTACATTTCCTGTATCTTCCTGTATCTTCAATGCTACAGTCTCGGAAAAATGAGGTTTTGTTGATTAGTTGTAGAATAAGCAGTTGCCTGACCTACCAGCCTCAGAAACACAGCCTGGTTTTTAAAGACAACAGGTTTTGGGCCATTCTAATCTGTGAGGCAAGGGTATTCCACAGAGCAGGGGCCACTGCAGAAAAGGCCTGTCTTCTAATTCCCATCAGTTGATGCTTTTTAGCTGACAAGATCTGCAACATGCCCAATCTCTTAGATCACACTGAACAGGAGAGACTCTTGGAAAAAGGTGATCCCTCAGGTAACCTGGTCCCAAGCCATGTAGGGCTTTAAAGGTGACAACCGGCATCTTGAATTGCACCTGGAAACATACCAGTAACCAATGCAGCTCACAGAGTAGTGATGTTCTGTTTGCTATATATTTGGCACCATTTACTACTTGCACAGCTGCATTCTGCAACAATTGAAGTTTCTGAATGCTCTTCAGGGGCAACCTCATGTAGAGAGCATTGCAGTAGCTTATAATTATAAGGGCATGTGTGAGCAGAGCCTCCCGGTACAGGAAAGGGCACAACTGGCACACCACCCAAAGGTGTGCAAAGGCTCTCCTAGCCATGTCTGTCATCTGCTCTTCGATGCTGGCAATCACAAGTTATCTTCAAAGAGAGTCAGAAGTGTCCAAACTTGGCAACTACAAGACTTGTGCCCCAGAGGTGCTTTTTCAAAAGGCAACTGGACTTCCTTTGTTTTTCCTTGAAGAAGTTTCACTTCTCATCCAAGAAGCTTCATCCATTCTGACTGCTGAAGCTTCTTGGATGAAAAGTGAAATGTCTTCAAGGAAAAACAAAGGAAGTCCAGTTGCCTTTTGGAAAAGCACCTTTGGGGACAACCATGACCTGGATGACAGAGAATCTCCATAGACATTTAAGACTAGTGGGTTTTAACTCCCAGAATTCTGGAATTTGAAGCCCACAAGTCTTACAGTTACCAAGGTTGGACATCCCGCCATAAGTGATGCAAATCTGAGACAGATTGTATTGAAGCTACAGGCCAACTATCCACAAACTTGTTTTTCCAAACCTTTTTTTAACTTGTTTTTTCTGGCTTGAATTTAATTGTATGATGCCAGCGCTAGCTTGAAGCCAAGTAGCTACTAATTTTTTGGGTTGTTGAAAAGAAAATGCAGACGATTCATTACAGGTAAACGGTACGTGATGTCTACCTTTTTTATAACGTAAAATTTATGGAACAGGAGGGCTCTTTTAAAACATTTTATTTTAAATACCACGTCTTTTCACACTGAGTTCCTATTGTTTTGCATTTATTGGGAAATGATTTATGGAAAAAAGCAGTTGAGTATTACAACTTTTCTATTTTTATAGTACAGTTTTTCCCCCTGCAATTCTTTCTCTTCAGTTTTCTTTATTATAAATTCCAGGCCCTGCATTCAGTAATCATTCTTTATGACAACTTAAATATGTGCTGCATTATTTGTGAATTAGAGAGCAATTTATTTAGGGATTTCTGAAATTACTTTTTTTGTAGGTGGGTTTCTTCCTTTCTTCCTCCCTCCCTTTCTTTCCTCTCTACTTCCTTCCTTTCAGTATAGTTATACTACCTTGTGTCCTTCTTTCATTGTAGCTACAAGAAGAAAAAAATAATGCAGTATGAAAAATACCAAAACTTTAAGCAAAAATGGGACCAAAAAGGGAATGAGGCTTTATTATATCATTGCATATCCTGAAATATTCATTGTCAGTGATAATGGGGTCAAAGTATTAATACCACTTTACAATGCCTTGGTAAGGCCACACTTGGAATACTGCATCCAGTTTTGGTCACCACGATGTAAAAAAGATGTTGAGACTCTGAAAAGAGTGCAGAGAAGGGCAACAAAGATGATTAGGGGACTGGAGGCTAAAGCATATCAGGAAAGTTTGCTGGAATTGGGTATGTCTAGTTTAATGAAAAGAAGGACTAGGGGTGACATGATAGCAGTATTCCAATATCTCAGGGGTTGCCACAAAGAAGAGGGAGTCAAGCTATTCTCCAAGGCGCCTGAGGGCAGGACAGGAAGTAATGGATGGAAACTAGTCAAGGAGAGAAGCAACCTGGAACTGAGGAGAAACTTCCTGACAGTTAGAACAATTAACCAGTGGAACAACCTGCCTCCAGAAGCAGTGAATGCTCCAACACTGGAAGTTTTTAAGAAGAGACTGGACAGCCATTTGTCCGAAATGGTATAGGGTTTCCTGCCTGAGCAGGGGGTTGGACTCGATGACCTCCAAGGTCCCTTCCAACTTTATTATATTATTATTATTAAATACACTTCCAGCAAATAAAGCTGATCTGATTAATTAATCATTCAAGATTCTCAGAATCAAAGTTTTCTGGGGTTTTCCAGAGGAGTTTTCTGATATAATATTCATTGCCATGTACCAACAGTTGCCATGTATCAACAATTAGAAGTAATATTATGAATAATCCAGTATTTGAATATTGCATTTTAAATGCAGTTTATTGTGGAAATGAGACTTGTGGATTTATGTATTGCAGTGAGCAAAAGTATAATTCCATATACTTTCAAAAAGCTCAGCAGCCCTAGTTAATGCATGGAGGTAGCCAGGAAACCCCAGAGATTTACGGAAGGTGGGGAAGTAAAAAACCATTTGAGAAGAATGCACAGGAAAACCATATCCATACTGCAGAAAAGCAACCACTCTTTCTGGAAATGTCCAGAAGGTCATCAAACAGTCCTTGGTGATCTCTGAGCTTGGTTGGTTGGTTGTTGTTGTTGTTTGGTAGATGTTTCATTACCCAGTGCTAGAGGGGAATGAGGTTTGCTCTTTGTTTATATATACACAGAGAGCAATCCTCATTCCCTTCTACCATTGAAGATGTTATCTAGTTGGGTAATGAAACATCTGCAAGAAAACAGCCAAACTCAGATAGCACTGAGGACTCCACAGTTCAACCCTGAGCTACAAATTTTCTTTTTAATTGGTCACCAAAATGTCCAGCTCAACTCTAGAGAGACTTTTTAACACTGAGATCAGGAAAGATACACAATTGGTCAGAATGTAACACATTCTTTAGCAGTTGCAGAACTTCTTGTAGGAGAAGAGAAGGCAGAGCTGGTGGCGGAGTTAAACGTGTCATCAGTTTAGAGTTGTTGCGTTCCCACAAGTGCTCCAAGTCTAACCCCCTCCTGAATTCCATTGACCCTTAGCTGATGCCAATTTAGTGTTGACCGTTTGTTGACCAGGATTCTTGTGGATAGCCTTGAATAAATCTTCTACGCTGCCACCTTACAAATGGTCCTGATTCTTTGTGCTGACACTTCTTATAGAATTCACCTAGTTTTCTATATGCCTTTTGTTCAGACTGTTGTGGGGTCCTTGGTGCTTTCTGAGCTTGGACCAAGCTCAGAGAGCACCAAGGACCCCACCAGTTCAAGTCTGAGCTACAAATATTCTATTCTCGGAGTTTTGTTTCAGTTAATTAATACTGGGTATTCTGTAGCTAAAACTATATTTCAAGCAGCCCCCAGAAAAGTTTCAAATGCCACATGAAAATAGATAACTTAGTTCTTATGCAGGTAGGAATTAGCTTGGAGAGAAGTAAAAACATAGTGTCAGGGGGAAAAATATACAAGACTTAAAGAGATATTTAAAAGAGGAGTTAAGGTGATTTCAATAAAAGGAGAAGCAGATGGTTCCACCCACCACTTGACTGAATCCTTTCTTCTATTGGCATGAAGTGTCTACAAATATATCATTGGGGGAATGAACTTTTTAACAACAATAGCAGCAGCAACAACAACAAAAAAGATTGCCCACATCTGATTTAGATCCTTCATTTATTTTTTGTTTTGTTTTTATGCAAAGCAAAACAAACAGTGCAGAAATATCAGAGTTACATTCCACAAGGGCCCAAACAATAAATAAAACAGTTCAAAACGGTCCTGAATTGATGACAGTAAATAAAGGCAGGCAGATCAAACATTGCAAAAAACATAAAATTGGCATTTAAATTCCAAAATACCACATCTAAGTAACTATTCCAATGATCTATCATGACAATAAATGGAATACACTTCAGGCAACACCAGACTGATGTATTAAAACCAACAAAGGACATTTTGCCATTGCTGTAGTGTGAAGGAATTGAGAAAGCATGAGATTAAAATTTTAAACACCCCACTTCCTTCCAGGTATTGTTCACATTGCTTCTCTTTCAGATAGGCTATATTTACTTATATAGCAAATTTCTATAGCTGCCCATCTCACAAGAAGTAACTCTGGGCAACTTACAAGGAAAATAACAATCAAAACTGTATTAGAATATAAACATACATATACTGAATATAAACAGTATACATATACTGTATACAAACACACACACACACCTCAGACTTAAATAATAACAAAAATAAAAGCATAAAAACATAAAGGAATAAAAGAATTAAAAAACCCTCACGATAACAGGAAGAAAACCATCCATTCAACCATTGTGTAGGTTTACCATGGGTTGATGGAAGAACCACTGTCAGAGAGAGTGCTGAGCCAGTGAGGGGAGTCAAGCAGGGAATTAGCCTGTAATCCTTACACAGACACAAGAGGACAATATCTGACACCCCCATCCCCCATAAGCTGTGGAACCTAATCTACTTAGGTCCAGGTGAATACTTCCCATCTGGGAGGATTGCTGTGAAATAGGCATTAAGCAATCAAGTAGCTAATTTGAACTCTTTGTGTGTGGGTCTAGTTGTTCACACCTGACAACCACATTTTTCAAGACTTTCTGGAAAGTGAGCATGCTTGATCAAGTGCATCCCTCGTTTACCTCCAGCATTATTCTAGATATCTCTTCTTCCCATTTCATCTGTCTTAGCTCCTCTGTGAACAACGAGGAGTGATAGAATCCATGTCATCTCTCTGCCCCTTCTCAGAAATTGAAACATTTAGAAGAAATGAAGAAACAAAGAAATAATTTGCTTTATGTAAAATATAATGCCTGGTATGAAGAGACTTGAAGAGAATCTGGCAAGGAAAGATATTGATGATGCAGACAAAATCTCACCAAAAATCATTACATATAACCGTACCAAGATGTTTTATTTGTAATGCTGTGTGGACATAGACCACACTACAGAATGGTAGACTTAAGTCAAGCACATATAATAATAGTAATAGCAATAGCACTTAGACTTATATACCATTTCATAGTACTTTACAGCTCTCTCTAAGCAGTTTACAGAGTCAGCATATTGCCCCCAATAATCTGGTCCTCATTTTACTGATTTTGGAAGGATGGAAGGCTGAGTCAACCTTGAGGCCATCAGGATCGAACTGCTGGTAGTCGGCAGAATTAGTTTGCAATACTGCACTCTAACCATTGTGCCACCACGGCTCATACACAGCTTAATAAAGATTCTTTGTACACTGTTTTACTAACCCATATTTGTCAATCCATTTCCCCATTTCTACTCTATCCCAGCACTGCCACAAAACAGTCTCAATCTTATATGTAATCACATAAATATCTATATAATTATACACAAGCTTTAGTAACACTGAGTGAAGAAAATGTGAACCGAAGTCCCCAGTAAGGATCCAAATGTAGAGTTGATTTTTAAAATATACTTTGAACTTGAAATCCAGAAAAAATAGGATATGGGGACTGAGGTCAAAACAGAAGAAATATGTTCACTTTAGTAAGATGTTTCACTGAGAGCAAATGCAATTTTGCGGCAAGTCCAGGAATGAATAATATGACTGTAATCTGTTTCAATAGGCACTCCTCATTTTATATAACTGGGGAAGGATCTTAATCAAAGTGCTTTCACATCAATAAAATAAATAGTTCATTTTGGGAGAAATTCATCTGAGAATCTTCAAAGATTCTCACATGAGACAAACAAGAAGGACAAGATTAGTTAATGAATCAACCGGCAAGATTAAATTTAAGGTGAGCAGATAATATTCTCCTGAATGAATTGTTTAGCTATCGTGTGGTCTGTTCATATATTACTGCGAAACTCTGAAGCTTTATTATCCTAGATGCGGCTATGTCATATTTGTATTTTAGTAATCACAACACATGTACATGCCAGCCTTTAGAAAATTAGCAATTTTTCAAAACTGCTCTAAAAAGTTCTGGTTGTTTTACTTCTGTGGAAGTCACTGGTGTTAGTTCTAATTTTGCTTCAGACAACACATAATAAGAAGGTGCAGATGTTCAAAAGATTTCTGATTAGCCTACTTTTTTAGTTTTTACTTCTGTTAAAACCAAAGCTGAAGCTTAGAGTCTTTTTGACTTTTCCAGGATGATGAGGTTCTGCTGCTAAAATAAACCCACTGGATCTTGTAAACTATCTGGATAACATTGCCAACTAGTCATGGTTTCATAGATGATACTTATTCCACAAGCTTGATCCTTAAGGAAGAGAATGAATCGTGTAATTTGTAAAAATTGGTAGGCAAGTGCACCAACATCAAATATTCTGGGGAGACTTGCGACTTATTTGTTCAAAACAGCAGGCCTGTGCAGTGATCTATCTGATAGAAGCCTAAATATTCTTCTTAACCATATTCTCATGTTCTTCTTTATTCGATCATCCATTCAACCTGCCATCATGGAAACGTGATTTTCTTTTAAGATTCATCCTGATCTAAGCCACAGGTAGTTAGGTGAACCATGAGTGGAACATTGAATTGATAACTTTGCGAATATAGGAGCTGAACCCAGCTACAAGGAGACCTACTTTAAGCCGCTTTATCTTTCTAGATTTTATCTGGATTTAATTTTCCGCTGAATCGTGAAACACTAAAACAGGGGTATCAAACTGCCGGCCCGCGGGCCGGATGAGTCATGCCGAAACGGCACCCACCCCATTGCCAGCAATGGAAAAAAAGTTGCAATACGTTGCAACACGTCACGTGACATTGCGAGTTTGACACCCCTGCGCTAGAATGTATTTCTTCAATGTTGTGAAACCCAGGCAACTTCTCTGTGAAGATGCATCATGAAATTACCTTGCCTCCAAGCCTAGCTTTCAGTAATCTTAACAAGGGTTTTCAAATTCAAATACAGTTTTACTGAGTCTACAGGTTCCTCTGGAACATTAGACATTATGATGTCCATCCACTTGCAGAAAATTCTGATCGGAATGAAACACAGTCTGTTTTCTTCAGGAAAGAGAGTTCAGACCTCTATTTAGGATACTCCCATCCTATCCTATTCCAACTTCTGATTCAATGGCTATTCCCAGTTTGCAGAATTCAGAGGCTGCAAAAAATCTTGCAAAGACTTTTTTTCCCAAACAGTTGTTCAAGAGACAGTAGAGTTGGCCACATTAATATAGCTTCCAGGATGGAACTTGCAGCTGGAGAAGAAATGGACAGGAGTGGGGGGATCCTGGTAATCTCACTGAGACTTCCCTGAGACAAGGCCCAAAATGAGAGATTGCACAGTCCTGAACTGGATGGGATGGGAGGAAAACATCTAGGTAGTCACATCCTAGTTTCTCCCATGGTATATCTATTAGGTTAGCAGATTAAAAGTTTAGTTTGGTGAGATTCTGCTAGGTATAAGCAAATAAAGAAATTGACTCAATTGGATTTTACTCTATCGTCTTTGGGCTTAGGCTTGACATATCCACTCCATAAAATTCCACCACTAAACTTCCTTTATTAAAAACATGTTATTTAGAGCAAGGTTTGGTCTTCTTTTCCTGGAAATCAGTAGTGTTTCTGGGGGCTACTGATGGAAGAGAGAGGATTCAATCTCACCTCTCTCCACCTATGTGAATTCCCTTTTATCATAATAGCTTTTAGCCGTCTATATGGGCGGAGTGTTGTCTTTGAGACCCAATAGCAATGTAATACATTGTGTGGGTATAAACAGATTGATTAGTCTGGTTTTGTGGTCCATGGGAGGTCCATATAGATCAACTACCACCTCAAACTTGTTCATATCTTAGAAACATTTGTTTGACATCTCTTCTGGTTCAGTGGTTCTAAATAGGGCAGTCAGACTATTTGCACTCATCTCTAAGCTGCAAAAGTTTGGAAGGAAGGAAGGAAGGAAGGAAGGAAGGAGGGAAGGAGGGAGGGAAGGAGGGAGGGAAAGAAGGAAGGTTATATATTCATAGCTTTTACATCCAATTCTCCCGTTAGCTTACATACATATAAAATCAAATTAACTACATCCCTGAATCATAAAAGCATAAAATCAAGACCCAGAAAAAATACAATTTTATAACAATAGTTGTAACTAAACATAGATTTTAAAGTGGAGAGGTCCAGATTACATTATTTATTAAAAAGTAATTCTTAAATAGTGAAGACTCTTACAGCACTTTATTACCTCTGCTGCACATTCAAACCAATAGCAAGTGCTCTTTCATGTTTTTTTTTTCTCCTTTCCCTTTTTTTTTTTTTGCAATAAACAGTGGCCGTGTCTGGAGCAAGTAGGTGTGCATATTCTTAGATTTTCAATAACACCCAGCAGTTCCAGCACATAATCCTCCTCAGCTTTATAAATGTAAAACATTTAGGAAAGTATGTTATTATTATTCTAAATGATAATGTGCTTGAATTACTTTCTCGGCATGATCGGAAAGATATGAGGCTCTGAAATTGTTAATTGCAAGCACTCCTGCTCCCGAGATTAGATAAAATTTGGAACACAACTGTCCCCGGCAGAAAGATTTGTCACTTAAAACTTTGCTGGAGGGGCCACAATATTAGATGAGTTAGTCTACAGGCTACTAAACCAATAGATTAGGATGTCTATGATCTCCTTAATTAAAGATGTCTGTTAGCTCTGGGAACATGATGTACACTATGGTAATTCGTATGTTGAAAATGTAATGGAGAGTAATGCTGCAGTAATAAGAATGCTGCAGGTTTTTCCTCCTCTAAGCTTTTTTTTTTTTTTTACTTTGCCTTTCCAGACATTTCGATCCAGAATAGCTGACACAGATATTAACAGGCTTTGACAGACAAATAGGAACAAGCCTGTCTTAGCATGAGGTTCCCTAGCAAATGAAGGCTGCTTCACAATTTCTGGAGAGTATTCTTCCATTGCAACAAAAAAGGGATTCTCTTTTTTCTGCCTTACTCTCAGGCTACTTGGAATTTTCTTCTGAATTTCTCTCTCTCTTTTTTTTTTTTAGCCTTTTGTTTTATAATCATCTCTCCAGGAATTTGCACTAGCCTCCCTGACTCCTGATACTTCCCACAAATCTCTCGTGAGAGATTCCCTCCCTTTGGGGGTTTTCAGGTTAGGCAGCCAGGAAAGTTCGAGAAACATGGAAAAAGATATTTTTATGTAGTGGGTTGCTGCGATAAGAAGGGTGCGACACAGCTTCATAGTGTAGCTTTTATTATCAGGAACAGAACTCCGAATGACAGATAATGACCGGTACTTATACTCTTAATCACTCAGGTATTCACCCAATTACCTGCCTTGGATTTCCCGCCCCAATACGAATGTTCCCGCCGAAACGGTTGGGCTAACTGTCAGGGTCCCCTGGGGCTAGCCTCGACTTGGCAGGAAATGCTCGCTTAACTACTCCACAATAGGTGGGGGTCACGTGGCTTCGCATATTTACAATACAGTACATTACAGATATAACACAAAACAATGCTAACAGCAGTATCCCTGCTACTTCAAACAATGTTTTGGTAAGATTCAAGAGGGGGACACCAAGATCTCTGAGAATGGAGTCCCTGATGCTTTATGAGCATAGTTGCAGACATTTTATTACCCAGCTAGGTAACATCATCAGTGCATGTAGGCATTGAGAGAAATTTACAATAACTAGTGCTGAACAGCGAAAGCAATGCCTTAGGGATTTCATTCAAAATTTCCAGAATTATAACCTGCCTGTAATTATAGCCTAATTCCAGTCCAGAGTTTTAAACTGGAATACTTCCTACTTGGGCGAAAAACTACAACCCAGATATTTCCCCAAAGACAGTGTATGGTACCTCCAGGGCTGGGTGATATTCTAGTGAAGCAAAATCTGCAGCAAATGGAGATAAATAGTCTATAATTAAGGAACATTACTGTGGTCTACTGCCTCCTAATAAGGATACATTTGGAATGTATTGTACAAGAAATGGATAGGTAAGGGTGGGGAAGCATTTCGGAATAGCTACGTATAGAAGGGGAGAGGAAGATAACATGACAAAGAAAGAGAAAACGGTTTAGTATTTTAATAGTGAACATTGGCCCTAAATTATATGGTTAAATCTTGTTTTCAGGTTATCACGATCACATTAGATATGTTATATGCCAGTCACATCTACCTGACCCACCAGAGTGGGGAGGCAGGGAATGCTAGGGACGTACATCTAGTGGGACCAAGAAGAAGGACGCTCTCTGTGGTAGCTCCCTCCCTGTGGAACATCATCCCTGTGGAGCTAGGATTGTCTCCTACTTTAACAATCTTTCGCAAGGCCCTGCAACACTTGGTTTTGTCAACAGGCCTGGGGAACCCACAGTGGGATGGAGCCCATCAAGTGGCTTGTTTTATTGGCTGGTTGTTGTTTTTATATTGGGTGTTTATCTTTGTAAACTGCCCAGAGTCGCTGAGATTGAGTTGGGCGGTCATATACATTTTCTTAAATAAATACACAGATAAATAAATAAATGCTATGCACAACTGCCTCAACTGGAAATAAGTAGCAACAAATTGACCACTTTGAATTCATAGATTCACTTCTGATCTTTGAGCAGCTCAACAAATGCTTTATTTTGGATTTATGTCCTTTCCGAAGCTTGCAGTATTCAGCATTTTACGTCTCCTGCATTTACCGCTTAGATGTCCTCAGGCGTTTTTCTCCTGGTTTGCTTTCAATTATGTGCCAAGGGTTAGCTTGTCAACAAGATGCAAACTTTCAGAAAAGACAGGTAATTATTAGACGGAGAGTTAAGCAAATGTATAATGAGTTGATCTTTTTTGGGGTTTCCCCCCACACACACAAAAAAAGAGGAAGAATAAAATATATCTGGACAATACAAGTAGTCCTTGAATTACGACCACGATGGAGCCCAGATTTTTGTTGTTAAGTGAGACATTTGTAAAGTGAGTTTTGCCCCATTTTACAACCTTTCTCACCACAGTTGTGAAGTGAATCACTGTAGTTGTTAAGTTAGTAACCCAGTTGTTAAGTGAATCTGGCTTCCCTATTGACTTTGCTTGTCAGAAGGTCACAAAAGGGGATCGCATGATCCCAGGGACACAGCAACAGTCATAAGTACAAATCAGTTGCCAAGCATCTGAATTTTGATCACGTGATCACGGGGAAGCTTCAAAGGTCGTAAGTGTGAAAAATGGTCATAGGCAGTGGTGGGATTCAAATATGTGAACAACTGGTTCTCTGTGTGGATGCCGCTTCCGGAAGTCCGTTCTGGGCCTGGGCAACAAAAAATTAGCTACCAGTTCTGCCGAAGTGGTGCGAACTGGCTGAATCCCACCACTGGTCATAGGTCACTTTTTTCAGTGCCCTTGTAACTTTGAAAGGTCACTAAATGAGCTGTTGTAAGTCAAGGACTACCTCTATAGGGTGCTGATAGCAGAGGAGAGAACTTTGTAATCTCTTTCCTCAAGTTTCCTTTCCTCTAGTTTTTCTCTTCATCAGGATACAGTCCTGATGCCTAATAAGCCACAGACTTCCTGGCTATGCTTTGGCATATTTCTAGTACGGGTAGTCCTTATAACCTTTTGTTTAATGACCATTCAAAGTTATCCATCCAAAACAGGTAGTCCTCAACTTGCAAACACAATTGGGACCAGTATTTCCGATGCTAAGCAAGGTGGTTGTTAAGCGAGTCATTTTTGTCACGGTTGTTAAGTGGATCTCTGCCGTTGCTCAGTGAACCATAACCATAACCTTGTTATGCGAATCCATAACCTTGTTAGGCAAATCCGGCTTTCCCCGTTGACTTTGCTTGTCAAAAGACGGCTGGCGATGACATGACCCCAGCATGCTGTGATCATAATAAACACCAACTGGTTGCCAAGCGCCCTCATTTTGAACACATGACTGTGGGGATGATGCAATGGTCATAAATATGAGGACTGATTGTAAGTCACTTTTTTCAGTGCCTTTGTGACTTTGAATGGTCACTAAGCAAATGTTTATAAGTCAAGGACTACCTGTACTAGAAATACGCCAAAGCACTGTTGACCCGGAATTAGGAGACAGTATAGGAAGTATCAGTTGTGAATATGTGCAGATGGCCTGCTGTCTTTGGGCAGTTGCAGAGTCCTGGATGCAGGGTCATGAAAGGACAGCAAGGAAAACACCTATTGTCCTAACCCACCTGAGAACGTACGATGTCTTTAGGGAAACACCCAAAAGGGAACATGTTTAGCTACTTCTGCTTTCTCCCTTCTTATCTACAGTGTGCCAGAGTTACTGGGTGAAATCTTTATCTTATGTGTGTCAGCTTTGCTGGATGGGTTGCTTATGTAATCAGAAAGAATAAATACAAGGATTTCTTGTCATTCGGGGCTTCTCTCATTTAGAGGAGTCCGTCTTTGTTCAGCTGAATAAAAACATAAAAGCTTAAAGGCAACTTCAGGTTTCCTGTATTTTTATCAAGCAAAACCTCAGAACCTGCATATCAGCACGGCCAGGAAGTCTGTGCCTTATTAGCCATCAGGACTGTATACTGATGAACAGAAAAACTAGAAAGGTCTATTGAGGAAAGACAATACAAAGTTCTCTCCCCTGCTAGCAGTACCATATACAGGTGGTCCTTGACTTACAACAGTTCATTTAGTGACTGTTCACAGTTACAATGGCACTGGAAAAAGTGACTTATGACCATTTTTCACACTTACGATCTTTGTAGCATCTCCATGATCATGTGATCAAAATTCAGATGCTTGGCAACTGGTTCGTACTTATGACCGTTGCTGTGTCCCTGGGATCATGTGATCCCCTTTTGCAACCTTTTGATCAACAAAGTCAATTGGGAAGCCAGATTCACTTAACAATCATGTTACTAACTTAACAACTGCAGTGATTCACTTAGCAACTGTGGCAAGAAAGGTAGTAAAATGGGGCAAAATTTACTGTACTTATCAAATGTGTTAACAAGTAACAGCAGAAATTTGGGACTCAATTGTGGTCATACGTTGAGGACTACCTGTATATTACTGGTGGTGGTTCAGTGGTTAGAATGCAGTATTGCAGGCTAATTCTGCCCACTGCCAGTAGTTCCGTCCTGACTGGCACAAAGTTGACTCATCCTTCCATTCTTCTGAGGTTGGTAAAATGAGGACCCAGATTATTGGGGGCAATATGATGATTCTGTAAACTGCTTAGAGGGTGTTGTAAAGCACTATGAAGTGGTATATAAGTCTAAATGCTATTATTATTGTTATTGCTGGTTAGCCAAAATGAGTTGAATTGTTTTGTTATTAAATAATTCAGTACATTTTATTCCCACTTTTTTCAGAGAGCCAAAGTAGGTGGTCTCCCTAATTTTTTTCCCTCCAACAACAATCTTATGCAATAAGAGAAAGTGATTGACTCAAAATCTCCCTCTTAGCTCTAAGTTTGAATGGGGGATGAATCTGGCTGCTCCTGAATTAAGCCAATCCTGTACTAGTATCCAGTATGATACCAGTCAGCTTTTCTTCTACTGTCTGCAATTTTTCCAGGCTTCCTATCACTCTACCTGGTCAAATAAACTAGACTGGGGGGACAGAATTTTTCTTTGATTGTTGTGACCATCCGTGAAATCGTAAGAGTCTCCTGGAGCACCAAAATGAAGATAAGGCCTACTGTGCTGTAGTAATTCTGCACATACCTGGAAGGTGCTTATCTGTGATGTTGCACAAGGCTCTCTTTTGTCCTCCATGCAATAGAATATCTACATGAGTCTCTCCTAATCGGTGGTTTATGAAAAAGATTAATTAGTATGGAATGCTTCCTAACATGAAACTGAGCATGAAGCTGCTAGAAGAATTTGGCTTACACACAACAAAAACAGGGGCACATCTATGCATACAGATACCCACTCCATTCAAATCAGGAGGACTGCAATAAAAATCAGAGTCCCTTATAATAGTACTGAGTGTTGATTCAGGTGTAAAAATAACTCTCATTCCACTATCTTTTTCAAAACAATAATGTCAGACTTCCTTCCACCCAGCCATCTCTAATGGTTGCTTTAATAAGTTGGTACACGTGATAAATTATCGATCTTCACACAAAGCACACTAACACAGTCATTGAGTTAATTGCATAATGCCTGGATTTCCCTAAAATCTCCTTGTTTTATTCCAACCAGTGGTGGGATTCAAATATGTGAACAACCGGTTCTCTGTGTGGATGCCGCTTCCGGAAGTCCATTCTGGGCCTGGGCAACAAATAATTAGCTACCGGTTCTGCCGAACTGGTGCGAACTGGCTGAATCCCACCACTGATTCCAACCAAATATAATCTGGGTAGAAGAAAAAAAAAGAGATTTGTACCTCTTTCTTTATACCTCTTACATATTTTTAAAGAATCATTTTGAAAGCATCCAATTAATTGCAAAAACAGAGTGAGCAGACCTGATCAATCTCAGATGAACTGTAAAAAATAAAAAGTTAATATTCTCTTAAAGATGATGTTTCTAAATTTGATTTTATTACCAGCTTATGAAGAAGAGATTCGACAATCAGCCTGAAATGGTATAAGGTCTCCTGTTTAAGCAGGGGATTGGACTAGAAGACCTCCAAGGTCCCTTCCAATTCTTCTATGTTCTATGAAAGTGTGTTCATAGGAGATGACCAAGCTGAATCCGAGGGAGGGGTCAAACACATCAAAAATCACAAGTCCTTGCACACCTGCAAGAGATCTAAATCCAGTCCATCTTGAATGCCT
Source organism: Azemiops feae (assembly GCA_023970755.1). NCBI lineage: Eukaryota > Metazoa > Chordata > Lepidosauria > Squamata > Viperidae > Azemiops > Azemiops feae. Next base: position 5,011,451 of record JALGBA010000033.1, on the reverse strand, counting down.
TGTTATTCCCAGTTATTTCCCTTCACCTTTAGTAGGTCCAATTCTCGTAAAGAGCTTAAGCATGCAATACATCTTTATACTCTTGAATCTGCTTGAATCTCTTAATTTCCCCGCAGTTTGACAAGTGTTCTGTCTGTTGAACACTGTGTAGTTGTTTACAGAAAATATCATCTTCTTCAACAGTTAGAAACATATTGAGCCATAAAGTTCCCACGAAGAAGAGGGAGTCAAGCTATTCTCCAAAGCACCTGAAGGCAGGACAAGAAACAATGGATGGAAACTAACCAAAGAGAGAAGCAACCTAGAACTAAGGAGAAACTTCCTGACAGTTAGAACAATTAATCAGTGGGACAACTTGCCTCCAGAAGTTGTGAATGCTTCAACACTGGAAGTTTTTAAAGAAGAGACTGAACAACCATTTGTCTGAAATGGTATAGGGTTTCCTGCCTGGGCAGGGTTTGGACTAGAAGACTCCCAAAGTCCCTTCCAACTCTGTTATTCTGTTATAAACTAACCCAAAGGGTTGGATTTACAAACCAATAAGCAAACAGGAGCAAAGTGCAGCATCTAAGTTTGAAATGACTGGTTTGGGTGAGTTGTGCAAACTCAGCTCTTTAGTGGAATCACCAAAAGGGTTTATTTCCTTCCCCAAAAGCATTTTGTCCTTTGATTTATCTGTGAGTGCACTTGGATTTAGAGTGTGCTGCCAGTAAGATAATAAAACATAAGAGGCGATTTAAATTTGATGCTATGGGACTTAAAAGGATGCGACTCTTTCGCTCTCAACCACTTTGGCTTCCTTTGAAATAGCAAAGTCAGAGGCACATTTGAAAAATCCTGGGCAAGAAGAAGAGTTTATTGTGCTTACGCATTTTATTTGCTTCATTTCCATTTTCCCATTTTCTCTGCCCAACCTGCTCTCCTTGCTTTGTTCAAAAACCCGTCCAATTTGCCTGTGAATGCACTGATGCTCCCCGACTCAAGAAACAGGCCTGACTGCTAAATTATTCCCAAGTAATTTTGTGTCTTCTTGCATGAAATGAGCCCCATTCGCAATTCTGATGATTCCTGCTTTATCAATGTCTGCATATGTGTGGGTGTTTGTTCAGACACACGCACACAACACAAACCTCCCACAAGACAATCAGGAGGCCCTATGATTCATATTGATGAAAAGTCTAATGTAGGATTCTCTGACCCTGGTTCAGGAAACCTCAATCCAATTCGAAATTAAAGCTTCAGCCCAGAACTTTCCAATTTTCTTACAACCCTTAAATAGTTTGGGTCAACTTATTTTCCCAAGCGCCAGAAGGCAACATGAGAAACAATGGATGGAAACTAATCAAGGAGAAAAGCAACGTAGAACTCAGGAGAAACTTCCTAACGGTGAGAACACTCAACCAGTGGAACAGCTTGCCTTCAGAAATTGTGGGTGCTTCATCACTGGAGGTCTTTAAGAAGAGACTGGACAGCCACTTGTCTGGAATGTATAAGGTCTCCTTCTTGAGCAGGGGGTTGGACTAGAAGACCTCCAAGGTCCCTTCCAACTCTATTATTCTGTTACTTTATTGGGCAGAAATAATTTGCCTTCCATTTGTATCCTTGTGAGAAAATATACTGTTCTAACAAGATTTCCCCCTATTCTGCTTGATTGAAGTTCAACAAATTACAATTTCTAATGACTCAAAAACTAGCAACTACTGTTGAAGGATAAGCTCTCAGCATCCATAGTATCACTCATGTATTTGTTTGTTTATTAAATTTATTGGCCACCCATCTTATCATAGGATAACTCTGGGAAGCTTACAGTTAATTAAAACAATTAAATTAAATTAAAACAAATACTACTTGATAACGCCTTGGTAAGGACACACTTGGAATAATGCATCCAGTTTTGGTCACCATGATTTAAAAAAGATGTTGAGACTCTAGAAAGAGTACAGAGAAGAGCAACAAAGATAATTAGGGGACCAGAGGCTACAACCTATAAAGAACAGTTGCTGGAATTGGGTATGTCTAGTTTAATGAAGAGAAGGACTAGGAGTGATATGATAGCAGCGTTCCCATATCTCAGGGGTTGCCACAAAGAAGAGGGGGTCAACCTATTCTCCAAAGCACCTGAAGGCAAGACAAGAAGCAACAGATGGAAACTAACCAAAGAGAGAAGCAACTTAGAACTAAGGAGAAATTTTCTGACAGTTAGAACAATTCATCAGTGGAACAACCTGCCTCCAGAAGCTGTGAATGCTCCAACATTGGAAGTTTTTAAGAAGAGCTGGACAACCATTGGACTGAAATGATGTAGGGTTTCCTACCTGAGCAGGGGGTTGCACTAGAAGACCTCCAATGTCCCTTCCAAGTCTGTTATTGTTATTGTTATAATCAAGCTTTAAAATCTAAGGACACCTGGGAATGGATTGGTGGTGGTGGGATCTGTTGTTACTCGATCACCCACCTCCACTGTGCTTTTCATCCATTGGGGCCCCAGGCTGACTGGCAGAGCCACATCTTTGGGCCCTTATGAAATGTTAGGAGGGTTGGGGACAACTTTCACATCAGGGGGCAAGATGTTGCAGAGGGCAGGAGCAACAGCAGAGAAGGATCTCCTCCTGGACACCATCAGCTGGAATAATCAGGCTGATGGAACCCATAGCATGCCTCCTCTGCTGGTACAGGCAGATCCCAGTGGGGTGAGATGGTCCCTCAAATAACCTGGACCCATGCCATGAAGGGCTTTAAAGGTGATTACCAAGACCTTGAATTGCACCCAGAAGCAGACTGGCAACCAATGCAGTAGGCTGGCTTGATCACTCAACAGTGAGAAACTGGTGAAGCGGGTACAGCAGTGCCTTCATTTTCTGTCTCACGTGAGAAAAGCACATCTTCCTTCCCCCGTCCTTACCACTTTGTACAGAGGGACGATCGAGAGCATCCTATCATACAGCATCACAATCTGGTTTGGAAGCATCACTGCTTCAGACAGGAATGCAGTGCAGAGAGTGGTGAGGATGTCTGAAAAGATCATTGGCAGTTCCCTCCCTTCCATCCAGGACATAGCACAGAAGCGTTGCTTGAGCAGAGTCCATAAGATTGTCTGGGACACTACACATCCTCTTCACGATCTGTTTTCCTTGTTACCTTCTGGGAGGAGGCTCCATGGTATCTGAAGCAGAACATCCAGATTCAGTCACAGCTTTGTTCCATACAGTATAAACCTTGTGAACTCTCAGGCTTCCTCCTTCCATTATATATTCAAGATGGACAGTGTTTAATATTCATATGTTATGTATATGTAGGGGTGTAGGTCTATACATATGTTGTAGATAGTATGTATATGTTGTATATAATATATTTAGGTGTGTGTCATGTATGTGTTCACTTTGAGAGCGGGCAACTAAATTTCATTTTTGATGTGCGTCGTTGTGCCCACAATAAAAAATGACAATAAAGGTTATCTTATCTTAAGAATGAAAAGAGGCAGAAGGAACCTGAACCAACTCTGCTTGGTCTCCCTACTCTCACCTGCAAATGGACCTTTTTGCACTAAAATCGGCAGAGAGAAGGAAAGGCAGATTCATGATAGAAGTGGCAAAAATATATTTATGGGCTGGGAACAGATCAAAGGTTATTTAGGAACCTTTCTGAATATTTACCAAATTTTGGGAGAAGAACATGGCAAAAATATCCTGCCAGGTGGTTTATTCATTTCTAGGAGACCATTGGAAACACACTAGTGGAGAAAAATAAAAATAAGCAAGTTATGAATCTTCATACTGTTATGTAATAAAGTGGGACAGCAAAGAAGTAAAATGGATATTCTAGAAACATTTCTTGGTGGAAGAAACGAAAAGGCTGGAAAAATAGCTTCAGACGAACTAATTGGCAAAGGTTGTCCTCTCTCTGTTCTCCTTTAGTTCTTCTAAGCATAATTCATGGCTATGAATTATGAAAACAGATACTTTCCTATGCCCAGGACTGTGCCAGATAATTCTGAAGTAGGAAAAAGAATAAGCAGCAAAAAGTGATTGGAACCATCTGTTCAGTTCAGAAAACTGATTTGATTGATTTGAATCACTTTGGGAAATTGGTCTGATTCAATTTCAACAAGAACAATAACAAAGGATCTATCTGGATTCCCGACTTCAGGTTGCTGAAATCTATTTGAACAAAGCTATTTCGGCACGTGGTTAGGTTTGTCTGAATTGTCCCTAGTGTGAATTATGGGTGCTCCATCACTGGAGGTTTTTAAGAAGAGACTGGACAGTCACTTGTCTGAGATGGTATATGGTCTCCTGCTTGAGCGGTGGGCTGGACTAGAAGACCTCCATGGTCTCTTCCAACTCTTATATTCTATGTTCCACTCAATTTAGAGTCATTGCATTCAAGGGCTAAGAATGAGTTTCTGAGCCTGGAAAATTGACGATTTGATGAAATCATTTTCAAGCATTTGCCCAGGAAATTATTTAAAAATATATGTAAAATAAGCAATATTTGGTAGCTATGATTCAGAACCCATGTTGGTCTGGATGGATGGTTTCCTTGTGACCTGCTGCATGACAGGTTTGATCCTTGGCAGCTGGCATCCAGAAGTGGTAAATGGCATCTTTTTTTTAACCATCCACTGCAAATCTGCATTTTTCCTCCAGTTTAAATTACTTTCATCTCTTCCTCCCCATTCTTTCTTGCTTGTAACATTGTGATCTTAGTCACTGCATATTTTACTCTCCCCAGGGCAGTGATAGAAAGAGAATCGGAAAGTTACCTAGACTGCAGGTAAGATTTCCAGCCAATGTGTTAGCTTTTTTTTTTTTTAAACCTACTCTCCTTTGATTTATATTGTATGCAGCCAAAAACAACAGCAAAGAAACAGACAAGTGCTGTTCACAGAAAGAGAACTTCTTGGTTTAATAAACAAGGCTATCCTGCATGGATAATGGAAGACATCTTCAAACAACAGTCAGTTCTTATAGGTAACATTGTGTATAGGTAACATATTGTGTAGTGGCTAAAGAAGAGAGAAATTCATACACTAGGAGTTCCTGGCTCATTGCCTACATTTATTGCAAACACATGGCTGCTTTGCTATGTCCCAGCTTCTGTAACAAAAGGATAATCACTTTTATTGTAATACAAGCAATGACCCATTACACAGAAAACATTTATTCCCTCAACAAGAGGAAAATATGTTCAATGAAAACTAGAAAAGGAAAGAGAATATAGCATTATTTCACCTCGAGTAAAACAGAACAGTATAGTAATTCTTGGTGATGGAGAAAGACTCGGGAAATCCAAGTTCAAGTGAGACTGAAATCCTTGTTTTCTTAATGTATTTATTTTTTAATTTATTTACTAATGTCCCACCTTTATTATTTTTTTTATAAATAACTCAAGGTGACGAACATATCTAATACTCCTTCCTTCTCCTATTTCTCCCACAAAAACAACCCTGTGAGGTGAATTGTGCTGAGGGAGAGTAACTAGCCCAGGGTCATCCAGTACAGATAAAAAAAACACAAATTTATCAATAAAGGAAATAGGTTAATGAACTGCAAAATAAACTCAAGTAAACTCAAAGCAATCTTTAATCAATAAAGTTGGACTTATTTAAAGAGTTTTGGTCTGTTTCAGAATTTAACAGAAACCATTTCCGATTTAAGCTAGAACTACAAAATGAATCTAGATAGACCTGGGCTCCAGTCATTTTTAGTTCATCCGTATCAATCACGGGGTTGGTAACACTGATGTAGCAAATGACTAATTTTTCCTTGTTGTTGCTAATCTCATTTGTTATTCACAAAAACCTCAAGGGACGTTCAATTTTCTCATTATTTGGTTAGGTAGACGTGTGTGTGTGTGTTTGTGCATGTCATTGTGACAAGGATGGTGAGACCTTTTATGGTTCACTGAGTTTTGCATCCACCTGGAGGCAGATGTGTTTTTTAATGGCTTCCCCCCCCCCAAAAAAAGGAAACCGTTTTCAGCCAGCTGTAGGGCAATATTTAATTTCAGCAAACTCCATTTCTGCATGATTCATTCATTCTGTTCCTGTCAGAGATGTTCACACTGTCTCCTGTAAAAAGAGGACACTATCAGATGGGTGTTTCTTAGAAGACTCAAGTTGATCCTACTCTGAGTATTGGTGGAAATTTTTAAGGGTGTTAGAAACCCTTGGGATTTTTCTAAAGGTTTCTATGTGAATTCAATTCTTTTCAACCAAAACCAGCTGATGACCTACCAGGAGGCTTAGAGTCCTCTGAACCATTACTTGAGAACACTTCTACCTGCTGTTTTGGACTTTGCTTGAAATTTATTGCAGGCAAGCTCTCAATTCAAGACTTGGGAATTTTCTAAAGGAAGCATGTGTTCACACACACACACACCTCTGCCTGCTACTGCCTGTAATTGCTCATCTCTAAGTAAAGCTTCTTGCAACCTCTTTTTTGTATGTTTTCATATCTTGGCTGGGACAGGACAGTGTGTGCTGCATTTTACACATATGGATATGTGCTCCACTGCATTGATAAAATGCCATTTGAAAAGCACCTTGATACCACTAAAAGGCTATCACATTGAAACTGCAGTTGTTTCCCCCCCCCCCTCAGTTCTATCAACATGCACCTGGTTAAAGATGGTAAACTTGTCAAAATATGACCAACTATACATCCCTAGCAAGCACTGACAAAACTGACCACCCCTAATAAATCTTGGGAATAATAAAAGCATTTTGAAAGCAAGCTTTTGTAAATCAGACTACCAAAAACTGTCAAAGAGGTTTGGATGGGAAAAAAGGTAGTAGGAAGGAAATAGTTTCTTTGATAATTCTGCTAATTTGAAGGGGTGGGTGGGTTGAACTGGTTTCAGAAGAGCATGCTTTATGGTAGTGTTTCACAGCCCCACTGTCAGGTGTGAAAAAACAGATTAACATGCAGAAGTTCCAGATCACTGATTCATTGTTAAAGTCTATGCATAGGAATCTTCTGACTAATGGTTAGCACCTTGGTAAACCTAGATAAAGGTCAATAGCATTCAAGGGGTGGGGTGTGGTTGGTCTTTTTTTGTTTGTGGCTACTTAATGATTTTAAACTGATGCCTCTTTTAACTCCTCCCCTAGCTCTGCCAGTCCTTCTCCTATGCTCACCAACTTTAAGTTTAGACTTCATCTCCCAGAATTCCCCAGTCAGCATCCTGGCTGGAAAATTTGGGGATTTGAAGACCATTCATCTTAAAGTTGCCAAGGTTGAAAAACATTGAATTGGGGGAATGATAATATTTGGGGGGGGGGGGGGGAAGCAGAATAACACTATTTTGTACTTTTGTAAACTATAGCAGTTTGATCCATTTTGGTCCAATTTTTTAAATTAATCTTCCTTCAAAGGTGACAGTCATATAAATCTACAAGGGAATGCTGTTAAAGAGGGCAGGTGCCATGGCAGAGAAGGGCAACCTTATGGGTACTGCTAGGTACCAGATGATGGGACCAGAATCAAACATGTCTAAGATAATGAAGCAAAATTTTACCTTAACTGGACTAGTCAAATCAGAATGCAATTCTGAGGGAACCTAAGCAAACTTTTCCACCAGGTGTCTAGAATATTCCTGACAGTGACTTAACAGTCACTTGGAACTTGTTCCTTCAAGCAAGAAATGAGTAACCTCCAAGTTGGATCATTGCCTTATTACCACAATGTCATATTTTTTTAATATGGGCTCTTACGTATGGTCTTTGTCTTGTTCCAATAATGTTCTAGGCATCTCATCTGCTAATTAACCTTTTGGAACTCTTAGAAAACTAAGACTCATTCAAAGATCAACTAGAAATAAGAGCAATAGGACCAATATGATTCAAGACCCTCAATCATCTGCCCTTCCAGTTGACAAATAAGAAAATGCCCACCAGGTCCTCAAGAACACCCCAACCCCTTTGAAACTCATTTGGCTCATCAAATACAACAGATGAACCAATCTTTGTAGGTTTATCTGTCTTTGGGACAAGGGGGCCCCAGCTAACCAAAAAGACCGTTATGCTCTCTGAGCTTGGTTGTTTTCTTGCACTGATGACATTGCCTAGTTTGGGTAATGAAACGTCTTCAAGAGAATAATTCTGGAGAGCACCAAGGACCCCTCATTTCAACCCTGAACTACAAATATTCTTCTTTGTTGGTAACCAGAAAGCAATCAAGGAGCAAATTGACCATGACAAGAGACAGGTGCTAACATCCTTCAATTTTACATCATGTTGCAACTGCTCCGAGATAAAAACCTGATCAAGCATGTCTACTCTGGCATGTACTGGGCTCTTGGTTCAGGTTCAAGGTTGTTTTGCTGGCTATGAACTCCTGAACTACTCCCAATTCAATGCTGCCCAAAGAGAGGTTGAATTTCTCAAACACTATCATCCTCACCAAATAAGCAAAGGATTCCTATTTTGGTACTTAATAACAATCTAGCTGACATTAGTTTATACTTTCTGACACATATTTTAGCCCTTTCATTCATAATTATACTTATACATTCATTTCATTGCATGTATTCATTAACTTCACTCCATAAGGTCATATTGCATTCATTAAGGTCTATTGCAACCTTCCCTTTCACTTGGTTTCATGGAATCTTCCTTCCTTCCTTCCTTCCTCCCTCCCTCCCTCCCTCCCTCCATTCCTTCCTTTTTTCTTTCTTCTTTTGCCATTCAATCCACATTTTTTGTAATTTATTCCTTGTATTTCTCAAATCATATTTTTTCACACATTTATTCCTTGTATTTCTCAAATCATAATTTTTCATCACCAAATTGGTTTGTAGATTAGATTAGGTTAATAGCCTCCATCATATACATGTCACCTGTTACATTCTCTAGTACGGATAAAGGCATTATATTCAATTCTGATATATCTTGACAAAGATGCTGCAATTGCAACAAACACTCAATTATACTCCAAGCATATTAATGCTGTTCTTTGCAAGGTAGGATCTACAAATTGGAGATGTTCAATTTCTCTTGCCCGTACCCATTAACTAGGAGTTCTCTGCAATTTATTGACATTCTAATGATATTGAAACTGGATTAATTTTCTAATAGTTTCAAATCAATCAACTTGCTGATCAAGATAAAATCCATCTAAGACTCAACTTGCTCCCTGTAATATAATATGTGCATGATAGTTATTTGCACACTATCATAGACTTGTGTTTTAGTACTGTTCTCTGTATTAATTTAATGATATATGTATATAAGTCATGCATTCATTTAGTTTAATGGGTAAGCATAAATATCTCCCAGAAATATAGAACCCAGTGGTGACATATTAAAGAGATTGAAACCTGATGGAAGGAAAATTATTGATTGACCCAGTTGCTACATTCATTCCATCCAAAAGACAGAAATCGGGTGGTTGCTTAGGCAATTTTAAAAGAAAATTAGAAACAGCATTTTAAAGTAATTGAGTAGTATCGCAGGGTAAGCAGTGTTTTTTTTTCTTCCTCCACCCCACAGTCATGCATAAGCATGATGGGCTGACTAAAACACTTTGCCACTAGCTGTAACAAAGCAATCATCAAAGAGGTAATTTATTAATGAAAAGAAAGTATGGGCAGATATGTGGGTCCTACTATTAAAGAATTTGCTGAAGTGACCAATCAGCTAATCAAAGCACTAAATGTTAACCCATTTTATAGGAAAATAATAGTTGATTCCTGGACAAGGGGAAATTTAGAATGCATCTGAACACCTTACAGAAAAGTTTGCATTCCTTTTCTTTCCACGGAAAGGTACCGTCAGGCACAAAGACTCAGGACCACATGATAAGTTCTAGTTAGGCTGATTTATTGTTCATGCCTATACACAAGAATCTAATCAACTTACGATCAACAATTGGTGCTAGATAAAAGTTAACAGAATTTAAGAGGAGTTAGAGGAGTGAGACTTAGATTGCTAGTGGGAATGTAATGACTCCAGGCTGATTCCTCTCTTGACTCCGCCCCCAGGCTCTTTCTCCAACAAGTACATGCATTCTGTACTTTGGAATCAGTTGGGAAACATCCAACAACAATCCAAAATAACCGAGCCGCCTCAAATCAGCCTGAAGAGAGATCAGTTCCAGCACCAGAGTAGGGCCCACTGGAATCATTGCTTATAATTTCTTCTTGTATGGGATTCAGAAACTGATCAAACAGTTTAATCCCTGATAACACTTTTCATGGCAGCCTAAATTGCATATCTCCCATGCTGCTTTCAACTGTTTAAGCTGATTTTTCAAAAATCAGCCTATGTTGTAGTGGTTTGATATCAAGACCAGGATGGTATTCAGTCTTGATTATGGCATTTCTAGAACCTAACTGCCCATTCCCTTGATTCTTGCCCTTCTCTTCTGAGTGGGGAAGCAAGCTTTACTTTTGAGTTTGTCTAGCAATAACACTGAGACTTATATATCACTTCACAGTGCTTTTACAGCCCTCTCTAAGTGGTTTAAAGAGTCAGCATACTGCTCCAACAATCTGGGTCCTCATTTTATTGACGTCGGAAGGATGGAAGGCTGAGTCAAACTTGAACCAGTGAGAATCGAACTGCTGAACTACTGGCAGCCGGCAATCAGCAGAAGTAGCCTGCAGTACTTCATCCTAACCATTGCGCCACCAGGGCTCACAGAATCTTCCTTCTTCTTTTAAGGATGATTCCCTCCTCACCAGATTTTATTCTTTTCCTTTTACAAAAGTTTGTACACATGGATGTCTTTCCACACCCTTCTCACATTATTTCCTTTGTCATGAAAGCAGTCCTTCCTTCCTTCCTTCCTTCCTTCCTTCCTTCCTTCCTTCCTTCCTTCCTTCCTTCCTTCCTTCCTTCCTTCCTTCCTTCCTTCCTTCCTTCCTTCCATCATTGTTGTTTTAATGTTCCTTGCAATGGAGCAAGCAAAAAATGCACATCTGGCCTAAGCTGCATTGGTATCTATTCGTCCATCTCTCTCTCTCTCTCTCTCTCTCTCTCTCTCTCTCTCTCTCTCTCTCTCTCTCTCTCTCTCTCTCTCTCTCTCTCTCTCTCTCATCTGCTCTATCTATCTTCTTTTCAGAAGTACAATAAAAAGCATATCTATCTTTTCCCTTCCCTCTGGAGGAAGATTGAATTAAGAAGGACTAAATGGTTGAGAATCCTTCAGATTGATTAAGAGAAACAGAATGAAAGACACAGAGAAAAAAATAGGGAGAAAAAAGTGAAAGGAGTTATCTGTTTGATGAGATCTACATCTCTCTTTTTTTCTTCAGGCATTCATGATGTTACCTCAGGCATTTTCTTCACTTATCTCCACAACCCCACAGAGGGTGGAGAAGATCCAATCTCTCCTTAGTTCAAATCTTTGATCTCTTAACCTCACAGTGGCTCTTTGTGTTCGAGTAACCAAATGGTCAAAGTTCCTTTGCAAAACAGAAGAATACTGTGTTGATTCAATTCCCCCTTGGACAATAATTACAATGGGTTCTGTCCCTTAGAAATTTTCCCTCATCCCCAACTTCTTTTCCTAGCCCCAACATATTGTTAGAGACCCCACACGCCCACATTACGATCTGTTTCTGTTGCTCCCCTCTGGGAGAAGGCTTTGAAGTATTTCTAGCAGGACTACCTGATTCTGTAATAGCTTTGTTCCCTATGCCATCCATCTGGTAAACTCGCAAGATTTGTTTTTCTCGCCATGCACATGTATACATAATCCGAACTAGACTGTTATTTCTCTGTGTCATATAATATATGTGGGCATATGCATAATTCTGTATTTATTTATTTATTTATTTATTTATTTTTGTCATATTTATGTAGTGTATATCAGAGGTGGTGACCCTTTGAGAGCTGAATGCAACGAAATTTCATTTTAATGTATGCCAGTTAGTATACATTCAAAGTGACAATAAAGTTATCTATTCTATTCTATTCTATTCTATTCTATTCTATTCTATTCTATTCTATTCTATTCTATTCTATTCTATTCTATTCTATTCTATTCTATTCTCTATATATAGCACTTGAGTCAGAAGCACTGGGGCACTTCTAGGTAGAAAGGATTAGCTGGTGACATCACTGTTGTCCTGGGAACACCCAATTGGGGGCTCCTTTCATGTTCCTGGCAGGAGCTGGAGTAAAGGTCAAGAGCTCAACCCCACCCCACCCCACAGCAGCTCTTGGGTCTCAAACACGGGCTTGCCTAGCCTCCTGCCCAATAATCCAACCACTCAAGCCACCGTGCTTCTATTAATATTCATCATGCATAGGAATTTCCTAGGCCCATACCACACAAATCACAAAATAATGTTAACAGCAGATATGCAAAACACAACTGGAAAGCCACCGGTTATATGTAAACTGAGAAGTCAGCCATCGCCCACTGAGAAACTAACAGATTCAATAGCCGAATGTACACTGAATCCAGTTAACCAGTCAATCGTGCCACTCAATTTTTTTCTACATGGCAGACTTATTTTTAGTTTGGTATGCAATTGTCCCATTTTCAACAACGTGATTGTAACATTTAATCTTCCATTTGCCTTTTCCTGAGATTCAGAAACAAACTATGTTTTCTTTTTGTCTTCTCATATATTAGGTCAGTAATCCTTGTAAATGCTACAAAATAACCTACTGTTATTATTTCCATATTGCCAGGGAAATAGATTGAGTCTATGACAATAACAAGGGAGAAGGCGGAAGGGTAGAATCTGTATTATAAATTCGCCACTATTTTCTGCTAATAATTGGTACAATGTGATGTACTGTATATTATCTGCTTACCAATTCTTACCAATGAAGTATAAAGTTATACTTGGGCTGCAGAGGGGAGCTTACATGTTTTAATATAACTCTCTCCCCAACTATGTTTGTAATATAATTCTTTAATACAACTTTTGGTCTTGACATTGATGTATGTATACATGTAAGTATGCACTGTATTTATAAACTGCCCCAATCTGTTATAGCCCTGAGTAGCTTTGCAGAATACAAGAATAACCCATCATTATTATTCTTCCATCTAGTCAAGAACAGGTGGGCATGTTGCAGATCCTGTCAGCTGAACTGTATTGACAGGTGGGAACTGGAAGACAGACCTTCTCTGCTGTAGCTCCTGCTTTGTGGAATATTTTCCCTCCCGAGATTAAAATGGCCCTCACCCTCTTGGCCTGTTGCAAGGCTTTAAAAATTTGGGCTATGTACATGGGTCTTAGAATATATTAAAGATCCCATTTCTTGGTTTTATTGTTATCCAGTTAACTATCTTGGGTGTATTTATTTTTTGGACGTTTTACTATTTTATTGTTTATAATTGTTTTAGCTGTTTTGCAATTGTAGAATTGTAAGCTGCCCAGAGTCACTTGGTTGAGATGGGCAGTTAAAGAAATTGAATACATACATACATGCATGCATGCATGCATGCATACACTGCCTAGAGTTTCATGCAATGGTATTTTTGCCTTATCTATTAAGAAACTGTCAGCCAGGCTGGAAGAAAGGGTCAAGTGAGGAATTAGCCTTGAATTCTTGTATAACCACAAGAGACATAAGCCTGACCTTCCTCCCTCCTCCCCACAAGATCCATCAAACCTTATCTACTTGTTCCCAGGGGATGGCAAACAATCTGGAGAGATTCTTGTAATATAGGTAGAAGTCAATAAAGTTGCTGACTTAGGCTATTCATGAGTGGCTCTGTTTGCTTACACCTGACATTATATTGGAGATTCCAGGAGATGAACTCTTCCACTGAACTGCAGTTTACCATTGATCGACACAAATCTTCTTTGCCAGTAGCCAGAACTGTACCGTTTTATACAGCGAAACCTGGACTTTCACACAGACAAATTTTAATATATGCTGAAAAACCAGTCCCTCCTTTGCAATGCATGGTAATAAAAAAAAAGAAGAAGTAAGGACAGATAATTTTGGAGATTTATGTTAAATTACTGCAAGGCCAATGTATCACAGCTCTATAATTGCCAGTAAAAGTTCAGCATGACATTTTGCTGATGTGCCAAAAATACACTGCCAGGGTTCCATTTGAACTTGATTTCAGAGTCGTTAAGGTATAAAGGACCAATGATCCAGACAAGTGCCTGTCTCAGACGTTTTGATAAGTGAACTGCCTACACAGAAACTCCTTAATTGCTCTTGTCTCTCTCAATTGTTCCTGTTAGCAGGGTCTGTGCAAAAAAGGTCATTAATCAATCATAAACTATCTGAAGGTTTTATGTTTTGCTTGCTTAACAAAACACATCTTTAGGGAGGTATGGCCTCCTTGATTTTTTTTCAATTAACTAACTACACTACTCCCTTCTTGCCCAACAAATGTTCAGTATGAATCATCTGATGTCTTTGTTAATGGTGAGATACAGGGAGGTAATCCATTTGCCTAGAAAAAGGCTCTTGAATTGCCAATCATCTACTTAACCAATATCCTTATTTAGATGCCTTAGATCAGGGGTCTCCAACCTTAGCAACTTTAAGACTTGTGGACTTCGACTCCCAGAATTCCTCAGCCATCAAAGCTGAGGAATTCTGGGAGTTGAAGTCCACAAGTCTTAAAGTTGCCAAGGTTGAGGACCCCTGCCTTAGATAGTGTTTCTCAACCTGGGCAGCTTTAAGACATGTGGACTTCAACTCTCAGAATTCCCGATATAAAAGGTATGGATGAAAATGTGTCGTGCTGAAAGTCTATGGACTCACAAACGCATGGCGCAACACAGGGGAACAAATTCACCAGGACAGGATTCAGCAGTCCATCTACATCTGAAAAACAAAGGCCGCTCTTTTGAAGACAGCAAAGTCTATATTCACTGGCTTGGAAAAGGCCATCTATATTAAAATTGAACAGCCCTCTCTCAACAGAGGAGGAGGGATATGACACCACCTATTTCCTATCCACAACACAGTCCTTTCAGCAGTTTCAAGAAGGTTCCACACCCATTTGCACTATCCAGGTGACCACGAGGTCACTCCCCAAGTGGCCTCAACTGATTCTCCGAATGACCAAGCCTTAGAGTTTTAACGACCAGATGACTACAACGAATATAAATCCTTCCAGTTCTGACAGGTCAGTTGGAACTGAAGAAGCTTCTTGGATGAGGAGCAAAATGTTTTCAAAGAAAACACCAAGTCCAGTTTACCTTTTGGAAAAACACCTTTGTTATGCTGAAATTTTCTCCCACCTTTTTCTCCTTGTTCTTATTCCTTCTGATGAAACAGGACTTGCTTCTGAAAATAAGGCTGAAGTTCTTTTGCAAAGAAGAAAGGATTTTAAATGGGAGGAATGTGGCATTCTTGCATTTATTTCACTATGCTGAAGCCACAAGATAGGTCCAGATAGCCTGTCATTCACTGGAAATCCTCTCTCCAGAAATCTCCAACCCACCGAATTACTCATGCTTCAATGTAGTTGCACCTCCAACAATGTCAACTTAAAAACGTCACCAAGAAAATTTCAAAAAGAATTCTCAAGCTCTCTGAGAATAAGATGCCGGAATGGAAGAATTTTTCCCCTTTCAGGGAAAGGAAACTTGAGAAATTCCCAGGCATACTTTACCCTGGCACATGGATGAAAGTATTACTGAGATTGGCTTAGAAAAACAATTTGCCTTTCCAATAGTTTTTGTTTTGGCTTTAGATATTTGGAGGAAAGGATATATGGAGTGCATTCATATGATAGGTTTACTCTAGTTGCTCAATTAACCAGTGCATTTGATTTGCACAATACTTTGAGCCATAAGTGTGAGTTCACACAATGAGCAATGCTGCAAAATCAGAGTTAATACTAGCCAAGTTAGCAGAAGTCTTTAGTTTTCTTTATTCGTGTCAAAAGCAAACCTACAAACTATAGACGTATAACATTCAACACTGAGCAAGTAAAATAGGTCATAAAAATATAGCACATTTTAATGTGTGAAATAAATAGGATTAAAACTAAAGAGGGAGTCAAGCTATTCTCCAAAGCACCTGAAGACAAGACAAAAAGCAATGGATGGAAACTAACCAAAGAGAGAAGCAACCTAGAACTAAGGAGAAATTTTCTGACAGTTAGAACAATTAACCAGTGGAACAACCTGCCTCCAGAAGCTGTGAATGCTCCAACACTGGAAGTTTTTAAGAAGAGACTGGACAGCCATTTGTCTGAAATGTTAAAGGGTTTCCTGCTGAGCAGGGATTGGACTAGATGACCTCCAAAGTCCCTTCTAACATCATCATCATCATCATCATCATCATCATCATCATCATCATCATCATCATTATTATTATGATTATTATTATTATTATTATTATTATTATATTATTATTATTATTATATTATTATTAATTATTATTATTATTATTATTATTCATCGCACAGTCAGCCAGATGTTCAGACTGGATTTGGCATTTTTGTCTACCTACCTATCTATTATTATTATTATTATTATTATTATTATTATTATTATTATTATTATTATTATTATTATTATTATTATTATTATTATTATTATTATTATTATTATTAAACATTCGCCCAGTATCGGGCCATGTCAACAGCACTTTCTCTCATAAACATGAGTTCTTTCTCTGTACATGTGGAAGGCCATCTTATGCACTGTAGTATACATGAGATAAATTTTTCTTCACATTCATAGAGTGTCTTCTACAGGGAAGTCCCTTTTTTTTTTTAGATTGTCTTTTAATCTTCCTACTCTAGTGTACAGTCTACTTAACAGCTTTCATACAGAGCAAGGTTGTTCAAGCAGCAGACAATCATGTGTTGTGCCCAGTTGCCCAATAGCGCCTTACTCACCTTCCATAGTTCCAGATGGTCTGTGGTGGCTGGTTGTTAGGTCTCTAGCTGAAACAGGTGTGTTGTGTAAATAGAATTATGCAGTTCTGATGCCATACCAGCAAGACTCAGCCTTGCCTTGAAACTTCCTCAGTAAACATATGTAACAATCTTTAGTAAAATGTGATTTTCTCCCTCTTTGATCTATGCCTCCTATGTTAAAAAAAACCCCAAAAACAAACCTATCCTCCCAGGAAAAGTCATAGGATCCTGAGAATCATAATGTATCTCAGAAGGAACCTCTTTTTAACATCTCATGAATGGCCTTTAAGAGTGGGAAACTCTTAAAGAGGAATGATAGAGGACAGAATTTAGGCTCTAGTGCAGGGGTAGGCAACCTTGGCTCTTTTATGACTCGTGGACTTCAACTCCCAGAATTCCTGAGCCAGCTGGCTCAGGAATTCTGGGAGTTGAAGTCCACGAGTCATAAAAGAGCCAAGGTTGCCTACTCCTGCTCTAGTGGATCCTAGATCCTTCGTAGCTTTTGATTAGTTTGTCATATGGTGACAATTTCAAGGCAGTTGACATTTATTCCATCCCACAACATGCACATTAATGCTAGTATGGCATTAAAAAAGCCCCGGACTAACCTAGTTCATGTTAGCTTGACTGACTTGGAAAGAAGATTCCCAAAGGATGCAGTTGGCTGAAGATCTCTATGCCTTTGATCTGTATCTTCAGACATACATAACTAAAATCTGTTCTCCCAAAATTGGTTGAGATGATGATTGAACACTTTCACTGGATGTCTATGGGAGGTTCTTAGTCATCCAGGTCATGGCTGTCCCAAAGGTGCTTTTTCAGGAGGCAACTGGACTTCCTTGTTTTTCTTTGAAGACGTTTTGCTTCTCATCCAAGAAGCTTCATCAGCTCTGACTGGATGGTGGGGAATTCATTTCACTGGAAATGAATCAGCAGTGGAACCCAGGTCCAGAGGAATGTGGGTGATTTACAATAGCTTAGCAAACTGGTCACAGATTCCAAACTAGTACAGATATAACAAAAGTCATCCAGGTCATGGCTGTCCCAAAGGTGCTTTTTCAGGAGGCAACTGGACTTCCTTGTTTTTCTTTGAAGACGTTTTGCTTCTCATCCAAGAAGCTTCATCAGCTCTGACTGGATGGTGGGGAATTCATTTCACTGGAAATGAATCAGCAGTGGAACCCAGGTCCAGAGGAATGTGGGTGATTTACAATAGCTTAGCAAACTGGTCACAGATTCCAAACTAGTACAGATATAACAAAAGCTTTCCAACCTATAAAAGCTCTACTGGATGATGTGAACAAGATTGAGAAGTTTGGTTACAATAATGCATTCTTATTGTTGTAATTGCTACAAGACTTCTGTAATCTATATCTAATCACTGTCTGCTTGTTTCAAATGCTTTGTTCCCTTATCTAACATCCAGAAATCCAAATGCTATGTAGTAATCAGCCACCTTGGGGAGCTCACTCTCAAACAAGAATCCAGCCCTCCCCCCCCCTTGCACTTTCTCCCTTGTCTGAATTCCTGTGTATCAGCTCTAACCACCGCTGGTTAGTTAATCTATGATTATTTATTTTTCTTTGACAAATACTCCAAGGCATCTGTGCAGCTGGGCAGAAGGCCAGCAAATCACTCACTCTAGTTGCATTTGCTTTGTTTTATTTACTTCAGCAATTCTCTTTCATTCATTGCACCAACTTTGACTCAATGTGCTGTGAAAACAAGTGAAATTAAAGCAGATGTTTTGTTTTCGGTGTTTAGGCAAATGTGACATCTAATCAACCAGCAAAAGTTACACAAGCGAGTTACATAGCATTAAATGAATAAATAGTACCTAATAGCAAATTAGTAATTTGCCAACAATGAAGCCATCATCAACACTTAACGATTTAATGCAAAGATCCTATGCAAAGAGCATGGAAATTCTAATTTCAATCTATGAGAACTCATTCACAGATAAGCATTACATTTAAGAGGAGAAGGGGATGTTGCAAAGTGTTCACGTTTTCAAGGAAAACTCCATGTTTTTTTTTTAAATTTCATTTGAAAGAGAATTCACCATGGGTCCTGTTATAAACACAAGGATCAAAAACTTTTGCATCATATCTCCCACATTATTGGAATATATAGCAATTCCTGAACTATGGGCCATCAAGCCAGTGTCAATTCTTAGTGACCATATAGACAGATTTTCTCCATGATGAATTTTTTTTGCACTAGTCCTTTATGTCTTCCAACAATACATCATCTCTCTAACTCAGACATGTCAAACTGCCGGCCCACGGGTCGGATGCATCACGATGAAACCACGCCCACCCCATTGCCGGCAATGGGGGAAAAGTCGTGATACGTCGTACGACATCATGTGATGTCGCGAATTTGACATGCCTGCTCTAACTGAATCCATCCTGTTTGCTGCTGGTCACCTCTTCATTTCTTGCCTTCCATCTTTTCCAGCTTTAGAATCTTCTCCAGAAAGCTTCAAATAACATCTGAAATAGGATATCTAACCATGTAGTAGGGTTGTGTTACTATTATCTTTCTCATCTTTCCTATTACCTACTCCACTTTGTTTGTTGCTTATATCTTATGATTTATGATTGCATCATATGATTTATGATTGCATCTTATGATTTATGATTTATCACTTTGTTGCTTGTATGTACACTGAGAACTTATGCACCGAAGACAAATTCCTTGTGTATCTAATCACACTTGGCCAATAAAGAACTATTCTATTCTATTCTATGCTATGCTATGCTATGCTATGCTATGCTATGCTATGCTATGCTATGCTATGCTATGCTATGCTATGCTATGCTATGCTATGCTATGCTATGCTATGCTATGCTATATGACAAGACTCGGTTGATTTATTTAGTGATCCATTGTTTGCTTCTTGGTTTTCTATGGTAATATTAGGAGTCTTCTCCAATATCAAATGCATCAATAATCTTTTTATCCTGCTCCTTCAAAGTCCAATGGAGACATTTTTTTCCCCATTCAACCATGCCCATTTTTTTTTTGAAACAAGTTTTATTAATTTTCCATTTTTACAAAACTTCAGGTATTTAAGGAAGCAACATGGTGGTTGGGTAATACATAGTCCAATAACATGCTTATCCATACATATATCAGTTTACATCATCAAAAATTTCCTCTCTGTTTCCCTTAGTTATTATACCAAATTCAAATTAATAAATTGCTAGTTATAACTCAATCATTTAAAACATTTATAAACAACTTTTAAATTATATGTCTCCAGCTCCTGTTTTTGATTTTTGTCTGGTTTCAATTACAATATTTCAGTTGTGTTCTGGACCAACCAGTAGTTGAAAACTGTATGTTAGGATGTTTAGCATTTATAGGGTTAAGCGCTGTTTCCTTAGGAGATGGCTTATGGGTAATGTAGTTAAGCAGTCAGTTTATCTAGTCAGTGGGAGGAGTTCAAAAGTTTAGGACTGTACTTCCTGGCTCTGTGCCATTGTTTTGATTCTCTTCACTTTGGGACCCAGCCTCATGGCTCGGACATCATTCAACATGTGATTAGCATTTATTCAACATGTATGTTATAATACAGGACAGGAGGACATCACTGTCTTTCAACCTAATGATATGGACTCAGATTAATATTGCATTCCAGACGTATTTCATCTTAATCGTGAGTTGTTGACTATCTCTGTGAATAAAGTATTCTTCTTTGATCTGTTCATTCGAGTAAATTGCTACCTGTCTACACGGAAGTAAGCTCACGACTGTGGAAACAGGATAGTTGAAAGACAACGTTAAAATTCTGTGCCTTGTATGGAAGTATGAATTGCAGCCTTGCCAGTAAATTCATTAATCTTCTTCGTATCAGCTTGGATGCAGTAAAGTTAATGCAATTCTCTATGACTGGTCTGAGTGAAGGGAGAACAGCTGAACTCTTGCTAGTTGAAATCAGTGATTACTTTCACGTTGGCTTGGAATGTTTCAAGTAAAGGACTGTAAATATTCTTTGCATTGTTCTGAAGACGCTAGTGAATCTGTTTGCCAGCCAAGATTGCATGCAAAGACTGCCTTTAAAGAACAAAGAAACTTTAGAAGGGGCGATTCCCCCCCTCTCCTTGCCTGCAACTCAAAATGTGTGTGTGTGCCTGCTTGTAATCTATGCTAGAATAAGTTCTCTTCGATGCAAGCCAGCCTGTTTGTTCTGAATCACCCTGTTTGATGGTTTGCAAGTATCAAACCTTTCTCCTTCTTTGCCTGCAATCCAGATGCAAGTTTGTTGGAAAGAGAGGAAAGTTGTTATTCTGCGAGGCTTTGTTCAAAAGACTTTTCAGAGCAGGCAACCTCCCCCACCTGGCCATAAAACTTGGTTCGAAGACAAAGCAGTAGTCAAACCATTAATTGCCATGGTAACTAAGCAACTGGGGTTTAGAAGAGCTGAACTCCATCAAGAAGCCCCCTCCCTTGGAATCTAAAGATTGTGTCTCTAAAAGTTCAAAGAGTTGAGCAGCTTCCACTCCTTAGTTTGCAACTCACACAGTGTGAAACAAACAGGAATTAAAGTGGGGAAAACAGATATGTTTGTGCTGTGAAAGGAGACTAGCATTGTTACTGAGAGAATTGTGTTTAAACTGCAAACATTTGTATTTTCATCACAATTTTGTCTGCTTGGAAAGAAAAGAGAGAGACCCTTAGTTACAGCCTTGCTGGAGAATTCAGACACTTAGTTGCTAAGTGAAGCATAGGTGCAGCACCCCCCATCCAGAAGCTAAGCTGCAGAGAGCAGACTTGCACCTACTCAAGCAAGAAACATCCCCTAGAGGGTTAAAAGTAAACTTCACCTGAAACAATCACTCATGCAAGCAGTGATCCCTAGTAGTAAAAGGGTGAATTTCACTGAAGCACCCAAACAAGCAAGCAACGTCCCCTTGTGGACAAAAAGTGAACTTCACCTGAAGTAATCACTCAAGTAAGCAACACCCCCTAGGGGGTAAAAAGTGAACTTCAACTGAAGTACCCAAGCAAGCAAGCAACGCCCCTAGTGGTGCACCTACTTAGCACAGTTCAAGGAGAAACAAGCAGCAAATTAACCTTGCTTATTCCGCGAAGCTATACGACCCAGGTGGAGACATACAGGGAGCCAGCGAGAGTTCAGTATGCTTCAGAGGCCCACAGCTTGTAAGGTGGTTTAAGAAGACACAATTTGGCTGGCTTTTCTCAAAGCGATACCAAGGAACAACGCTGAGTGGTGACTACTAGATACAGCAGGCTTGCCCCCAACCACACAGCAAGTGTCACCTGATAGCGGGGGAGAGAATCTCCCTGATAAGACTACTCAGATAAGGCACCCTGGTGGTAAAAAAGGGAACTTCACGTGAAGCAATCACTAAAGCAAGAAGTGACCCCCTAGTGGTCAAAGAAGGAATTTCCCTGAAGTGGCTACCCAGATAGAGAGACCCTCAGTGGTCAAAGAGTGAACTTCACCGAAGTAGTCACTCACGCAAGCAGTGACCCCTAGTGGTCAAAGGGTGAACTTCGTTGAAGCACCCACGCACGCAAGAGAGCGCTCCCCAGTGGTGCCTCTATTGTCAGACAGTACCCCGGTGGCTGATCTGCAAACAGCAAGCTAGCATTTATCTACACAGAGAGTACACCAACGGTGCCTCTACAGTGATCCCTAGTGGTCAAAGAATGAAGTTCACTAAACTCATTCAAATTGTCTAGGAAAACCTCTGAGTCTTCCCTAGTCATGGCAAAGTGGCCTATTGGACCAGGAAAGCTGGTCCAACCAATCAATCTTGATTGGTATGAGTCTGAAGTTTCCCGTCATTCACATGCCTTACCCCAGCGAACCCATGGGGCACCCTCTCACACCTCCAACAAAGCTGCATCCTTTCACAGTGTCTTACCAAGATCCCACGCGTATTCCCGCGCATATTCCAGCGTGTCACAACAACCTTCCAGTTCAGGCGTCTCCCATCATTCTAAAGCATCTTCTCAGCATAGCCGAACATCCCGCATTTCAAGGGCAGAGAGCTTGGCCATTCGAGCCGAAGAAGCAGACATCGAAGCTAAAGCAGCCAACGCAGTCTTTCGTGTGTTGGAAGCGGAGCAGCAGAAAAAGAAAGAATTGGCGGAGATAGAGGCTGAAGCAGCCCAAATGGAAGCCCAAATAGAGGCTGAAGCAGCCCAAATGGAAGCCCAAATAGAGGCTGAAGCAGCCCAAATGGCAGCCCAAATAGAGGCTGAAGCAGCTCAATTGAAGGCCAAGCGAGAGGCTGAAGCAGCTCAATTGAAGGCCAAGCAAGAGGCTGAAGCAGCCCGAATAGAAGCCAAATGAAAGGCTGCCCAAGACGAGCTTGAGCTTATGGAGAACCAGCGAGAAGTAGAACATAAAGCAGCAACAGCGAAAGCCCTTCAGAGAACACTCCAACAGAGAACACTCCAACACACCACCTTCTCGCGCAACCACGAAAGAGAATCTCGATCACCAAATGTGCCAACTGGCCAGGGAGCCGGCAACGCACCATCTGAACGACGAGAACCCCCTCAACAAGTATGCACACAAGAAGCCAGACCTCCTCAGCTCAACGTAGAGGCAGAGGAATTCAAGCCGAGACCACAAAGTCCTTCATCCGTGCCACTGGAAATTAACCCCAACAAGAAGTATTCTGAAGAAAAATGCCAGCCATCTGTACCACGTTTCCCTGCTCTTGGGAACAATGTCTTTGAGGTTCAACAAGAAGCCACTGAGCATGCTTCAGATGACCTCAACACCGTACCAACTCAGCCTGATGGCAAACCCTGCATAGCACCATTGGATCCTCCAGCATCCTGGAGAAGAAGGTTAGATTTAAGAGAGTACAAGGCCTGCTGCAAATACTGTGAGTCTACGGAACATGTGGCCAAAGCTTGTACAGCTAAAGGGAAGTGTCACCCAAGCAAGGGGGACAAGCATCCAGGAGCCCTGCATCCAGACTCTGAACAGCTACAACAAGCAGCTTCTACTCCTCTTTCAACCAAGGAGCCCCAGCATGGCTCCAAAGTGCACCCAGAGGCGCCCGCCAAGGTCAACTGCACATTAGTGTGTAGCGACCCACCATTCCCCAGTGAACCCCCAAGCGAAGAAACGTCTTTCACAACGTACTCTGTACCACAGAGCACGGCGGGGAGGAAAGTCACTGGACTCCGCATCCAGCCGGTAGATGGGAGCTCACGGTCCCTAAATCCTGGATTGGTCATCCCAGGAACGTTCTTTGTCGACCAGCTCCCCCCAATTGCCTTACGGTTCCTAAATCCTGAAGCCGAACTCTTGGCTCCATTGAGAGTAGACGCCCCTGTCACCTTTGCCTACCATGGCATGGTCAGAGGCCCAACAAGTCCTCCAACTGCCATTAAGATGGAACCTGAATGGGTCATCCCAGGAACGGTCTGTGTTGACCAACTGCAAACTCCAACCCAGGAGAATAACTCAACAACCTCCATTCTTAGTAATGGAAGAGCACCTCACCTAAAACCATGCCAAGAACACTTCACGCTTGTGACAACCAAACCCATTTTGGAAGCAACAGTGTTCCAGACTAGTAAAAGTCACAATGACTTAACCTTGTCCATAGAGGACAAAAACTTTCTGCAGCTACGCACATTCTCCCAGAGCACCACACACTGGGACGGACCACGTCCGCCAGAACAGAAGCAAGACTGGGAGTCATTGAGCACACTCCTAAAATGTCTCCAAAGCATACACATGCAACGTATGTATATCTCCAGCTCACCCGCCACCGTACAAAAGAAAGAAATGTACGCTCTCTCAGATGTGTCAACGAAGGTGATTGCAACCATAGGATACATCACAGTCTACAGCGGGGAGAGAGTCTACAGCGGGGAGAGCTTCATTCATGTCGTTTTCATCATTGGAAAGGTGAAAATAACAACGCAACAAGGCCACAACGTACCAAGGTTAGAACTCTACGGTACCATATTGGCAGTGAAATTTACTATCCTGACAACACAAACGATAGGTCTTGAGCTACAAACCACCACCTTCTACACAAAGAGCAAGGTGATGCCAAGCTACATCTGCTACCAAAGCAGACACTTCTACTTCTATGTAGGCAATAGAGTAGAAAAGATTGAAACATCTTCAAGTCCTGAGCAATGGCAACATATGCCGACAGATAAGAACCTTGTGGACCAAGCTAAGTGGTCCACCTTTGCATCACAGCTAGCAAAATTGATCTGGCTAAAAGGTTCTGAGTTCCAGACCATCTGCTTGTCCACAATAGGCAAAGAGAAAGGGAAACCGCCGTCTAAACATTTCCTACAACCAGCCCGCTTCGAACGCCCCTCCAAACAAAGACCCATTAGATTGGGCATAGTATTGATCGTCCTGATCACTTGTTTTAGCATCCAAGGAACTAACTTTGTAGGAGCCTGCAAGGACTTACAGACTATTGAAGGTATTTGTCATGAGCCAATAATTAACAAGGGCCTGAAGGCTAAAAATTATCTTCCCCATGCATCCCACATGGGAGAAACGTGGGAGCGCATGATTGGCAGACCCCGCACAATCATAGACTCTATGGTGACAAAACCGCCCACGTTGACACATGAGGTTCTCACTACCTGCATGGCAGAAGAAGCAGCCATCATCAGCGCTGATCCAGTGGTTCTAGTCTCTTCTGTTCCCGAGAATCCTGTGATCTCAGCTTCCTTTGTTCCAGAGTATCTTCTGGATCCTGATTCTTCTGTTCCTGAGAATCCTGTGGTTTCAGCTTCTTCGATTCCTGAGTATCCAGTGGATCCAGCTCCTTCAGTCCCTGAGTATCCTGCGGTCTCAGTTTCCTTTGTTCCAGAGATTCCTGTGGTTCCAGATTTCTTTGTTCCAGATTTGTCTGTTCCTGAGGTTCCTGTGGATTCAACTTCTTCGGTTCCTGAGTATCCAGTGGTTTCAGCCCCTTTGATTCCTGAGTATCCAGTGGATCCAGCTTCTGCTGTTCCTGAGTTCCCTGTGGACCCAGCTTCGTCTGTTCCTGAGGTTCCTGTGGACCCAGCTTCCTTCGTTCCTGTGAATCTTGTGGATTCAGGCGCCTTTGTTCCTAAGAATTTTTGGGTTTCAGTTTTCCTGACCCAGAAATCCCTTTGGTTCCAGTTTCTCCTACAGGCTGGAGACCTTGTCTTGCTGAGAGACAAAGGCGCATTCCAGAAATATTGGCCCAAGGGACTTGTGCATCGGGCCCCACCTAGTTTGCTGGACTAGTTAGCCAAGCTAAGGTCCAGATCGTGAAGCCACATGAGTCAGACCGTGACTCAAAGACTCTTGTGAAAAGGTGTACACCAGGCCAATTACCGACCTGGTCCTGCTGCAAAGAAGACCGAACTGGAAGATTAAGCCTCAAGCCATGTATATTGTGTTTACCTCATGATTGCATTGTTTGATGTAACACCTTGTTTATCTCTATTTTAGTTATGCATGTTTACATGTCTTGATACCACGTTTTGCCTATTTAGTTAAATAGTCAGTTAGTAATGATAATTGCATGCCTTAATCTTATATTTTGCTTATTCTAGTTAGCCAACAGTGATTTGCATGTTGATGCTACGTTTTGCTTATTTTAGCCAGTTAGTAGTGGAAATTTATATTTCCAAGCGGGGAGTGTTCTGGACCAACCAGTAGTTGAAAACTGTATGTTAGGATGTTTAGCATTTATAGGGTTAAGCGCTGTTTCCTTAGGAGATGGCTTATGGGTAATGTAGTTAAGCAGTCAGTTTATCTAGTCAGTGGGAGGAGTTCAAAAGTTTAGGACTGTACTTCCTGGCTCTGTGCCATTGTTTTGATTCTCTTCACTTTGGGACCCAGCCTCATGGCTCGGACATCATTCAACATGTGATTAGCATTTATTCAACACGTATGTTATAATACAGGACAGGAGGACATCACTGTCTTTCAACCTAATGATATGGACTCAGATTAATATTGCATTCCAGACGTATTTCATCTTAATCGTGAGTTGTTGACTATCTCTGTGAATAAAGTATTCTTCTTTGATCTGTTCATTCGAGTAAATTGCTACCTGTCTACACGGAAGTAAGCTCACGACTGTGGAAACAGGATAAGTTGTCTTAGTGTCCAATAATGTTGAAGTTTCAGATAACCCACAGTTCCCTAGTTCATGCAAAATAATATCATATCTAAAATACATTTATTATTTATTCCAGTAGATTCTTAATTTATTTCACAGTCATATTCTAATTCTCATTCTAATATCATCGCTTACTCATAAAATAACCTTTATTCTTTAAATCCATCTTCCATTTATAATTCAAAACAATTATTTTAATAACTAATTTATTTCCCTTATAGATATAGATCCTAAATGTTAAATCAAATAACAACTTTTAAAATCTCCATATCTCATTACATAGAATTTAAAGCTCTTCCATTAAATATCACATAAAGAAAGCCATTTTAAGTCTAACTCTGGCCTTCCTTTTGTGCCAAGCCGGCTTCCATAAAAAAGCTTTTAGATCCTCAAGTGGCTCTCCCTTCATTCCTGCATATATCATTTGAATCAGGGGAGACCATCCAGTCATCAGCCCATCAAGGAAGCCAGTCCCTTCACAATCATTGAATTGTTGGCCAAATGGTTTAGGTCTCCATATTTGAGTTAATGCATTTATCATACGTTCAGGCTGGTCTTCTTGTTCTTCTGGTTTCGGCTGGTTTGGATGAAAGGTCATGTTCAGTGTTGTAGTCGTTCTTGGATCATCTGGGTTGTCTAGAATCTCAGTATATTGTGTATGTAATTCCTCTGCACGTTCCATCTTAGCATTGCTTTGTTGAGTTTCTGTTGTTGTTGTAGTTGTAAAGTCTTTAAGTGAGGTCAAAATTTGAGTGTCGGAATTCTGGGTAAATTGTAGCTGGCAATCTTTAAAGTCCACTTTGTTATTAGTTCCATCTTCTTCTGTTGCTTTTTGGGATGTAGATTTATCTAATGAGGTTGAAGATGCATTTTGTGGCTTTAAAGTGGCATGTAAATCTTTCATTCTAGAATTCACTAGCTCAGTGACCTCTCGGAGTTTTTCGATTATAAGTTTGACAGTAAGCTGTGGGTGGTGTTCCTCCATTTCTGTGATGTTTACAAATAGTCTTTTAGTGGAGGTTATTTTTAATAAAAGTCAATAACTGTCCACCTCCACTGTAAAGAGATATTTTCTCCACCCAGCTGTTTCAAGTTCTTATCTTTTGTTGCTGTCAAGGACAAGTTTTAGTCTCAGGAATCTCCCAGTCAGAAAATATATATATATATATATATATATTCACTTGCTGTACCAAATTTCACCACAAGTAGCACACAGAATGTAGCTTTTATCCGGTTCAAGAGAAGAAGAAAAGAGAAAAAAAAGAATATTCCCCTTTCTTTTTTTCCCAGCTTAGCAAAAAAGTAAAACAATAAGTTTTTATAGAAGGACAGAGTTTTTAGGGAGCCCAGGTATCCAGATATTACAAGTCCAGGTATGTGGACGTTTGATCTTATTGTTCTTTTTTTTTCTCTTGGTTTTGTGTTCCTGGAGTAAGCAGAAGCCGCAAAATTAAGCTGGGGGAAAGGGTATTTTAAGGATTTTTACAGGAAAGTAGTTGGGAAAGAGAGAAGGAAAGGTAGGGTCTCACCCAACTCCTCCAGTTGCTTCATCAGGCTTATTAGTGCTTTGGGCTTTCGGCTGGTGCGACTAAGTGAGCGGCCATGTTAATGGCCGCTCTTTTCTTCTTTGGTCCTGAGGAGTTGCCGCAGCCCAAATGGAGAGGCTGCCGCCCCTCTGCGATCTGACGAAGTCCTCCCCAATGGTGGTCGCCCCTCCAGGGCGACGTTCGACCCTTTCCAGGGTCTCCCGAGGAAGGAAAACTGGACGGTGGGGAGAGCGATCTCACCGCACGTCCACCAGCGCCGCAAACCGGAACCGGAAGCCAACCATGCCCATTTTTTTTGAAGGTGGTCTGGATAAGATCCTCCAGTTTTCTTGGCAAGGTTTTCAGAAGTGATTTGCCATTTCATCCTTCTTAGGATTGAGACAAAGTAACTGCCCCAAGCTCACCCAGATGCCTTTGTGCCTAAAGCAGGACTAGAACTCATGGTCTCCTGGTTTTTATCTTGATGCTTTCCTTTTCTCATTGTTTTCAATTTTTTTGTAGAAAGTTCAAAGCATGTGGGCAGGAGAAAAGTAATTTGTTCTACCATTTCATAATAGATGGTAATAATAATAATTAAAATATTATGACAAGTTACAAAATTAAGTCTCAGTTGCTAAGTGTTACTGGCTGATCTTATCTAAGCTTAGAGGGGCAAGCCTGATTAGTAGTTGGGTAGTTGACAAGCAGGGCTACAGGCTAGAAGTGGAAGTAAAAAAAAAACCAAAATCTTCCCAAAGAAGGCAATATCAAATCACTTCTGCACTGTTACCAGGAAAATAGCATGGATGTATCTAGGGAGTTGTGAGAAGTTGAGTTCAAAATGAATAAGACTGAATGATGAAGGAAGCAGAGAATAAAGAATGATAGGCAATAATGAGGGCAGAGGATAACCAGCATTTTAAAAAGAAAGAAAGTCATGTATAAATATTGCATATTACTGATGTCTTGGTATGAATCCACTTTATGGCCTAAAGAAGATAAGACATGGATAAAACATGACTGGATTAGCTTAGCAGGGTCCACAGCAAGCTAGAATTATGTTAAACCAATGCTACATATGCAGTGATGCCAGAATGTTAATGTTGCCCTTATATACTTGGTGTCCTAATGTTTGATGAAAGTATGTAAGCTGAAATATCAGCATGATTAGGTCCTTATATGTATATTGTTATCTGATCACCATATCCACAGCTTATCCCCCACTCCAGATGCTCCTGGATCTCCATGGTTATTTTTTAAAAAAATGAAAATAGGTAGCTGAATGTTGGGCAAAATAAAAATAAAGACAATGTTATGGGAAAAAAGCACTATGGTTATTTTATTCTGCTTCTTTAGATCAAAATAAGATATGAGCCCTTCAAGGCTATGAATTAGTAGTAACAGTGAATTTGAAATAAAGCCATAGTTTTTTCCCATCAAAATTCAAATTACATTGCAGTCTTTCCAGCAATCAACAGCAACAAAGATGATTAGGGGACTGGAGGCTAAAGCATATCAAGAACGTTTGCTGGAATTGGGTATGTCTAGTTTAATGAAAAGAAGGACTAGGGGTGACATGATAGCAGTATTCCAATATCTCAGGGGCTGCCACAAAGAAGAGGGAGTCAAGCTATTCTCCAAGGCGCCTGAGGGCAGGACAAGAAGTAATGGATGGAACTAGTCAAGAAAGAAGCAACCTGGAACTGAGGAGCCTTCCTGACAGTTAGAACAATTCAGTGGAACAACCTGCCTCCAGCGGTGAATGCTCCAACACTGGAAGTTTTTAAGAAGAGACTGGACAGCCATTTGTCTTCCTGCCAGCAGGGGTTGGACTCGATGACCTCCAAGTCCCTTCCACTTTATTATTATTATTATAAGGGCAAGGTTATTTTATTGTCAGTTTTGGTAATATCAAGCTTTCTAACCAGATCTTCAAGGGGTGAACTGACAATGTTCTAGAACCAAATTGGACTCTAATGGGGTCCTCAAATAAAGAAGTGTCTGGTCAGTATCTCATAAGAGGTCTTGAGTTCCAGAGTCAGTGTCAACGCTGTGACAATTAAGAAATTGCAGCCATTTTACCTTTTGCTTTCCTTGTGCTTTTTCTGTTGTATGGGATTTTCAGATGTAGAAGAGGGGAAGGGGGGAATGCTTGAGCATTTTCAGTTAGCCTAAACAATTACAGCTGGGTGAGCTTCAAGGTCAATTTTAGATAAAAGTTTTGGCGGACTGAAAAGTTGGGAGGAGAGTCCGCCTTTTAGATTAATTGGTGAATGTGATTTATGACAGCCTTTCTGGGGTGGGAATTGCAACTTGTTACACTGTATCAGGGGGGAGGGAACTTTAGTCTTGGGTTCAACTATGTAAGTGCCGATACTTTGTTTCCTGAATAAAATGTTCTTTAAGGAAGAAATCTTTGCCTTGAAGTTCTTTTAATTGGTTTCATCTATTGGAACCATGACAGTCAGGTTATTTAAGATATCAGCCTACTTCTAAGTAAACTAGCCTGTGTTTCTCATGATACTACAGGTGGTCCTCAACTTGCAATCATTTGTATCAAAGTTACAACAGCACTGAAAAAAGTGACTTACAACCAGTCCTTGCACTTTTGACCATAGCAGAAACCCTACATGACCAAAATTTGGGTGATAGGCAACCGGCGTGTATTTACGATGGTTGCAAATTTCCAAAGTCACTTGACCACCATTTGTAACCATCCCAGTTGGCTTCCAACAAGCAAAATCAATGGGGAAGCTGGATTTGCTTAATAACTGCAGTGATTTGTGTAACAGCCATGGCACAAAATGTGGTAAAGTCGGGTGTGACTCATTTAATAACCACCTTGTTTAGCAATGGAAATTCTGATCCCAAATGTGGTCAAATGTTGTATATGCCTCTTCTTTCTTCAGCCTCTATGTCTCAGAAAGTATAGCGTTTCTGTGGGTTGGAATGGACCAAAGAACACAGTCAACATCTTCAAGAGATGGAGAGAATGTTCCCTCTACATCTGCTCTGTGAAGGACCTCATCTTCTTCTCCTTCCTCATCTAAAGATGATTCATAGATCCAAACTTATTAAACTAAGCTAAAAATATTTTGGAAATCTTCTAAACCACATAGTTTAGAGCAGGGGTCCCCAACCTTGGCAACTTTAAGGCCTGTGGACTTCAACTCCCAGAATTCCCCAGCCAGCATGGGAGTTGAAATCCACAGGTCTTAAAGTTGCCAAGGTTGGGGACCCCTGGCTTAGAGCTCATATGACTCATAATTTTTTAGAGATCTTGATGTCACTTTATTTAGGGTAGGAAACCTCCCTAGATTTCTGTTGCCACAGCTGTCTCTTGACTTCAATTAGGGTCCTGTCTGCTCTTTCTGAGATTTTAACTTTTTAAAGTGTACAATTAAAATAGATGTAGGTCACATAATATGGTAAAATGGAGAAGAAAGAAAATTGCTAATTCAAAGAATAGCAGTGCTCCCAAATTATTTCAAAAGTTCCTCCTACTTACTACTTAATCCCACTTTATGACATTTTAAGTTATGTTCCTGTCAGCAAACAGGTTACCATATCCAATGTTTATTTCCATTTTCTATCATTTCCCCCCACTGTTAACCTTCCTAGTTACTTCTTCAACAATATTCTTCAATTATGAACCAGTCTTAACTTAAATCCAAGGCTTTTAGTTGTATTTTGATTGTCAGTCTATTTCTTCTGTGAAACTCTCTAGGTCAGGTACTGATTACTATTCTTTTAGTGCTGACATCCTCAACTTATACAAAAGCTGTTATAACAACGTGAAATCTTGGTCAGAGCCAATAATTTGACATCCATTTCCATTCTGAGCTTCCAACATTTCTCTTATGTCAGTTGTAAATATCAGAATGATAAACATCAGTAGTTGGGTGTCTCTTGGGACTTTAACAATGAACAAATATCTGAGTAATATAAAGTAGGTTCCTATTTTTTTTTCATCCCAAAGTGATTTTTTTTTTTGCTTTAAATCTCTCTTGCACTTCCATAATGTCAGCCTTTTAAACTAGACCACACTGGGAAACCAAGTTATGAATGCTAATATTACTTTTATTATAAAGTTATTATACTTTATACAATAATACTTTTATTGCGAAGTCTGAATGTGTTTCTCCTCCTCCTCCTCCCCACCTTTATCTTTATGAGGACTAAGGAAGATTTTGTTTCAGAGGTTGATTTCTGAAATTGCATTTCTGTCCTGGACTCAGTTTTCTTTTATCAGATGGGTTGTCTTGGCTGTGGCTTTTGATCCTGTTCTTCAAAATTATTCCTTCTGCCTATTACACAAAACTTGTGGGAAGAGTATATTTTCTCACAAGGATACAAATGGAAGGCAAATTATTTTTGCCCAGTAAAGTAACAGAATAATAGAGTTTGAAGGGACCTTGGAGATCTTCTAGTCCAACCTCTGTTCAAGCAGGAGACCCTATTCCATTCCAGACAAAGGGCTGTCCAATCTCTTCTTAAAAGCCTCCAGTGATGGCATACCCACAACTTCTGAAGGCAAGCATTTCCACTGATTAATTGTTCTAACTCTCAGGAAATTCCAGGCATTATTTACAATAATTTGTATAGTATTATGGGGCTAGGACAAACTTTACTTCTCTTTCTTCCCCAGATTTGAAGCTGTTGTACATCCTTTAGTTTGGACCTGAGGAATTCAAGATAAAGAAGGGCAAAGTAAACAAAATGCTAGATTTTAGTAGAGTTAAAAAAATATTTTGAGTGATGTTAACCATTTACCTAGTACCGACAGAATGTTTTGTATTATGTTCTTTTCCAAAAATGGAAAACAGCAAAAACAGAATAACAGAGTTGGATAAGACTTTGGAGGTCTTCTGGTCTAACTACCTGCTCAAGCAAAACCATTCCAGAAAAATGATTGTCCAATTTCTTCTTAAAAACCTCCAGTGATGGAGCACCCACAACTTCTGGAAGCAAGTTGTTCCACTAATTAATTGTTCTAACTGTTGGGAAATTTCTCCTTAGTTCTAGGTTGCTTCCCTGCTTGATAAGTTTCCATCCATTACTTCTTGCTCTGCCTTCACATGCTTTGGACAATAAGTTGATCAATTAGTGGTGAGAAAAGTAAGGTTCTACTTTTAGGTAAGAAAAATCAAATGCACAGGTACAGAATAGGAAGTACCTCACTCAGTAGTAGTGACTGCAATAGGGATTTGGAGTCCTTGTTGACAATCACTTAAATATGAGCCAGCAGTGTGCTGCAGCTACCAAAAAAAAACCCAATGCAGCCTTTGGCTGCATTAACAGAGGGATAGAATTAAGATAACATGAAGTGTTAATACCATTTTATAATGCCTTAGTAAGATCACACTTGGAATATTGCATCCAATTTTGGTCACCACAATATTAAAAAGATGTTGACACTCTAGAAAGAATGCAGAGAAGAGCAATGAAGATGATTACGGGACTGGAGGCTAAAACATACAAAGAATGGTTGCAGGAGGTATGTCTAGTTTAATGAAAAGAAGGACTAGGAGTGACATGATAGCAGTGTCCCAATATCTAAGGGGTTGCCACAAAAAAGAGGGGGTCAATCTATTCTCCAAAACACCTGAAGGCATGACATGAAGCAATGGATGGAAACTAATTAAGGAGAGAAGCTATCTAGAATTAAGGAGAATCTTCCTAACAGTGAGAACAATTAACTAGTAGAATGGCTTGCTTTCAGAAGTTGTGGGTGCTTCATCCCTGGAGGCTTTCCATCCATTGTTTTATGTCTTGCCTTTTTGAAAGTGTCTATCTTTTTGCTGTTCCTTTTTCATAGTTCCAGGATTCACCGTTAGCATTACCATTGGAAACAACATTGTTTTAACTATTCTAATATTTGTTGTCATTGAAGTGTTCTTATCCTTTATTAACTTCTCCACCTTCAACATTTACTTAGGACTTATGAAGCCAAAAGAATCTTGTTATGAATTATGCTACGTCCATATCCTTTGTGATTTGCCTTTTTATATTTCATTAACTTCTACACAATGAATGCACCATAAGAGCAGGCTCCTTTTGATAACATTATGTGTGTATCTGTCATAAAGGTGGCATTTCTTGGCCAGGAAATAAACATCTTTTAATAAGGAGGAAATATGAAACACACAGAGGTTTTCTGTTTCCTCCAATTTATGGAAATGAGATTGGTTATATTTACTTACTTCGTTTCGTTTTCTTCCATGCCTATAGCAGTGACACAAAGTTGTTTAATTAGGTGACACTCTTGATCAGCCAAGAGGCAAAGTGCTACCCATTTGTACTGAGGATAACAGGTTTTTTTAAAGGCTCTTGGAAATGTAATTCTTTATTTGCAAAAGTGAAAAATAAATAAATAAGCCCCCCTCCCCTGCACACTGCAAAACCCAGGCTGAGAGTGAACCATTCAGGAAAAAAAAAAAGGACAGACAGAAGAAGAAAATAACCTTTTAATGAAACATTTCATGCAAATATCCTTCGATTTGGTGAGACAGCTTTCCTTTTAATCTCCGTTATTAAAAAAGCAAAAAGAAGAAGAAATCAAGATTTCAGCAAGGATGCAGGGAAACCAACGTCCAGAGGACTTTTCAAGCACGCAAAATTTTGATTTCATTGAACTGCAGTTTTGATATCATTAGCATTACAGTCCAACTGTCTGTCCTGACACATGTTTGTGGAGATTCTCAGTCATCCAGATCATAGTTGTCTCAAAGGTGTTTTGTTTTTTCTTCAAATGGTATCTGGATGGGGTTTTTTTTCTCCTTGAGGAAGAAGAAGAAAATGTTTCACTTCTCATCCAATTCTTTAAAGAGTTTCTGTTCTTCTGCCCTCATAACATAATATTGAAAGCTTTTTCATCAATTTCTTATCAACCGGCGTCATCAGGGACTCAATCCTGAGATGCAACATGCAAAATGTATGCAATATATCAGTGATGGCGAACCTTTTAGAGACTGAGTGCCCAAACTGCAACCCAAAACCCACTTATGCATCATCGAGTGCCGGGTGGGTGTGGCCCATTGGCTGGGTGTGGCCAATTGGGTGGGCATGGCCAATTGGGTGGGCGTGGCTGCGGTGGTAATGGCAGACAGGGTGGGACTAAAAAGTTCAATCAATCAATTCCAACTTTGCAATATCTTTTTTTTTTTCCGCAAGAATTTGAAATTGACTGATTGAACCTTTTTTTTTTTTTGCACACGGCGGCAGAGGCCTAAAGCGAAAAGGTTTTATTTTACCCAGCTGAAGGCCTAGGACCCGGGCGATGGCACGCGTGCCCCAGAGAGGGCTCTGAGTGCCGCCTCTGGCACCCGTGCCATAGGTTCGCCACCACTGCAATATATCATTGCTTTTGCTCAGAGTTTTGTGGGGTCCTTGGTGGTCTCTGACACTACAAGTTTTAAATTCATTTTTCTCCAACCTTTGAAATATCATTATCTGGAATTATTAATGCTTAAAATTAATTCTTTGATTATTCAACCTTCACCTAGCTAGAAATTTTATTTTGTAATTGGAAAACCTTGTTCTGCGAATGAATCTATTATACCTCTAACATTTCTTAAACTCATTAGCTACATGCTAAATCTTAGCAGATTGTGGAATTTTTAGTTCCAGGGCTCTTTGTACACTAAATAACATAGGTGTACTAAAAGAGAAAGCATGAAGAATCATAGCTCTTAAAAGACTAATTAACGGCCCGTGAAGTACATGTGGTTCCGACTCTCAGTTTCTGTATCACAAAGCCATTTAATTTTATGGCAAAATAATGAGTAAGAATGTTGTGATTTCCTCCTGAAATCAAATCAGCCGTGTACATTCTATTCTTGCTACACTTAATAAATTGATGGAAATAAGAATATTCCATAAGACCTTCCAACTTGAATGAGATGGAGAGCTTTTCCCTTATGCCTTGGTATTAAATTATATCTCTTTATAATTCCCTCTAGCCTTTGGCTACCAATAATATATTTTTTTAATGAAAGAATGGACTTTATTGATTAAAAGTGAACCATTTCTTCTTTAAAAACACAATGGACATGGTTCAATTTAGTCCGGTGGATTTCAGCAGAGGTTGTGGCTCAACTTTTTCTTTTGGATTCAATGAAATCTAAAAATTGTGTTCCTTTGCCCAGAGTGTTAGTGTTGGTCAGGGGAAGTGATAAGTTAGAGGATAAAAAATGTCAAGTATGCATAACTTCTCCTTCAATGAAAGCAAATTCTTAAAATCATATAGAAGATGAAATCTGACCTTTTCAATTTCAATTTTAAATTTACAAATCTATTCATTCCATTTCTTAACTAATCCAATTAAATATTATATATATATATAATATCACTCATTCTCAGATTGTTTTCTGCTTTCCATATCATTTCCAAATCATATGGACATTTCCAGATACAATATTACTAGTTTCAAACTATATTTCATGCTCTTGGCCACATCACAAATTTCACTGAAGTTCAACATGCATATCAGATTTTTTTTTCATATTTGATATTAATTTTTTAAAAAGTTAAGAATAAGTATAGAACTTGAGCTGAGTTGGTCGTAAGTCAAGGACTCCCTGTATTGTCTGAATCAGGGTATCTTATTGGATCACAATATGGTTATATGAGTTATTTGAGCACAACAATGGATTATGTTGGTTTTTAAAAACTCAAGTTTATATACAGTATGTTGTGTGGCCCTGTACAGTATGTAAATGTATTTTTTATGTCAATAGAGTGAATGGTTAGGTTCTCCCCTTTTCACCCTTTTAAATATCCTCCTTTAATCTTCTATTCATCTCTCTCTCTCCCTTTTTAATCTTCTATTTCTCAAAATACAATATATCCAGTTTCTTGAATGTTCACTTATAAGCCACTAAGAATCAATGGCTTTTTCATGATCAAGCAGGAATGTGAGCTAATCAAAACTAGATGGGTCTCTGGTGTTATGAGTTGTGTGATCACTGCAGTTTTACACAACATATAAAAAAACCTGATTATTTAGCCACTGTCTTATATTTTCTTTGTTTATTTCGATTTTTTTTTTTAAAGCAGGAAACCAAAATAGAGCACATAGAATTACATGAAATTTGCAGCTAGTAATATTTAGTATTAGGGTTAGCATTGTAATGGATCCAGTTTCTCTTTTCCATGAAATTAACTTCTATTAATGCTAATTCATGCATACTCGAAGATAATAATCCATATACTATATGCACCAAATCTGCATTACTGTTGATACAAAACCAGTTGTCCTTGGGCTTAAGACATAAGCAGTGTTTCTTTTTTCATTCAGAAAGAGAGGCTTCATTGTTTTCTATCTAGGTGCAAAGGAAATTAGGTATAAATTTTAGAAATAACATTTTATTAGCATTATGTTTCTCTAGCACCCAGCTGTCTTGTTTTTGTTTTGTTTTTTTTTAAAACAGAGAACAAAACTGAATCTTATTTGGAGGGCAAAATAATTGGACACAGAAAACGAGTGGAACAAGTTGGCTACAGAAGTCCTAAAATTGGATTGGTACTACTTCCCAATCTTTTGTTCCTCAGAGAGAGAGAGGGAGGGGGGAGGGAGAAAGAGAGAGAGAAAAGAGAGAGGGAGGGAGGGAGGATAGAGAGGAGGAGGGAGGGAGGTTCAGAGAGAGAGAGAGAGGGAGAGAGAGGGAGGAAGAGAGAGAGAGAGAGAGGTGTTGATAATGCTATAGGTCCCATTGGTCAAAGAATTTCAAATGGTGAGTTTAGGAAGAGGACCTTTTCTGCTCTCTTCCTAGACCTAGACCTGCCAATCAAAATTCTTCCTCCATTGACTTTGCTAATCAGAAGACAGCTGGGAAGGTCGTAAATGGCAATCATATGATCTGGATGCTACAACTGTCGTAAATACATGCCAGTTGCCCAGCATATGATTTTTGATCATGTGACCATGGGAATGCTGCAATGGTTGTAAGTGAGAGGACTGTTTGTAAGTCACTTTTTTCAGTGCTGTTGTAATTTCGAAAGGTCACTCAATGAATTGTTGCAAGTCAAGGACTAACGTATATGTTAAAATAATAATTAGATTTCCACACAACCTTAATTATCCATTAGCTGAGATTATTGTCTTCTGCCAATTCAGCTCAAGTTATTTATTTATTTGTTTGTTTGTTTGTTTGTTTTTAAAAAGAGAGGTGTTGATAATGTTACAGACCCTGCATTGGGGAGCACAGCCTGCCCACAGCCTGGAGTTTGATCCTGATGGGGCTCAAGATTGAAGCAGTCTTCAATCCTTCTGAGGTCGGTAAAGTGAGGACCCATATTGTTGGAAGCAATATGCAAATAATGCTTCTACATTGGAAATCACCCAGCTCCAGTTGGCCCCAACCCCATTAGTCTTTTGAAGATTGGCCTTTGGGCCAACTGGTTAGATGAACTTTGCGGTTGATGTGGGGTTTGTTTGTTTGTTTGTTTTGCAACTGGTTTAATTATTTTAACATTGGATGCCATACGTTATGTGCTGGAGTTGTTTCAAGCCTTCTACATTGTCAAAGGTTTCTGTCATGAGAGGGGCACCCATATAAATTCCTGGCTTTATTTGTTAACCTGCCAGGTATCTGAGCTGCTGGGTCTATTTCTTAGGGATGTTTTTTTTTTTTTTTAAATGTTTTTATTGCTTTCAAATATATCTATTGTTTTAATTGTAGCGTAATTTTGAATTGTAAGCTGCCCAGAGTCATTGGCTGAGATGGGCAGCTATAAAAACTGAATAAATATATAATAAACAAGCAAGAAAACCAGCAAAGAAACAAGCAAATCTTTTTATTGCTTTTAATATTGCACGCTGCCCATTGCTGCGGAGTTTGACAGCTCTAGAAATTTGACAAATAAATAAAACAAAGAAGTTTTTTTAATCACTCCGATGCATCAATTTCGCCTTCCCTTCCCCAAACGTTCATGAACTGAATTCCAGTGGCTCCCTCAGGTTCTGATCTCTCTCCCTCCCTCTCCCTCTCCCTCTCCCTCTCTGCCTGTCTTTCTGTCTCTGTCTCCAATTTTGCATGCAGAATTCTTGGGGGAAAAAAAAACCTTGTCTGATAGGAAAATCTGATGCCTTTCCTAGTATAAATATCTGCAACCACTTTAAGTTCTTTATGCCATCATCAAGGGTAGCAAATGACTTGGAATATAACTCTGTTTGTATGCTGCGATGTTGAGTGTTTCTTCCTTAATTCAGTCAGTGTTACCATGACACTTGTTCTTCCTCGGTCACGTTGACATGAGAGCGGGTTATGATAAAAATAACAACTCCAATCATTGTGTGTTTCTCTACTAAAGAAGCCACATACAGACAATTAAGAAGTATTTCAGTATGGCCTATCACTTCAATAAACTTTGAAGACCTTCAGTGGAGCAAACTCTACCCATCATCCTTTGTGTTGCATCTGTGTGTTTTTGTAGCAACCAGGGAAAAA
Source organism: Azemiops feae (assembly GCA_023970755.1). Taxonomy (NCBI): domain Eukaryota; kingdom Metazoa; phylum Chordata; class Lepidosauria; order Squamata; family Viperidae; genus Azemiops; species Azemiops feae. The sequence goes on along the minus strand of JALGBA010000033.1, from coordinate 4,971,537 downwards.
AAAATCTTTTGTGCAATTCTTTCCAGCATACATATCTATGCTAAATTCAGTCCTTGAGCATAAGATGAAATGTCCTTCTGGAAGAGCCTGCCCCACCCCCCCAGTGTGAGTTTGCCCCCATCTTTCTATCGTTCCCCAAGGGCCTGAAGACCTGGCTCTGCCGGTTGACTTGGGGTCCCAACAGGGAAATACATTACTGGAGATTACTGCTGGGCTAACTGGCTGAGCACTACCCTGCTTTTCCTGTTCCCCTTCTGCCCATCTTTTTAATTTCATATTATTGTAATTCCACAGTTTATTTTCAATGTTTTATTCCTTTACTACTGTTATTTTAACATTTTTATCATTCTTTTTTATTGTTTTATTGTTGTAAGCTGCCCAGAAACAATCCGGAGTGCCCAGGGCTGTTTCTACAAATGTCGGCTTGCATGGGAAGGAAGTTTGTTAAAATATATATTAATCCTCAAAATCTTCAAAACATTTGCCACAGCCATAAATCTCCATTGTTTTTTTTTTTCAAATTCTTAAGGCTGGCAATATTGTACATGGACTTCTGTTTATCAACATGTCAGCACAGGAACTATGACAGTAAGACTCCTTCTCCAGAACAGGGCAAAAAAAAAAATGATGCCACCTGTGATCTAGTATTCTCTATCTTGAAATATCAATTCTGGGTCCATGGATACAAGATCATGAGGATATGTTGAAACAGTTCACTTTGCAAGCACCTGGCTATGAAATTTATGAAGCTCAATGTGATGTTCATTCTCTCACTCTGTTGGTAGGGAATCTTTGTCTGGAAGACTATATATCCCCCATTGGGGTAAGGATGCATAAAGTATTCTGCTTGAATTCCCTTTATCTTCCCTTGGTCCCAGCTCTAGAAATTTATTTTCCAAAATGTGGATGGATAAATTAAAAAATAATTTCCACCAAGCCAAGAGGGCAGATTCTTATAGCTTTTTGTGAGATTTCAAGAACTGTTCATTTTATAGCTAGACTTGGAGAAAACATTTGAGTGATAACAAGCCAATGGATGCATATGAACAGCGAATGAAAACAAGGGTTTGCCAACATCTACCACAACCTTTGAAGACCACCTAGAAGCTTCAACTGGTCCAGAATGAGGTAGTGCAGGCAATGAGGGACATTGTCATGGCCCCATCAGAGTCCGGTTCGGAGGAGGAGAAGGAGTTGGAACTGGGACCGTCCAAAAGGGATGGCATGTCTCTCTTGGCATGTTTGGAGAGGCCAGGGGCTGAGGATGATGCTGTCCCGGGCCCCTTAGGCATTGGGGAAGGTGGTCAACCAGACGGAGAGCTGCCTGCCTGCACAGACACAGGGGAGGATTGGCTACTGACTGGCAGTGGTGCTGATAGGCAGCAGATCCCCTCTGATGAGGAACAGCTGCCTCCTCCACTCGATCCAAGGGTACAGAGAGCAGAGCATAGGCAAGTTCAGAGAAGGGCTGCAAGGCTACTTGGGAGGAGGTTGCCCCACTCCTCCTCATAAGGAACATCTTGGATGGAGTAACTTAAGGAGAAGCCATGGGGAGTTAGTCTTTGCCAGGAACAAATGTTTGTTTTGGATTATACTCCCCCGGGCTTTGACTCGTGCCTTTTCACCTTGCTTTGAGGACTGCCGTGTGTCTTACTCTAGCCCTGTGGACTTTACCTTCAGAACTGCCTTTGCCTTGTACCCAGTCTTTGCTCTGAGGACTGCCATTTGACTTGCCCTAGCCTTGTGGGCTGCTTTTGCCCTTTGCTTTGCTTTACCTTCAGAACGGCCTTTGCCTTGTACCTTGTCATTGCCCTGAGGACTGCCGTTTGTCTTATGCCTGGACTTTTGCCTTGGGGACTTTCTTGGTAATATATGGACTGTTGTTTGGGGAGATGGAGGGTGGCTGCCTTCAGAATAGTGTGGGGTGGAGCCTTACTGGTCATTGGAGGGCCGTTTGCTGAGCACTTCTTGAGGGCAATAAAGAACTCTATAAAGGCCTGCCTTGCCTTGACCACCTGGGTCATAACAGACATGCCTCATTACGACTATGTGACACCCTTGCTTTGCAAGCTGTACTAGTTACCAATATGCTTCCTGGTGCAATTCAAGGTGCTGGTTATGAGCTACATGGCCTACAGCCTGATTTCATTATCTCTTGAATATCAAACTGACTGATTCAATCCACTGCTATACACTATACATTAATACCACCTTACAATGCCTTGGTAAGGCCACACTTGGAATACTGCATCCAGTTTTGGTCACCACGATGTAAAAAAGATGTTGAGACTCTAGAAAGAGTGCAGAGAAGGGCAACAAAGATGATTAGGGGACTGGAGGGCAACATATCAGGAACTTTGCTGGAATGGGTGTCTAGTTTAATGAAAAGAAGGACTAGGGGTGACATGATAGCAGTATTCCAATATCTCAGGGGTTGCCACAAAGAAGAGGGAGTCAAGCTATTCTCCAAGGCGCCTGAGGGCAGGACAAGAAGTAATGGATGGAAACTAGTCAAGGAGAGAAGCAACCTGGAACTGAGGAGAAACTTCCTGACAGTTAGAACAATTAACCAGTGGAACAACCTGCCTCCAGAAGCGGTGAATGCTCCAACACTGGAAGTTTTTAAGAAGAGACTGGACAGCCATTTGTCCGAAATGGTATAGGGTTCCTGCCTGAGCAGGGGGTTGGATTCGATGACCTCCAAGGGTCCCTTCTAACTATTATTATTTTATTATTATTATTATTATTATTATTATTATTATTATTATTATTATTATTATTATTATTATTATTATTATTATTATTATTATTATTATTATTATTATTATTATTATTATTATTATTATTATTATACTAGGTCCCTTGAGAGTCATCTAGTCAGGTCCAGAAAGCATGGTTTTTCTATCATTGTACCTGCCTTTTGGAATGAGGTTCCCCTGATTTCCAGGTGGCTCTCACCCTGGTGGTATTTTGGAAAGCCTTAAAGGTTTTGTTGCCAGACTCACCATCTTTTTTTTAAAAAAATTCCTTGTCTTGTATTATATTGCAGTTTCTATTATGTTTCATTGGATTGTCAACCATCCAGTCAGTTTGGAGTCGGGTGGTACATAAATTGAATACATTAAATTATTTAGTTAGTTTAGTTAATTCTTCAATTTACAAAGGCTGCCTTCTTGCCAACCCTGATTCACTCTACACCATAGTTCCCCCAAACTGTGTAACATTTAAAATATATCGAAAAATATTTTTCAAACGAGACATTGAAAGGCTGAATGTCTGGCCTTCATGAAAGGGGGGGGGGAAGACAAATGAAACATAACAAATAACATTTTAGCTGGTTTCTCTTTCTATAATCCCATTAAAAGCATTCTAAAGAAAAGTCTTTATCTGTTAATAGAGAGAATAGATAACCATCAGAGCTGAGAATGGTTTCATCCCTTAGTGTTTATCCACTTTCCGGTACATAACTCCCATAACAAGCTTCATTTTAAGGCACTTTGCACAAAATACCTGTACTGTTAACCACTTTCTCTTTGCCCTTATCTGGAATGGGTAGGAGACAGTACATTAACCAAAATAAATCTTTTTACATAAAAGGCTGTAATCTGTGCATCCTGTTCAATCCTCTTGAAACATCTCTTTTTCAGCCTTCCCATTTCTCTTGTTTTCTTTTTGTCAGATCTAGCCGGATCTCAGCTATCAGTCCATGGGATAGTATTAACCCATCACTATCCAATATATGTCCTCTATGGAGCCTAGTAATCCTGCTGAATTTGGTAAAAAATCAAGAAGGCCAAAAGCATCCCTGAAATTGTGATTAAGCAGGAGGGCAGGTTAGATGGGAGAAGTCAGTGGTCATTAGCTTTATACCTGGTGCAATGCACCTAGTTACTTTGGATAAGAAGAATTGCAAAATCAGCTGGATATTTGGAAAGGTACCTATAGAGAAGAATATTTGTAGCTCAGGGTTCAAATGAGGGGACCTTGGTGATCTCTGAGCTTGGTTGTTTCCCTTGCAGATGTATAAGTACCCAAACCAGGTAACATCATCAGTGCTAGTAGGTTTGCTCTCAATTTATATTTTGTGGTTTGCCTATTAGTGTTGGTGGGAATGATCTTGGTGGTTTCTTGGTGGTGTTTATTGTTAGCTTGTTTAACAGTTTCTTGCTTGGAATAGTGTTTACTTCTTGATTGTTGGTCTGTTGTTTATCTTGGTGTTAATCTCTGCTCATCTATTGATTGCTGGTGGGGAGGTATTTAGGTCTTTTTATTCCATTGTTGACTTGTTGATTGTCTCTTTTGAATGGGAACTGCCAAACAAGCTAACAATAAACAACCCAAACAAAGAACCACCAAGGTCACTTCCACCAACACTAGTTGGGCAAGCCACAAGAATATAAACTGCGATCAACCCTATTCCCTACTAGCACTGATGATGTTACCTGGTTTGGGTAATGAAATATCTGCAAGGAAGCAATCAAGCTCAGAGAGCACCATGCATTTGGAAAGGGACCCTTCTACAGCTATTGACTTGCATTTACAGCTATGGCCACATTGGTAGATGTGCCGAATCACTGAATTGTTGGATGGAGCATTTATCTAGCCTAGTCTTCTCCAATCTGGGAGTTTGTCAGATATGTTAAAGTCAACTTTCACAACATGTCCCATATGGAAGTGGCCTGTCAGAACGTCCTTGAAGACAGGAGGCAGAAGACAAATCACAGATTAGATAATGGTCAGATAAGAGACAGTTTAGCCTGGACATGCAAATATCTCAGAAGGGATCCTCTCTAGTTTCTTAGACTGTAAAGGTAACCAGGGTGGGGATGCATTACCCTGCAATGTCCCTATAAATTTTATTTCATCAAAAACCTGTGAACTCACCTTGAAATATCATGTCAGAGAAAAATTGAAGACATTTCAGAGAAAAGTGTGCTGGTAACAATCTCATTAAAGTCAATAACACAGCCTGCTTGTTAAGGTAGTTTAGCTTCTGTGTACCATAGTTTAGCTTCTGTGGAATTGCCATTGTCTGGTCTTGACTCAGATTCAGAGTCAGAAGCTATTCCAGCCAAGCTTGTTGAATGTCAACCTAAGGAAGGACAAAGTCAGACATCACATGAGGTTGATCAATCACAAAGACCACCTGAGCAGCTGGACTTGTCAGATGAGGTCTCTCAGTAACCACACAAGGTGAGTAGAACAGAACAGAAGAGGTCTACTAGGTTACTTATCAAACCATGGAGAAACATTCTGATTTCTGACAGCTGGCTGCAGTCTACAAAAAAAAACTTGCTGTACCTCTCTTCTCTTTGCTGGAAACAACATCTGGTTAGTGCATGATTCCAGTGTGTGAATTCTACTCTGGGACCTTAGATCTTTGGACTGGCTGACAACCTTGATGCTGCTCTTAAAACGTGGACTCATTTTGGACAACTCTTCTGCATGTTCCTCTTTGAGAACAAACTTTGCAGGCAAGCCTTTGCTAACTCCATTGCCTGGAAATAAAACTGATAATCTCCCAGGAACCTGTATATGTGTGGTTGAAACCTGAAGCAGGACAGGAATAAGATAGACCTGATTTCCCTACATGCCTCCCAAAATTGGAAAAGTCTCAGAAGAGGATATGATAGGGAGAAGAAGAGAGATGTAGGCTGAATTCTCATCTCCTCTGGCCCCCTGATGTAGCTCTCTGGTCTAAATTTATTCCCTTCATGTCAGACTTCTCTCAGCAAACAGGACTGGAAACAGATAAACAGATATACAACTTCTGAAAAAAAAATTATAGGAAACAAACTCTTACAAAAGAATCCCAGCACCTACAAACCGTATTATAGTGAAATGAAGTTTAGACTTATTTAGCCTACTACATGATTCAGACAGGAGAAAGAGATAAAACACCCTTTTCTTTGAACTGGATGCCTTGTTTCCAGTCATGTCTTGTTTTGATAACAGAATGATCTGGTATCAGGCTGTTTAATTTTCACAATGCAAGGATTGGTTCTCATAATCTCTTGCTTATGGAGGGGGGAAAACCCCTAAACTATGTTTGAATCATGAATGTATGAATGGATATGTGTATGTATTTTATTAGATATAGTGGCTGGCTAACTCCCATACAATTCCAAGGACAAGAAAAAAAAATCAGAAAAATAACAAAAACAATATATGCATCTAGAAATAACACGATACATCAAAAAGAAAAAAGAAAGAAAATAAAATAAATAAATAAATAAATAAATAAATAAAAAAACTCTGACAAAAGTTGGCAACCACACTTAACCCAGACTTGTGAACAAAAGACCTAGAAGCCAATTGATAACCCTTGCAGTCCATGGTGACATGGGCATAATGTAATGTGCCCATCATTATTTGTGCCATTGAATTGTGGACTCTGTAGCTTCTCTGTGGTCTTCAAAGGTAGTTCCATATAGTTCCACATAGAGTGTATTGCAATAGTCCAGTTGTGATATTATTACGACATGAGGGGCCTCCCATTTGGCACACTAAATGTACCTGTGTGACACTTGTCATATACTCTTTCAGTAGAACTTGTGAGTCCAGGACAGGGGTCTTCAAACTTGGCCCTTTTATGACTTGTGGACTTCAACTCCTAGAATTCCTCAGCCAGGCATGCTGGCTGAGGAATTCTGGGAGCTGAAGTCCACAAGTCATAAAAGGGCCAAGTTTGAAGACCCCTGGTCCAGGATAACCCCACTTTGCATACCAATTTTGAATGCAATACTCTGGCTAAGACCATTGGTGGAAAGTCCCAGATCCAGGAGGCCAAACAAGTATGGTTACTTTGTCTTATCAGGATTGACTCCAAGTCTATTCTTCCCATCCAGTTCTTCCCATCCACAAAGCCTCCCAACACTAGGTCAGAACATTTGCCAGGGGTCATTTTACCGTTGTTTATAATCTGCATATTGTTGATATTTGACCCCTCACCAGCAAATTACCTCATTTAAAAGTAGTTTAGGTGTTAAACAGGTGGGATGAGAGTGCTGAGCCCTCAGGCACCTCACAAACTAGGGGTCATAGACAAGACTTCACCCCTTTGTTTGTCCTGTCCAAAACTGGCTGCAGAGGAAGTGCCCAAACCACTTCCAAAACCACTGAACCAATCCAGAAGGCTACCATAGCTAATGGTACTGAAAGCCACTGTTGATCAAAGAGCATAAGGACAAATACACCAGCCATATCTCATTTCTCCCACAGGTCATTAACACGTCAACCAATGTTGTCTCTATAATTTATCTAAGACTAGCATGGATTTATTGTCTATGTGGTCACTAAGAGTTGACATTGACTTAATGGTACATAATCATCAATTAAATAGAAAACAAGGTTGCCTTACAATGTAGGTTAGTAATACTTCAGATGATTCTTTTAAAAATGATGTGCATGGAGTCTAGCAATAAATAAATAAAAATCTATAATAAAATTGTATGTATGTTAAGTGTTCTAACAAATACAGAGAGATAAGGTGGTTGTGTGAACAGCAAGTGAGATGAGGGGTAAGGTGATTCTATATGGAGCTTACAAAAATTCCTAACAATCATAATCAGATTAATATTTTGAATGAGACAGAAAGAAATCATTACAATTACTCTCAGTTCAAGCAATATGGTATCTGTTTTCCCCTGATTTCCTAATCTTTCCATCATCTGGCCTCTTCAAAGCTTCCTCTGCTTCTTATTTCTTTTAAACTAAGCCTAAAACAATGGCTTTCAGTGAGGTTTATCGTTTTCTGGGTTTCTCCTTTTTTGCCTTATTAAAAAAGATCAGCAAAAACAAGTTAGGGATGGAGTAAAAATTACATTTGATTTAATCTCTCTTACCTTTTAAAATTTATTTGATAATGGTCACTCTCCAGTCATAAATCACACTCGTGTCAGAAGCACTGAGCCACTTCTGGGTTGAAAGGATTAGCTGATGACATCACCATTGTCCTGTGTGTCTTTCATGTCCCCTGGCAGGAGCTGGAGCAAAGAACGGGAGCTCACTCTGCCCCATTGCAGCACTCGGGTCTCAAACACAGAATTGCTAACCTCCAAACTAGCATCCTAACCACTTGTGTTCCTTTTCAGTCAGAGACTTTTAAAAACATTTTTTTTTGCAGTCATTACAACTGCACCTCGTACCTCAGGCCATCTTCTCCCGTTTTATAGGGACAAAGTTGTTGGGGTGTGTGAGTGATGTGGTGGTGACAGCTGATACCACTTTGATGGCCAAGGTTGATCTGAGTCATCTGAATGACTAGGAGGAAGTGTGCTTCCTCCATTCACTGCTCCACGAGCATCTATCCCAAACCTGTGCACTCAGTGGAAGAAGACCACCCATTATAGATAGGAGTGTACTGATCTTCACTCAAAAGTATACAACAGCTCTGCTGCTCTGATAGAATCTCCAAGCAAGCTCAGTGTCCAAACTGAAATAGAATAAAACCAGAGATAAGGCAGACTCCGTTCTGCCATGTGTGTTACAGAGTAATCTCTGCTTACAGGAAGTTGTCATCCTCAGAGTTTGTAATCAAGGCAGAACTAGCCTTATATAAACAGGAGTTGGTTTTCTCTCTGTTGTTTTTCAGTTTCTTACCAGAAAAGAGCTAATCAATAACAAGACTTGAAGATTCAGATATATTTTCAGCAGCTGTAGAATGGCTATGTTGACATCTTTTCCGTATGTGTGTATATATGTGTTTGTGTAGAAAAACAGAAAGAAAAACAGGTGATTTTTAAAAATAGTTTGATAACTAGTCAGTGATGGATGCACTGAGTTTTATTTTTTTGAACAAATTGTTGTTGAGGGCTTTGTTTATTTATTTAGCTATTGTGTATTTGCAGGCTTGGATACTGCTAAAATTCAACCCATTGCACAAATAATTTAAAAACAATATATATTTCCCATTATCTTGAACTTCCAAACAAGGATGTTAAATGTAACCAGGCAATCATTAAAATCTTGCTTGTGTAGCCATTTCCTGCATTTTGAAGGAGAGGTTAACATTTCTTAGCAGCAAATGAGTCCTCTGGAGAGAAACGGTTAGGGGAAAAAAAAGATTTAATCAAGGCTGTTCTACATTTGTGCCTCTTTTTCTCATTTGCAGAATGAAAAGTGGAAGAAGCAGTAACAAAAATAATCTTCAATTGGCCTACTTGGTGCGGAGTCAAAGCCGCATCCCAGTATCCTCCTGAGATGGCAACTTTTCCAAGATGGCGGATCTATGGTTGCACTCTACTTTTCCCTAAAAGTGTTTTGACATCATCAATGCTTCCATGTGCAGCAATCTCCAGCTAAAAATTGCCAGCATGACCAAAAGGCAGCTTTGTCTAAATGTCTTGCTATAGAGTTGGCTCTGACCTCATTATTACAAAGATTAATTCTGACCTGCATGGCATGTTTGGAAATATGCCAGAAATAATGAAACTGACAGCCTAGTAAAGCATATTTCCCTGACATGTTGCTGAAAAGTCAAAAGGCATCATTCTCTGAGATGAACTGTTTAATGGACTGCCATCCTCTAGCCTTTGAGATGGCCTGTCTGTAGAAATACATCAGCTGACAATCAAAGTTGCAGAAGCTTGCCAAAACTCATAGTTTTCCTCTAAACGGAATTGATAACTCAGTATGTACTGCATTCCCATTGTTGCCAAAATGCTATTGTTTCTCTCGGTTGCCCTTTCAAATGTAGGAAAGAAGGCATTGGTTATTTATTCTCTGTGGCTAAATTCTGAATTAGTAACACGTGTCTCATGTTTTGTTCTAGTCCTGAGGACATATGGCATATGTCAGTAATAGGGAGGGAAAAAAATGTGAGTATGAGGTTTGGGGCAGCTATCTAGATACTTCCTCTAGGAGAAATTTTCACAGAAAGTTCTAATTCCAACATTAATGTTTTCTAGAAAATAATAACAACAACAACAACAACAACAACAACAATCCTGTGTTTTATGCTTTTCTTGCTTTACAAAGCACATCTTTAAGAAGGCATAATCTCTTTGGTTTGGTTTGTTATTTATTTACTAACTGGTGTGTTCCTTTCATTCCCCCCCAAATTTTTCATATGAACCATGAGCTCTTTGTTAATAAGATTCCTAAGAGAACTCACTTGAACTAAGAAGATGCCCTTGACTTATGAATCATACAAATCAAATCTCCTTAAGGCAGACATGTCAAATTCAAGGCCCGCGGGCCAGATCTGGTCCATGATGTGTTTAGATCTGGCCTGCAAGCAGACTAGTAGGAGATGATTGAGTATACAGTGTGTGTGTGTAGGGGGGGGGTAGCTGAAGCAGCAGCAGCACCAGAGAGGCCTGGGGGAGAGTCAGCTGGAGCTGCGGTGTTGCTGGGTCTCTGCTGAGGCCCCAGGATCAGTGCACATGGCTCCAGCTGATCAGGCTTCTCCATCTGATCAGGCCTTGGTGGTGGCTGGCAGCCGCACACAGTCTTTGGGGGAAGAGTCAGCTGGAGCTGTGGAGCTGCCGGGGCTTGGCGGGACTCCAGAATCAGCTGAGGCAGCTCCAGCTGAGGAGTGCTGAGTGAAAAGGCCAGCTGGGCAATGAGTGAATGCATGGGGGAGGGGAGTAGAGGATATAAAAGGAAGAGTTTTGGTGGGAAGGAGGAGGAGTGAGGGGGGAGAGAAGGGGATAGGAGAGGCTTCTGTGGGGCAAGCCTGAGGGAAGAGACGGGGACAGCAACTGGCCCTTTGAGGGCAACCATAATGCTGATGCAGCTCTCAGTGAAATTGAGTTTGACACCTGCCTTAAGATCTTGAACATCTTAAAGAACATGAATATGTTTGGGAGAGAGGCTACGCATTTGAACAGGTGTCCATGACAAAGCAAGAAAAGTTGAAGAATCGGGTGGGTGTGAATACATATTCCAAGAAATAAATGCATGCATGTGATATTTGAGAAAGAGAGGCAGTTAGTCCATATGAGGCATGGTAAGAATGGAGAAAGGTTAGTAACATTTGATTTTCAAGCAATTTGTTTTTTATCCAAAGGTTGAAGTCAATATAGGCTCCCATTCTGACTGAAGAACCCATCAAACATCCTCTTTTCAGGTTTCATTTATCTCCATCTAGAAATGCTTTAGTGGTCTTTTTGAACTATAAAATGTGTAGCTGGTGTGGTTATCTTGATTCATGTACTGTATACATTATGTTGAATTCCTTTGCCAATAAAAGGTCATTGATAGCCTTCTTTATTCTTCTAAGAAGATTGGTTAAAGTCATCTTGTGCACATAATCATTAACTGGGTTCATTGATTGCAGTAAGCCGTAATGTGATAGATTTAGTTTTTCTTAAGCATAACAGTGTACAGCTGAAGACTTTGGGGTGACTGGGTGTCTTCCCACCAGTTACAAACCTCTCTTACAGTATATGTCTGTTATTTGTGTGTCTGCATCGAGATGCATATATCTAGGTATACACACAAAAATGTGTGATGCATACAGACAAAAATGTGTGTATACATCAAATTCCATTAGTTTGAGTTCCTTATTGGCTGATAATAAACTGGAGGGTGGGAAAGAAAATTACATAGCATATATAAGGTGATGTGATTGTCAGCCAACTGGGAAAATATTAAAGATAAGTGTTTGCTGTCAAAATGTATTAAACCATCTCAGGTTCCTATTAATCCCTTTTTTTTCATACATGGGAGGAATTAGATCATCCAAAGAATGAGAAAACTTAATTTGGTTGCATAAATAGCTGGAGGACAGGCTTCAATAAACTTTAGTTGGCAGGCTTTGGGGCGGAGGGGGTCATTTTTAATTTAGGAATCAATAGACAGCGGAAACAGGGCATCTCTTGTAAGAGATTAATTTACTCATGCTGAGGAGCATATGGACTTTTACTGCAGCTATGTATGAGCTGGCCATTTTTTCATTTATTTTATTTTCAGGAAAAAATGAACAAACAAGCTCCTCTCCTCTCCCTCTCCTCTCCTCTCATCTCCCTCTCCTCTCCTCTCCTCTCCTCTCCCATCCCATCCCATCCCATCCCATCCCATCCCATCCCATCCCATCCCCTCCCCTCTCTCATCTCTTCTCTTCTCTCCCTTTCCTATTCCCTCCCCCTCTCCTCTCCTCTCCCTCCTCTCCTCTCCTCCTCTCCCTCCCCCTCCTCTCCTCTCCTCTCCTCTCCCATCCCCCCTCTCTCCCATCCCCTCTCCTCTCCTCTCCTCTCCCCTCCCTCCCCTCCTCTCCCTCTCCTCTCCTCCCTCTCCTCTCCTCTCCTCTCCTCTCCTCTCCTCTCCTCTCCGTTATAAAGTTCACATTCAAAGACAGAAGACTCAAAGGAACTCAAATATTAGTAGCTATGCATTGCAAGTGACCATTCTCTATCCATCCCTGAGCAAAGTTCCTTTTGGAAATTCAGTGGGAGAAAAATATATTCTATAATGAGAGGTGGTGAAATTCACATTAAGCTGAACTACATTTTAAACTGAAGCTGCCCCACAGGAGTAGAAATCATTACAGTTTGTTAAAGTATGAAGCTATATTTCTATTGTTCTGTCTCTGCATGGTACCATGCATGGTACCAGAAACAAAATGGAGAACTTTTTTCTGAGGTAAAATAAAATAAAAGAAAGCAAAATAAAATAAACTATTTCCCCCCCCAATGTACCATACTGAATTTCAGAATGACAGCATGACTCATAACAGCTGATGTCAGCCAGGCAGGGCTGACATAAACAATTATTCTATTACCTAGATTATGTGGGGTAGACTGAGTAATAATAGTAGATAGGGTCCCAAATGGCCATTTGAAATTCTCCACTAAAACTGTGTAGAGAGAGGAAAAAAATACTTGGTAGAATTCTCCAGCAGTTTAGAGAAGAACTCCTTTGGATGGTAACAGACACACTTATACAAAAGTGGCAGCTTCATAGTTTCTCCTCTTGGGATTGCTTGGAAGTATGGAAAGCCAAAATCACTGGAGATGTGGTTGCACAACTAAAGACAAAACTGAAACTCCCTCAACCGGCGGGGGGAGGGGGGGAATAAGATACCACCTATCTCCAATTGCAGCAGTTCCAAGAAGATTCTACAACTAATTGTACCCTGATTCAGGTGACCCTGCCTGAAGGCACAGATAAACTCCCAAGTGGCCTCAATTGCTCTCAGAGAGAGTGATAATGACCAGATGACTGCAAAGAAATACAATCCTTCAATTTCCCCCCTCCCCCTCCTATCAGAACTTATCCTTCCATCTCCCCACCATCCAGTCTCAACTGTCAATACTTTATCCTTTCATCCTCCCGGCCATCAGAATTGATAAAGCTTGAATGAGGAGCAAAAGATTTTCTTCTTCCTCCTCAAGGAAAACAAAACAAAACAGGGCCTGGAGACTAAAACATATGAAGAATAGTTGCAGAATTGGGTATTGATAGGCTAGAGCAGGGGTAGGCAACCTTGGCTCTTTTATGACTCGTGGACTTCAACTCCCAGAATTCCTGAGCCAGCCATGCTGAGGGAAAAGGGAGAGGTTTCCAAGCTGAGCCATGCTGGCTCAGGAATTCTGGGAGTTGAAGTCCACGAGTCATAAAAGAGCCAAGGTTGCCTACCCCTGGGCTAGAGAAAAGAAGGACTAGGGGTGACAGGATAGCAGTGTACCAATATTTGAGAGGCTGCCACAAAGAGAAGGGGGGGGGTCATCCTATTTTCCAAAGAATCAGAACACAAAGCAAGAAACAATGGATGGAAACTAATCAAGGAGAGAGGCAACCTAGAACTAAGGACAAACTTCCTAACAGTGAGGACAATTAACCAGTGGAATGTCTTGCCTTCAGAAATTGTGAGTTCTTCAATACTGGAGACTCTCTCTCTCTATTTCACACACACACATACACACAGAGGGGAAGAAAGGGACAGCATGCTTTAATTACACCTGTAGACATTTTTTTATATCTAAAAGGAGGCTTTAGGACAAGCCAAAAATGAAAGAAAAGAAACCTTTATAATTTGGAACCAGAAGATCACCCAAGAGAAAAAGGAAAGGGATGTGGCAGGGATTAATTTCACACAGAGATTGGAACCAAATTGTAGGCTGCAAACCTCCAGGGGGGGGGGGAATAAAAAGATGAGCTGGAATAAACCAAACTACAGCAGCACTTGTAACAAAGTTTATGTAAGGCAGAAAAATAACTAAAAGCAGGGTTAATACAGTCTGGCCTTTTTAGGCATCACCATATGAAGATTGCCAAGTGATATTTTTCGTAGCATGCTAATGCCTTGGCTTTATCAAATATGCATCGCATAGTAAGCAAGAGGGTGGACAGAGGTCCTGAATTGACGTGTTGCAAGATTAACCTTTGGCTGTTGCTCTTGAGTGGCAGAGCTTGGGAAAATAGCTAGGACTGAACAAGGATTTCTGCAGCAATCTTCCGGGTCTTTGAAAGGCTGTCTCTCCAAATATGAGTGTCATTTATCTCTTAACATGGCCTGGAGTAGAAGAAAGCAATATCCTATGAAGATGGAATGGAGTACAGTAATCTCTAAGAAAAAAAGAATGAAGAGGCTATTGATGAATGTTTTTGTGTGTATTTAAAAAAACAAACAAACAGTTCTGGGTGTTTCTGTTGGAACTTAACTAGCTAGGTACAAGACTACTACCCAGATTAAATAGTAATAAAAAGTGCACCGACAGAATCCGGTTATGGCAAGCTAAATAGCATCATTTTAAGGATCCAGCAAATATTCTCTTTCTTGCACCAAAATTAGCTCAAAGTTCTTATTTTGTCTGGAATTCGATAGCTAATAGACCTAGCCAATTGAGTAAGGAATGGTTTTGTGGATCTCATCAGCATCTGCAATTGAAATAGAAAACAGTTTTAGTTTCTTAGTGACCTGGGAACTTTTGAAGACGAGGGTGTAATCCAATTTGGCTTCTTAGTTTGGTCAAAATAACTTTCACTTATCATATGGCAGTTGAAAATTGAATGTACTTGGATGGCTTTCTACTGAATACCTAACCATTTGTGTCAAAGTAAGCATCCTACCTGTCCACAGGAAGAATAGCTAGATAGCTAGATAGCTAGATAGCTAGATAGCTAGATAGCTAGATAGATAGATAGATAGATAGATAGATAGATAGATAGATAGATAGATAGATAGATAGATAGATAGATAGATAGATAGATAGATAGATAGATAGATAGATAGATAGATAGATAGATAGATAGATAGATAGATAGATAGATAACCTTTATTGTCATTTTTTACTGTGGGCTCAATGGCACACATTAAAAATGAAATTTAGTTGCTTGCTCTCAAAGTGTACAGATACATAACACACATTTAAACATACTATATACAACATATATATATAGATGATTAGGGGACTGGAGACTAAAACATATAAGGAACGGTTGCTGGAATTGGGTATGTCTAGTTTAATGAAGAGAAGAGGGGTGACATGATAGCAGTGTTCCAATATCTCAGGGGTTGCCACAAAGAAGAGGGAGTCAAGTCATTCTCCAAAGCACCTGAAGGCAGGACAAGAAGCAATGGATGGAAACTAACTAAAGAGAGAAGCAACCTAGAACTAAGGAGAAATTTCCTGACAGTTAGAACAATTAATCAATGGAACAACCTGCCTCCAGAAGCGGTGAATGCTCCAACACTGGTAGTTTTTAAGAAGAGACTGGACAGCCATTTGTCTGAAATGGTATAGGGTTTTCTGCCTGAGCAGGGGGTTGGACTAGATGACCTCCAAGGCCCCTTCCAACTATTATTATTATTATTATTATTATTATTATTATTATTATTATTATTATTATTATTATTATTATTATTATTATTATTATTATTATTATTATTATTATTATTATTATTATTATTATTATTATTATTATTATTATTATTACTGTTGTTGTTGTTATCTTTTATTCATTAAACATGAACCTCAGTCAACTGAACATTCAAATTGGCTGGTGCTGATGGTTGACACGGGTTGCTACCAGCATCCTAGGTGTCAACCAGGTACCTCCCTAAAATATAAGATGTTCCAAGTAGCGCAGTTTTTTGTAACATTGCTGGAGTTATTGCAGGAAGCTGCAGTTTCTTGATGTATTTTGCAAAGTTTTTGGACATAGTTCCCAGTGCCCCGATGACAATGGGTACCACTGTTACACGTTTCATCCATAATCGCGCAGTTTCCATAGCCAGGTCACGATATTTTGTAATTTTTTCCAGTTCTTTTTCTTCGACTTTGGTATCTCCTGGTACAGTGATATCAATCAGCTGTATGCTTCGGTTCTCTACCACTGCAATATCCGGCATATTGTGTTCCAAATGGCGACCTGTCTGTATTATTATTATTATTTGTATAGACCTACACCCTTACATATAAAATTAGTTATTAATACATTAGTTATTAAGTATAGTTTTTCCTAGATCTTAATACACTTATTAGAGCAAAGCCTCTTCATACATTGATACAAAGGTTTTTAGTAACTCAAGGAATAGGAAGAGTATCGTGGCAAATTTATTAAATTAAAAAAAAACTGTACAAGATCACGGGAAGTATTAATACCACTTTACAATGCCTTGGTAAGGCCACACTTGGAATACTGCATCCAGTTTTGGTCACCACGATGTAAAAAAGATGTTGAGACCCTAGAAAGAGTACAGAGAAGAGCAACAAAGATGATTAGGGGACTGGAGGCTAAAACATATAAGGAACGGTTGCTAGAATTGGGTATGTCTAGTTTAATGAAGAGAAGGACGAGGGGGACATGATAGCAGTGTTCCAATATTTCAGGGGCTGCCACAAAGAAGAGGGAGTCAAACTGTTCTCCAAAGCGCCTGAAGGCAGGACAAGAAGCAACGGATGGAAACTAATCAAGGAGCGAAGCAACCTAGAACTAAGGAGAAACTTCCTGACAGTTAGAACAATTAACAATTAACCAGTGGAACAACCTGCCTCCAGGGGCGGTGAGTGCTCCAACACTGGAAGTTTTTAAGAAGAGACTGGACAGCCATTTGTCCGAAATGGTATAGGGTTTCCTGCCTGAGCAGGGGGTTGGACTGACCTCCAAGGTCCCTTCCAACTTTATTATTATTATTATTAAAATTGCTTTTGCACCATTTTACTTTAGCCACTGGGTAGGCAATACATACACACAGGTTCTAACATCTCTTTTTACTCAAAAAACGAACGAACCAAGTACAGCAAAATATTATCAAAAGAGGAATTACATTTCCTGGCTGCTTTGCATCTTTGTTAGTGTATCTTCCCCCCCTCCCTTTTCTGTAAACAGCATAGAATAGTCTCAGGTTCTTTATACCTTTGTTTTCTTCACTTGTGCTTGTGGAAGTGAGCAATTTTTAATGCCGTGCGATGTTCACCAAGTATATATATATAGTGGATAGTAAAATGCCAACAATTTTTATTAGTTCTATTCTTATTTAGGACTGTTAGGTTCAAGGAAAGGACCTATAAAATTTGTTGGCATTTTACTATCCACTTTAGGACTGAATAGATGATAGGTAACTGGCTGGTAGTTATCCGATCTTCTTTCTTTTGGCTATCTTAAACCCCAGCCCTTGGGTCATCAAAGATTGCCATATGCTGTTCCCCTTGAACAGTGTTCTTCCCGTGGTACACCCTCAGATTATTATGTGTGTGGGGTTTTTTTTTTTCAGTCTTATCCAGCATCTCATATAACATAAATGGTGAAAAATTCTCAATCTATTTGAGATTCACTAGTTGAACTTTCTCCTACCGTAAGCCGCCCAGAGAGCTTCTGCTATTGGGTGGTTTAAAAATTTCAGCACATAAAGACAAACCCCCAGGTCATATTCCATCTGAAATATCCATTAAACCTGTCTCATCCATTTTAGTGAACTTAGCATCTTAAGTTACTAGACCAGTGATGGCGAACCTTTTAGAGACCGAGTGCCCAAACTGCAACCCCAAACCCACTTATGCATCGCCGGGTGCCGGGTGGGTGTGGCCCATTCACTGGGTGTGGCCAATTGGATGGGCGTGGCCCACTGGGTGGGCGTGGCTGTGGTGGTAACGGCAGACTGAGTGGGACTAAAAAGTTCAATCAATCAATTCCAACTTTGCAAGATCTTTTTTTTTTCTGCAAGAAGTTGAAATTGACTGATTGAACCTTTTTTTTTTTTTTTGCACACGGCGGCGGAGGCCTAAAGCGAAAAGGTTTTATAAAACCCAGCTGAAGGCCTAGGACTGGGGCGACAGCACGCGTGCCCACAGAGAGGGCTCTGAGTGCCGTCTCTGGCACCCGTGCCATAGGTTCGCCACCACTGTACTAGACAGTACCTCTATTACTCAGCTTCTTCTCTGCAGAATCCTCTCTGATCCTAACATGTTTTCACGGACACTTTTGAGACTTCGCCTTCGTGCCACCTCTATATTTGCTCCTCCTTCTTCTGTGAGGAACTGAAGTAAGTCCTAGTTTCCTTCCTTGTCAGCAAAGCAAAGCAGAAATCAAAAACCCTCCTTCCAACCCCACTCCAAAGTTCATACAGATGTGAAGTTATGTAATTAGTCAGCATCAAAACTATACCCTATTCAAGCTTCTTACACTGCTTAATCAGGCAGTGTTCTCCATTAACCAGTTTATAAATCTATTCACAACATTCCCTATTCAATCATTCACTACTTTGCGGCTTGCTAGTTGTTAAATCACAAGAAACCCTTTGGAATTAATCATCTGAAACTTGGCAGACTTTATCCCCTCAGAAAAGGCAAGCGTACCTATTTCTTTTTCCAATTTTTCCAAGAATGTTTTAAAATCCAGTTCTTAAACGGAGAGAAATGTTTTGCCTTCAACTTAGCATGTGTCCCCCCCCCTGAAAAAGAGGGTCTGATTCCAACAAATCTAGCTCAATTTCAGATTACTTTTAATGGAAAACAGACTTAACACTGATTACAAGTATATATTCTGGCGTGGTAATCCAAAACCTGGCATCTTCTATGTAAGGTCATTTTTATATCTTCCTATGCCTGGATGTTCAGCAACCCATTTGGCTTTCCATTGGGAATCGAGGTCAGATATCAGTCATAATCTGAAAGCATTCAGCCCATTGGTCAGGTTATGGTAATAGAATTTTTCCAATGGTCAGACAGGGGTGCATCTTTATATACACCTTCAATTATAGGCACAGCCTCTTCATAATCAAACACATGAAGTTTTACAATGACAGAATAATAGAGTTGGAAGGGATGTGGAGATCTTCTAGTCCAACCCCCTGCTCAAGCAGGAATCCCTATAATCCCTGGGCAAAAGGTTGTCCAATCTCTTCTTAAAAATCTCCAGTGTTGGAGCACCCAGAACTTCTGGAGGCAACTCATTCCATTGATTAATTGTTCTCACTATCAGGAAATTTCTCCTTAGTTCTAGGTTGGCTCTCTCCTTGATTAGTTTCTATTCATTGCATCTTGTCCTGCCTTCAGATGCTTAGGAGAATAGGTTGACCCCCCTCTTCTTTGTGGCAGTCCCCCTGAGATATTGGAAGATTGCTATCATGTCACCCCTAGTCTTTCCCTTCATTAAACTATTTCTCCACCCTACTTAAATTAACACAATGTACTTCTGCAATCTAATTTTTTTAATATGCAACCAAGTATGGATCTGAAAGTTAATGTATCAAAGACCAAAGTGATTTGGTTTGACCAGAAAAATGCAGCAAAAAAAAAAAAAAAGCAAGTGTAATGGAAACTTCACCAGAACAAGTAGATCAATTGGATACCTTGGTAAAAGATGGGGAAATGGACTGAAAATTTTGAAAACTTAGGAATCCTGGAACATAGATAAAGTGTAGACATGTGAACTTAGCATTGGAAGATATGAAGGATCAGGTTGGGGCAGATAATCCTGCAGAAAATGTATCCATGTGTTCACTAAAAGCTGACACCAGCTTGATAGCATGAAATCAACCAATAAATGATCTCCTTCAAGGAACAAATGTTTGTGGAAAGAGGAAAAATGGCTGTATGTCATAATATGCTATGTGGAAAAATAGGTTGGTACAGTATCTCAGAAGAACTATAACACTGAATTGAATGAGGAGGAAATAAATTACTTAAGCATGTGGGGTAAAGCATGAAAAGATGGGTCAAGAATGAATGGATGCTAAAAGAATGTGAATTGAATATATATTAGCGAGTAAAGTGTGAAAGAAGTATATCTAGATTGTTTAAGATGATGTTCGAATTAGAAAACAAATATATGAAAGAAGAGTGAATGGGTCAAGAGGAAGGGAAAGTATAAGAAAGCCAAGGATGAATGGCTGATGAGATCCTGAAGAACAGAAATGAGGAAAACTTAATAAAAGGGAAAGTATAATGTGAAATATGGATGAGCTAGAAGCAAGGATGATTGTCAAGGATAGAAAGCTAGGGAGAGATGTAGTAAATAATGTTAGCGTAAACTAGGCTTAGCTATATTTAATCCCTTTGTGTTGTTTTTGTTGCTTTAATTTGCAAAGAAAGAAGAACACTAAAAAAACATTAATCCATCCAGCTTTACTCAGTCAAGTTCTGAAGCTGAAATTCTATGAACAAGTGCTTGTTATTCAGTGCTCTTAAATAAACTGTAGTGGTACATGTAATCCTTGAAAGCTGGAAAAAAAAATGCCCCAGAACTAGATCTATAAGATAACTATTTGAAATTATTGTCCCATTTCAGGAATCTAAGCTGGCTAGTTCAAAAAGTATGGCAGAAAATCATTCACTTGCCAAATGCTGAAGCATTAGGCACCAAGTATCAAAAACAACAAAGGAACTTCTTACCCAAGATAATGGATTTAATTTACTGAAGATAAGAGCCTGCAAAAATGATTGTGCAACATTTACTACATTATAGACTCTAAGTGAAACTGTTCCCCAAAGAAATCATTTTTTACCAACTCAAAGAAAAGACATATAACTTCAGCCACTTACCTTCTCTATCAGTGGATTTTTTCTTTCTTTCTTTCTTTCTTTCTTTCTTTCTTTCTTTCTTTCTTTCTTTCTTTCTTTCTTTCTTTCTTTCTTTCTTTCTTTCTTTCTTTCTTTCTTTCTTTCTTTCTTTCTTTCTTTCTTTCTTTCTTTCTTTCTTTCTTTCTTTCTTTCTTTCTATAGGGAATAGAATACTTGTGGAGGAGTTTCTGACTTGTGGCAGATCAAAACTACCAGAATGTATTAAAGTTACTGTTGCCTTCCTTTTCAACAGCTCTGAGACTGACATGTGTGTGTGTGTGTGTGTGTGTGACATAATAAAAGATTTGCCATAAGTAAAAAGATAAACATGAAATTATATAGAGTGAAATTAAGAAAGAAATAGAGATAAAAGATAAAAGAAGTAGAAAAGACGCATGCAGGGAGAGGAGAGGAGAGGAGAGGAGAGGAGAGGAGAGGAGAAAGGAGTACTTCCAATTTTCTTTATAGCAGTTACAAATTCTTCTTTAAATTTACAACATTGTTTTCTTCTTCCTATATTCAACCATTTTTATTCAGCAAATCCATAAATCACCAATTCATTCTTCCAATATTTTCTTGTATATTAGATTTTATACCCTCTGTGATATAAAGAGCAATATCTCCCCAGAGCTTTCATTCTTGTCCTTTCTATATAAAATTTCCATCTAAAAATAACTGTAACCTGCTGATTGTTTTCATGATTCTGGTATTGGTGGAGAAATGTATATACATTATGCCTCTTTTTGAATGTTATTGTTTTTTTACAACTTTTTTTAACCTCCTGCCCATGATGTCCATCCATAATGTCCCTTCCAATGATGGTCCTTTCTGATGTCTGAACCAACACCTGTTTCAATGTTGGCTCAAGTGGAATGCTTGTCTCTTGTACAGGTTCATCAACAGACCTGCTTTCCACCTGGAATCATCATTTCATCCAAAGCCAAGACCTCTGAATGCTGCTAGGGTCCTGGATGAAGCTTGTCCCCTAAGAACCAGGAGTTCATTGAACATAACACAAACCTACATCTTATACCCAAGACACAAATAGTTGTACATCTGATGCCTTAAGCAGAAAACTGAGAAAAATCTCACCTACTGGCTTTTAACCCCTACAGGAGTTGTTGTTGAGGTTATAATTAAGACTTCCCTAACTGATCTTAGTGCATAGATTGGGTGACGATGAGGAGAAAGAAGGACAAGCAGTGATGGGCCCATTCTTAACATATTGAGTGACCGACTGATTTACTATATTCATATGCCACTTCTTAGTTCAAAACAGAGACAGGATACTATTAAAATGAAAAAATACAGTGGAAGAAACTAGTCAGAATTGAATGTTTTGCTTATTCCCTGGAGGATCACACTGTGGAAAAGATGGATTTAAAAGGCTTCACAGTGAAATAACATCATAGTCAAACTAGTTTAGCAGTATGCAAAATGTGCTCTGTGATAAACATCATAAGTTTTATTCTGAGGGTTGGAAATCAGGGAAATGTTGAATCAAGTCAGTATTTATATTCATATCCTATTCCCATTCTGCTTTAAAGCTCTGGTTCTCAAGGTATTTAATGAGACAATCTTTTCTTCTTCTGTACTTGACTCGGTGTAATGAGAGTACATCACACAGACACACACACACACACAGACACAAACATGCAAATCGTATCCCGCCTTATAATATTAGTATCCTGCCTTATTATTTTTACAAACAACCCAAGGTGGTGAACATATCCAACACCTCTTCCTATTTTCCCCAAATCAGCCACACTATGAGGTGAATTGGGTTGAGAGAGAGTGCTTGGCCCAGCCAGCTTTTATACCTAAGGTGGGACTTGAATTCACAGTCTCCCGCTTTCTAAATGGGTGCTTAATCACTACACGAAACTGGCTGATATATAAATGGGGTCTTATACTGTACAATGGGTGTGTGTGATGCTTTACTGCATAAGCTCACCAGTAAAAATGGTAAATTCAGTCAATTGATTGAAGATAGGTTCCAAAACACTGCTTTTTTTTTTGCCACATCATTCAGGTTTAGATAAAGTTCAGACAGATCTATTTTGCATGGTTGTAACAAGTGTAATTTTTGCATTGACTTTTAATTTGAGACTTTTAATCTGGAGGCTCCTTTATTGAGCTCACCGCTTGACCACACAATGTCACGTGATTACATAAATATTCAAGGAAGCCCTGGGAAAGACTTAGTTCATAGATAAAGTCAATAAGGCATTTTTTCAGGAAAAAAAAATCTCCCAGCAGTATCTATGTATGAAGAAGTATAATAGTTTGTTACTCAGAATTCCTCGTACTAGGTATTTATTCTTATATAGCTCTCCCAGGAGAAAAACATTTGTTCCCACCAAGAGTTATAATAGAATTTATTTTATTTATTTGTATATTTATATTGGCATATTTTATACCATTCTTCTGTACAGGTAGTTCTCGATTTACAACAGTTCATTTAGTTCAAAGTTACAACGGCAGTGTAAAAAGTTACTTATGACTGTTTCTCATATTTACAACTGTTGCAGCATCCCCATGGACACATGATCAAAATTCAGACACTTGCCAACTGACTCATACTTATGACGGTTGCAGTGTCCCAGGGTCATGTGATCCCCTTTTGCGACCTTCTGACAAGCAAAGTCAATGGGGAAGCCAGATTCGCTTAACAACCATGTTACTAAATTAACAACTGCAGTGATTCACTTAACAACTGTGGCAAGGAAAGTCATAAAATGGGGCAAAACTCACTTCACAAATGTTTCACTGAGCAACAGAAATTAATTAATTAATTTTGGACCATTATGTTTCAGGACAGCCATGTATAGCCCTATTATTCATAGACATTAAAGCATCTTTGGGGATTACAGAATTACAGGATTATCAGAAAAACTATACCTCTTAATTTATACAATGGATACATTATCTACATTTATTGCTGACTGGAAGCCTCTAATAAACGTTTTTACATAAAAATGTAAATAAAATGAACTTGGGATTTATGACTTTGATGATTATACAGGATAGATTATAGGAAGAAGAGTAGCATGATACAGCTTTAGGGAGAGAGATCAAAATATGTTTGTGTTTATAACTGCTGCAAGGCATATCAGAAGCTACAACTTTATACTTTTTTTTTGCACTTTTTCTTTGATTTCTTTCTTTTTCTTTTTCTTTTTCTTTCCAGCCAGGTTCTTTTCTTGTACTTTTTGCTTTTTTCTTTGATTTCCTTCCCATTTTTCTTTCTTACTTTTTATTGCTCTGTGTTAGTTTTTATCTTCTTGTTTAAAAGTTTAAATAAAACTATATATCAAAAAACAGTACACCCCCAAGAAGTTCTGAGATATCTTAAATCAATATATCTCCCCCCTCCCCTCTCTCTCTTTCTCCCTTCCTCTTGGGGCTATACATGTCTGTAGAATAAAATGCTAGAATAGCAAGTCTTATATTGTGAAATATTTGATACTAAGCCAAATTCTGTAGTTATGAGGTTCCTGTTTACAAGGAACAGATATGTCAGCAAACCTCCAGGTGATCTTGTGAAGGATTTGCACTAAGGGGAAAAACAAAAGAACTGAATGTTTGCTAGATATTACTAACAATGAACAATTGTCCAAATGTTCACTGCAGTGCCTAGATAGGCATACATTCAAGTCGACCAAATACTCTCACACAGATGCTTGGAGTGGCGATGTCATTTGCACGTCTAGACAAAATTGTGTAGTTGGGGAACTTTATATCCTTTGGCATAAATTAGACACCAAATGTATTGCACAAAATATGTAGTGTTGGTTGTTCAATCTGTGAAGTTATCCTACAATTAGAACTATAAAATTATAAAAGAGAGAAGACAAACAACTGTAAGCCTGGATGAGTCAAGGAAGCTGTTATTCTCCCTAAGTGACCTTCACTACACAACCAGCTGCTAGAGATGCTATACTTTCAAAGCACATCATAAATAACCCATAGAGTGTTTAGGCTTGTTTGAATTGTGCCACAGCAAAGCATGGACAGTAGATTGTGGATTTAAAGGCAATGAACAGACAGATGAGGTAGAAGTTGAAAAGATTGTTCAACAATGTAAAAGAAAAAAAAATCATAATTAGAAGTCAAATATGAGATCCAGTTTGGTTTAGTGGTTAAGGCAACAGGCTAGAAAGTGGGAGACAGTGAGTTCTAGTCTAGCCTTATTCAGGGAACCCAGCTGAGTGACCTTAAGCCAGTCACTCCGTCTCTCAGCCCAACTCACCTCACAGGGTTATCGTTGTGGGGACAATAAGAGGAAGAAAGTGTGTTGGATATATTTGTCACCTTGAGTTATTTGTAAAAGTAATTAAGGATACAAACAAAATAATAAAAAATAAATAAATATAGACAGGCAAGACAACAAAATAAGATAAGGCAAGATTAAATTGAGGAATGTGAATAAAGAAGAAAATCCTATATTCCTTCATCAGCAAATGCTCTCCAAGTTATTATGGGTAATGAACGCAAGCATTTTCCTCAGACAGGCCTATGCTGAAGTTTATCTCTAGGAGAGATTTCAGAGTCTACATAGTACTTTACTTCCACTATTTGTACTTTTAATTTAGTACACTTATTGTACATACTTCTTGCCTATCAGTTTACAAACACGTATCTGAAACACCAGCAAATATGAACAAATATGTACTCCAGGTGGCTGATCCTGGAGTTGGTAAAGCGCTTCTAAAAGATGTAGTATTTTTTGCATCAGAAGAAGAGGAACTATCTAATCATGAGAAATAAGAAGGAAAGAAGAGAAAAGCAGTCTTTTAGCCAAAAAAAGGAATGAAATTCCTAAGCAATGCTGTATCAAGAATTCAGAATAAGAGCCATTTTATATATTGTTGAAAGAAAAATCTTCATCAGGGTCCAGTCCAAGCCGGGAATAAACAAAATGGAGACTGCTTTAGAAAGAAGGTTGGAGTTTATTGAAGAGCAGACCTAGACAGAAGTGTGGCTGTGGGAAAGCTGACCACATGTTGCTGGGAGTGGTGGGTTTTTATACCTTCTTGGGCTTTTGAGGTTGTTTCCTGTTCCTGTTTGAGGCTTTGTATTTTCTGTGTCATGTACTTTGACCTAAGTCTGAGTGTACCCTTTTGGTATTGGTGGGTTAATCCTATTATGTCGCCAAAGATCATGTCTTTTAGAGTTTGGGTGGGGTATGTAGATTTTAGAGGTCTTTGTCTTCCTAATCTCATAGCTTCTAGCTTTCTGGCCCCAACCTTCCTCAATGGATTATTAAATTTGCAATTCTAAAAGCTGGCATCTGCTTAGTTTCTGCTTGGGGCTATTAAGAAAACTGGGCTTGCTTTTCTGCCTTTAAGGTCTTCTCCATTATTCCTTTGGATAAATATATTCTGCCTTCTTAATATTTCCCAAAATATTTCTTTCTCTGGATTCTTCCCACAATATAATATAAAGAAGCCATTATATATAAATTTGATAAACAAATTTTCTTCAGGAAAGCTCATCCATGATTCCTTGCCTTAATAGTTTTCAACAGTGGTACTCATATCATTTGGAAATAAACTGGCCTAAAACTGATTTGTGAATTAAGCTGTTTGTTTATTTTCATGAATAATTTGAGATAATTGATTCTCAACCATGTTTCTCTCAAGACATCAAAAATATTTTCTTGTTGGATTTACAAAGGAGGCTTGTTAAATCCCTGAAGATGTCTATATGATGGGAGAAAGAAGAACTGAAGAAAAATAAACTCCTACAATATTTGAATGAACTAAAGATTACGATTGTTAGAAAGAAAAGGAAGAATATATAAAGTTGGTTATTTAATCAAGGTTAAAATAACTACCACCTCCTCCTCCTCCTCCTCCTCCTCCTCCTCCTCCTCCTTCTGGACAATTTTGGGAGTATATAGCTTTTATTACATGCATCAGATAAAATAATTTGGGAATGTAAAATATGGGAGAAAACAAAATGGAGAGTTTTGTTCAACCAGACTTAACTTTTCAAAGTTTGAATCTATTTAGTCTTCAGGGATGTGAGGGTGAAAAAAAAAATACTAAGTCACTTTTTTCAATGTCGTTGTAACTTTGAATGGTCACTAAATGAACTGTTGTAAGTCGAGGAAATTAGATCATGGCCTATTTAGTTAAAAAAAAAGCTCAACACTATTGGATTGATTCTGGCCAGGAATGCCTACACTGAAATATAGTATGTGTATATTTTTGTCCAGCTGTGTTTTTGCTTCTTCTGGGACGTGTGTAGAAGAAATAAACTTCTTTGCAACGCCTTTGATAATCCTTTGCCCCTTTTTGATTTAAC
The DNA here is from genome assembly GCA_023970755.1 of Azemiops feae. Lineage (NCBI taxonomy): Eukaryota > Metazoa > Chordata > Lepidosauria > Squamata > Viperidae > Azemiops > Azemiops feae. Next base: position 4,944,277 of record JALGBA010000033.1, on the reverse strand, counting down.
AGAGCAAAACAGCTCTCTCAAGTTCAGACAAACAAATGATAAAAAGTGAAGTTTCCTTTGAATAAAACGAAACCCCTGAAGCTACGTTTCCAGCAGAAAAGACCATATTGTGCTACATTTCAAATCTTATTTGGTTGTGACAAACGTCTCGGATACCTATCTTTGCTGGAACCATTCAAAGCATATGAAAATAATTATAGGTAGTCCTCGACTTACGACCACAATCTGTCTGTTGTTAAGTGAAACATTTGTTAAGTGAGTTTTGCCCCATTTTATGAAGCTCCTTTCCACAGTTGTTAAGTGAATCACTGCAGCTGATAAGTTAGTAACCTGGCTGTTAAGTGAATCTGGCTTCCCCATTGACTTTGCTTGCCAGAAGGTCGCAAAAGGGGATCACATGAGGAAATGCGTCCTGTACCTGATCTGAGGACCCTTAGGGCAGAAAAAAGGCAGGAGCAGCGGAGGTCAGCCAGACTACTCAAGAGGAGAAAACCCCGCCTGTCTTGATGGGCTGCCCCCTGGAAGCTGGCTATTTACCACATCAGACAGGTGGAGGCATTGCTGGGAACAACATGTTTGTTTTCTAGCTGAGTGTTTTTGGTCTTCATGTTTCCTGCTTCACTCTGAATTGATACTGTGTTTGGAATTGATTTGTGCCTTGTAGACTCTGGACTTTTCTTGCCTCGTGAGTTCTCTTATGTGTAGATTTAAGTTTGTCTGGTGAAGTTATTTTGTTCAATTGCTTTGTGGATTGTTAGGCCATTGCTCTATGGACTAATCTTGGCCTCTCGTGCCTGAAATTAATTGGAACAGTTCTGAGTTTTGGTGAAGGGAATTGCTGGGGTATATTAATAAACTCACTAAACCATAGTTACGTATATGTGTGTGAGTGGGTGGGGAAGCACAGTTGCCAAGCATCTGGATTTTGATCACATGATCATGGGGATGCTTCAAAGGTTGTAACTGTGATAAACGGTCATAGGTCACTTTTTTCAATGCCATTGTAACTTTGAATGGTCACTAAAAGAACTATTGTAAATTGAGGACTACCTGTAGTCCATAATTCCAGGTTTATTTAGATGTCTGACTATTATGGCCATGAGTCAGAGAGAAAAAAAATTCATAAATGGAAATTATGGTGACCATTTTAAGGTGAACATTGTATGCATTGGTTCATAAGATCTCTTCTCTATTGTTCTGCAGCTAAATTGCAGAACCATTTCTCTTTGTGTATGTGTATTTTTTTTCATAAACACATATTACTAAATAGGTTTCCACTGTGCATTTCTAAATTTATTTCATCCTAAAAAAATACTTTTAACCATATTTTAATACATCATGACACAGAGACCTCCACTGTAGAATGCAAAGAAGTTAATTATTGTGACTTATATATTAATCTGCAAGTACGAATCAGGGCAATTCATATTTCAGCTTGTGAAAACTGAATTTCTTAAACATTCCCTGTTGGAATAATTTTGGGGTGAACAGAAACAATGCAAGTATGACAGATAGATGATATGTAGGTAGAAATATAATTATGTTGTTATACAGACTGTTAGCTACTTGTACATGTAGTATTTAAATTGGTATAAGTTATACAAATACAAGAGTTACAGGCAGCCTAGAAAGCCTGCAATACAAAATAATACAAAACAAGGAATTTTAAAGAAATAGAAACAAAACAGTCAGCTAAACTAAATGTAAAATTGAAGAGGTGGTTTTATACTCTCTCTGGAAGGAATTTGAAATCTCAGGAAAAAAGTTATTTTCTGGTCACATCAAAACATATGGAAAGCTTTGCTTCACATTGAGATGGCTATTATTCACAGCTATTGCCCTTTTACATAATAAGATAAGTGTTAAAACCCTATCAGTTTCTTACAACCAAGGCAGCTATTTTCTCAATGAGGTCATTTACCATTTAAGCTGCTTCTATCCTGTGCTGATGCCAGGTTGATTCCAGGCCAGCTTAAGAAAATCCTATCTGGACAAAAATACCTCGGCAAAGTTTGCAAGATTTTCAGTCTGGACTGAAGTTACCATAGTCTTGAATTTGGATAATTCCTCCATTCCTCCACTTTCCTACCTGTCTTTTCCAGGAAAATAATTGCCAATCACTTTCCTTCCTAAAATTCAGGCATACTATATAGTATCAACCATATAGTATCAACCTTGTGAACTCTCATGTTTCCTCTTTCCACTATGTATTCAAAATGGACAGTGATTAATATATATATATATATATGTAGGTCTTTGGTAATTCAGGTTTTCTCCCGCGTAAAATTGGAAGTGTCTTGGCGACGTTTCGACGAAGTCTCATTCGTCATCTTCAGGCTGGTGTCTCTTCAGCCTCGTGCTTCTAGGAGCTTCTAGTGCTTCTCATTGCTCCTAGAAGCACGAGGCCGAAGAGACACCAGCCTGAAGATGACGAATGAGACTTCGTCGAAACGTCGCCAAGACACTTCCAATTTTACGCGGGAGAAAACCCGAATTACCAAAGACCTACATACAAACACCCGTGAAAACCTCAGAAAACAAATATATATATATATATGTGTGTGTGTGTGTATGTATATATGTAAGTATGTATATAGCATGTGTATATGTGTATTATGTATGTGTGTGTGTATATATATATATATATATATATATATATATATATATATATACACATACATACACACACATATATATATATACACACACACATATATATATACACACACATATATATATTTCCTTTTAGAGCGGGCAACAGAATTTAATTTTTAATGTGTGCTAGTGTGCTCACGGAAAAAATGTCAATAAAGGCTATCTTATCTTATGTATACTTTTATGGTTTATTTCGGAGATGAGAATGAAACCCTTCCACTGTAGATAACTGGGAAAACAATAAAACAATGCAATGCTGGAGATTTTAAAATGACAGGGAATAGTAGGAAGTTTAGGGAAGGAAAAATAATAATTATAATCTTTATTGCTTGGGTTTTGAACCAGCAACCTTCTATTTGCAAAGCAAGAATTACAGCCGCTGTGCCATTAAACCAGGGGTCAGCAGGCAGCTTTAAAAATTATTAGAGAGCAGGGCAAACATTGGCTCAATTGAAGAGGCATTCCTGCTTCCGCAGGGTAGCTAATGAACTGCTGAGATTAACCTGCATGAAAATAAAAAAATGCTATGTGAAATGGACAGGAGAGCTCAATATATCATGTAACATGGAAATGTATACTTTACAAAGTATATGATGATGACGATGATGACGATGATGATGATGATGAGGAGGATGAGGAGGAGGAGGAGGAGGAGGAGGAGGAGGAGAAGGAGGAGGAGGATCCCTGTTCATTCATGTCCAACTTGGTGATTTTATGGGCCAGATCTCTCCAGATCTTTCAATCTTGTACTACTTCTTTGATTTGTTCAATGCTCCGGCTGGTGCCAGCTTTGATGGTGTCCAGGCACTGTGTTCTTTGATGGCCTGGTTTCCTTTTACCACTAACTCTTCCAAACATAACTGCTTTCTCCAGTGAAGTCCTCTGCATGATATGGGCAAAGTAAGTGAGACGCAGTTTCATGATTTGGCCTTCAAGTGACATGACTGGTATGACGCGCTCCACAAATATGACTTAGGATCACTTTAACAGTTTTATTGTGTTGCTATATTTGTTTATATTGGTTTTTTTTTAATTACTATGCACTGGCCAGATACATATTTGAAATGGGAGATAAAGAAATGGAAATCATAAAGAGTGAGGGTGGGATTAATAGAGGGTGATATTATCTGTTTTTGCCATCTAGAATTGATTGTCTGCCCATTTTGGCTACAAGGATCCAGGTGATTATTCCAATATATTTCAAAGATTAAATAAATAATTGCAAGAAAATAAAGGGGTTGGATTACAGATTATGAAGGGAGAAAGAAGCACCTGAAATTAGCTATTTCATAGAGACAGGGCCAAGGGAGTGGAAGACAAATTAAGAACACAGTGTAAATTCTGAACTCTCCATCTGTGTTCCACTGTCCCCTTGTGGTCAGTTGGTTGTGAAAGTGCTGAAAAGTCAGTAGCACCGAAGTCACACTTCCAAGAAGGATACCAGACTGGAGGAAAAAAATAGATCTTTACCAATATATATTAAAAAATAAACTCCAAGAACTTCTCTAGAATAATAGGCAAGTCAGAAATTCATTGTCCGCTGGTTTCCGCAATTCTATCAAATACTGATGGGGTTTTTGTGCTTCTCCTCTCAAAACAAAAAAAAAAAGGTTAAAATTGCA
>JALGBA010000033.1:0-87500 GCA_023970755.1 Azemiops feae | reverse complement strand
CAGGAAGGTTGAACTCCAGCTCATCAGCTCAAGCAAGGTGCCCAGGGAACTTAAAAACACCCCAAATCTAACCAACTTATTACCTTCCTACCTTTTTTCTTATTTGGCATGTAGGACAATAGTTTGCTGTTGTTTCTGAGGTTTTGTTTTTGTTTTGCCAAGTTAATCTACACAAGAGGTTATACTGTATAAATAGGAAGGAGCTGTTTGCAGTTGCATAACCTCCAGGAAACACAGAGAACGCGGACAAGGAAACTCAAGGTAGGTGTTATGCTTGCATTCCTGCCCGAGGAAGATTTTAACTACACCTGCACTGAGTAGAAACTCACTGCATTGCTGGAGGAGAAAGCACTGGAAGTCTGGAGGCACACTGGCCACATTGAGACTCATTAAGGAAGACAAGGAGTTTCTGGAGAAAGGATATCTCCAAAAAGAACACAGAAAGAAAAAAGACACGGCAAAGAAAACAGGAGCCCTTGTAATGGTATGAGGAAACGACCTTGGGAGACAGGGCAAAGAGACAAAAGCCAAGGGAATGGTCACATAAAAGTCAATTGATTGGGCCGCAGAAATGTGGGTAGGGCGAGAAGCTTCACACGCCGGCCTGCCACTTGTTCCCAACAGGCCAGGGGGTTGGGGACTCCGATATAAGCTATAAATAACCGGCACAAATGCAACACAGAGGAAATTTCCTCAAGATTTAACTAAAGTGGACATCGGATAAAAATATAAAGTATGGTCAGTGCTATAAGCAAACCCAACTGCAGAACGTGTCAGGATACAATCAACACTAAACCATGCTTTGTATCCAAAAGTACACTGGGTAACACTGAAAGTTAACTTTCCTACAATATGCTAAATCTTAAATACTCTTTCTCCGATACATCCTAAATAGAGGTCACGTTACTAAAAATTAAAACTGCACAAGGATTCTATAAACGCCATTGACGTGCATCCTCTGAACAGTTTCCATGAAGCAATAATCAGAAATAGATGCTCTCTCCTTAAAATAACTGGGAAAAACATGCACAACATGTCAAATGCCCGAAAAAGAAGCAAAATGTTGTCTCATAATTTGCATACTTCTTCTCAGAAATGTTAAATGTTAAAACTGCAGCATTTGAATATAAGCTGTTTGCGTTCCCAATTAATTTTTTGTGTATAGTTGTATTTTCTCCCACTGTCAGTTGTTTTAATTTCAGCTCATGAGCAAATGGCAAACTCCTTTATTCAATCACTTCGTTGCATTTCTTCTTTGATCTTCCATTGCTATCTTCTGTCTAACCTGCTAAACTTTACTGTAGGTTTGGGAATGCAAATATTATATATTTGAACAAACACTGCTGCTGTTCCATTTATTTACCAACATGATCTGTCAACAAATGCAGAAGAAACAATGCCCCATGGGAGAGTTTGAGATATAAACTTGAAAGCAGTGTCAGTTTTTTTCATTAGATAATGAACAATTTTTCCGATTTTTCCGCTGAGAAGTTCCTTTGAAAGGGAACTTGAAAAACACATTCAGCAGCAATTCAGATAGATGAAATGTTTTATTTAACACAGGAGCAATCTCATATCAAATAAAAAGACACTTGCCCTACAAACTATAATGCCGGTTTTCAAAAAGTATGGAACTATGGAGAGCAAAATATAGTATTTCTGAAATCAATGCAATGCAGATGGGTACCAAAGTGGATACCAAACTATTTAGGAAAAACAGTACTTTTGTGTGGCAATGAAAGGATGTTCAAGAAATGTGTGTTTGCTAATGGAGCGTCAAAGGAAATCATGGTTTGCTATCTGCAAAACGGCGGCAACTTGGTCTGCTGTCCCTTTAAGACACGGGTGTCAAACTCGTGACGTCACGTGACGCGTCGCGGCAATGGGTGGGCGCGGTTTTGGTATGACGCATCCGGCTCGTGGGCCGGCAGTTTGACACCCCGGCTTTAAGACGCTCTCCCTAGCCAGCACAGCAATTAGGGGCTATAAAAGCTGAACAGAGGCAGCTGGGTGTGTGGTGGTGGTGTGAGAGGGAAGGTGGTTTGTGTTTGTTTATGGAAATAAAAGCCTGAAGCAGCTTAAAGCTAATAGAAAGAAACTATTCTCCAGCAGTGAGACTCATAAGGAGCAGCAGTGGAGGGAGCACTCAAAGGTGCTTTTTCAAGAGGCAACTGGACTTTCTAGTTTTTCTTTGGAGACCTTTCACTTCTCATCCAAGAAGCTTCTTCAGCTCTGACTGGATGGTGGGGAATGGAAGGATTTATACTCCTTGCAGACAGCTAGTCATTTGCATTCTTTTTAGAGAGTCGTTGAGGCCACTTGGAGGTTTACCTGTGTCCTCAGGGTCACCTGAGTAGTGCAAATGGGTGTGGAGCCTTCGTGGCTGCAGGATGTTTTCTGCCCTGTGTCCCTGCGCTGTTGAAGACAGGCGCAGGCTGTTGGGGATGAGTCTGTGTTGTCTGAATCTCACACTGAAGCACAAATGGTTCCTGTAGTCTTCAATGTTTTCTGGAAATCCGTTCATACTCCCTCACCATTCAAAAGGTGTTCATCCCAATGTGCATAGCTAAACATCTATGGAGATTCTCAGTTATCCAGGTATATTTGGGACAACCATACCTGGATGTCTGAGAAGGGGCGTTGTCTTACCTGAACGCCTTTTCTCAGCATGACGATGGAGAATCCACCAATGGGTTTAGACTATCTTCCTGCCCAATAAGACTAAGTCTGTCAGAGTTAATACGCCTCCTGCTGGGCTGATGCTCCCCAGACACGACGAAGGCGAAGCTGCTGACGACAGTGTGATGTGTTGACTCTCTTGTGCCCCTGACACAGGGCCTGGTAGGCCTAGATGGGGACGGGCGTGGATTCTCCATCGTCATGCTGAGAAAAGGCGTTCAGGTAAGACAACGCCCCTTCTCCAGCATGAGATGGAGAATCCACCAATGGGACATACCAAAGCAGTCCTGTCCCTATGGGAGGGAATCGGCCAGGACCTGTGTCCCACTGGATGACGCCACCTGCTGGAGCACCCTCCGGCCAAAGGATGCGTCTGCCGAGGCGAATTTGTCCAGCCTGTAATGCCTCACAAACGGGGTAGGCGAGGACCAGGTCGCCGCCCTGCAAATGTCCCCAATGGGTGCTTGCGTTGCCCACGCCGCCGATGTAGAGGCACTGCGGGTAGAATGAGCGGTGATGCGCCCTGGCAATGACAGAGACTGGGACTGATACGCTCTGGTAATGCAAGCCCTGATCCACCTGCCTATTGTAGAGGATGAGACCTTCCCTCCCATGGAAGAAGGCTGGAACGAGACAAAGAGCGCTTCTGATTTGCGGAAGGCTGAAGTCCTTTTGACATAGTGGCTCAACGCCCTTCTAACGTCCAACGTGTGCCACTGACGCTCTAGGCCGTGAGACGGCCGGGGACAAAAGTCTGGTAGGACCACCTCCTGCGACCTATGGAACAAGGAGTTCACCTTTGGAACAAAGGTCGGATCCAGTCGAAGGACCACCCTATCATTGTGAAAGACGCATAGGTCCTCTCTGACCGAGAGGGCCGCTAGTTCAGAGATGCGTCTGGCCGATGTGACCGCAACGAGAAAGGCCACCTTCATTGACAAGAACTGTAGAGAGCTGTTTTTAATGGGCTCGAACGGTGACGAAGTGAGGGATTGCAAGACCCGTGGGAGGTCCCAAGAGGGATACCGATGAACCACGGGCGGCCTGGTGTTAATTGCGCCCTTGATAAATGACCTCACCAGGGGGTGCTGAGCCAAGGGCGTCAGCGTGTCACACGTGAGCATTGTGGATAACGCCGCCAGTTGCCGGCGGATGGTATTGGGCGATAGGCCCTTGTTGAGTCCCTCGAGCAAATACTCCAGGATACTCGATATCGTGACAGCCGATATCGTGACCCTTGAACACCAAGCACAGAACACGAGGAGTCGTAAATTCTGTTAGTGGAGGGGCGTCTGGAGGCCTGAATCATGGCAATTACGCCCGCAGAACACGACTCTCGGGCTAGGTACTGCCTTTCAAATGCCAGACGGCTAATTGGAGGCGCTGTGGGTCCGGGTGCCGTAGAGCCCCCTGGCTGAGAGCTACCTGTCCTGGAGGGATCTGCCACTGTGGGGAGATGGAAAGATCCACTAGGTCGGCAAACCACGGTCGCCGTGGCCAATGTGGCGCCACCACTATTACCTCCGCCCGCTCCAGTAGTACCTTCCTGATTAGGGCCGGGAGCAGGGGGAGAGGGGGAAAGGCATACAATAGCCCCTGGGGCCATGGGCTGCGGAGCGCGTCCGTCCGCTCCGCCCCTGGAGACTGGAACCTGGAGAAGAACCTCGGGAGCTGCGTATTCGCCGGTGAGGCGAACAAGTCCAACACCGGGAGTCCGAACCTCTCCGAGATTTCTCCAAACAGGTCGGGATGCAGGCGCCACTCTGAGTGGTCCACTGTCGACCGGCTCAGTGAGTCCGCCTGTTGGTTTGCTGCCCCCGATATGTGCTCCGCCCTGAGGGAGGAGAGATTGGTCTCTGCCCAAGTACCGAGTGACTGAGCCTCGGCCATAAGGCTCTTGGATCGGGTGCCCCCCTGTCTGTTGACATGGGCCTTTGCTGCCACATTGTCTGTGAGCACTAGGACATGTTGTCCCGCCACCTTGTCGCTGAAGCGTAACAGCGCCAGATGTATGGCCCTGAGCTCCAGCCAATTGATGTTGTGGCTGAGATCTGCCTGTGCCCATCGTCCCTGTGCTAGGTGAGAACCTAGGTGCGCTCCCCAACCGAACAGACTGGCATCGGTAGTTAGGATGAGCCTGTCCGGTTCCTTGAATAAGGATCCCCTGGTTATAGCTGGGGATATCCACCACCGGAAGGAGTCCAAAATTTGGGAAGTAACCCTGACCCTCAGATTGGATGCACTGGTGCCCTGCCTCTGGTAGGGTAGCAAGAACCATTGGAGGGTTCTGAAGTGTAGCCTGGACCAAGGTACTATCCCCATGCAAGAGACCATCTTGCCCAGTAGTTGGGAAAGTAAGGCCAATGTGACTGTCCGCCCCCTTCGTACCCGTCTGATCAGGGAACAAATACTGTCCCAGGCCAATAGTCCGCAGATCAGGGAACAAATACTGTCACAGGTAGACTGCATCGGTGTCTATAGTCGCTCCCAGGTGAAGGATGCGATGCGAGGGCTCTGTTAGGCTCTTCTGGAAGTTGACTGAAAAGCCGTGGGTCTGAAGGGTTCGGACAGTTAAGGTTATGTCTGATCGGGCCTGCTGAAGGGAGGAGGACAGTATGAGAATATCGTCCAGGTAACATTGAACCCGGATTGGGATCAATCTCAAGTGGGCGACCAGTGCAGCCAGGATCTTTGTGAAGACCCTCGGGGCGGACGATAGTCCGAATGGTAGGGCCCTGAACTGGTAGTGGTGGGACCCGGAACAGAACCTGAGGAATCTCCGATGGTCGGGAAAGATGGGGACATGGAGATACGCCTCTGTGAGGTCGATGGAAGCGAGGTAATCGTGCCTTCTGATGCTGGCCAGAATGGACCTTAGAGTCTGCATCTTGAACCTTTTGTAGACAAGATGCGAGTTTAGTCCTTTCAGATCGAGGATTGCTCTCCATCCCCCCGAAGGCTTTGGGACCACGAAGAGGATGGAATAGAATCCCCGATGTGTCTGGCCAGCCGGCACCGGCTCGATGGCCCTGATTACCAGCAAATGGTGGATGGCCTCGGTCAGAAGCTCCAACTTGGCTGGCTTTCTTGGCATGGGACAAGAGATGAAGCGGTCCCGTGGCCGGGACTGGAACTCTAGGACAAGGCCCCGCCTGATGGTGTTGAGCACCCAGGTGTCCGTGATGGTGGCTTCCCATTCCTGCGCAAATGCGGAAAGTCTGCCCCCAATGGGGAGGTCCGCCCTCAAGTCATTTGTTTCTTCGAAAGGGACGGCCTCCCGCGCCTCGAAAGGGCCGCTTGTTGTGGAACTGCTGTCTAGGTCTGGGAGCTGGACGGTCCGGCTGTCGTCCAGGTCTGGGGAAAAAGGGGCGAGACGAAGGAGACCACTCTGTCCCCGAGCCCTGGCGGAAAGATGGCCTCCGCGGGTATGGAGCGGATCGTCTGTCCGGCTTTCTGCCGAGGTGGGACAACACCTTGCGCTTGTCCCTACCTTCGACGAGGTAAGGATCTAGTGCCTCTCCAAAGAGGTGTCCGTCCCTGTAGGGAGCGGATGCCAGGCGCCACTTGGATTTTAGATCCGCTCGCCATTGTCTCAGCCACAGAAGTCTGCGTGCCGCAATGTTAGCGGCTATGGATCTCGATGAGAACCTGGCGGCATGAAGTGAAGTGTCCGCCATGTACTCGGCCGCGGCTATCAACTTACCCAGATTCTGGTGTGCACGAACCTGGTCCGGGGGGGTCATGGCCTGGAGCTCCCTAAGCCAGAGGATGGATGTCCTGGCGAAAAAGGAGGTGGATGTGGACGCCTTCACTGACCATGCCGATGCTAGGTGAGACCTACGCAAGGAGAATTCAGATTTCTTATCCTCCGCCCTCAAGGCCTCAGCCATATCACCTGGCACGGTGGAGGAGGAAAGAATGGGAGTTAGAGATGCGTCCACCTTTGGGACCTCCAGGAGGTCCGACAGGACCGGGGCAACAGTACACAGTTTCCGCTCTGCTCCCCCTGGTGCTGGGAGAGTGCCTGGATTCCCCCATTGTTTGCGGATGGTCTCTAGAAAAAATGGGGGGCAAGGGATGTGCCTCTCCGTAACCGTAGGTTCGGAGAAGAGCGGCTTTGGGTCTTGGCTCGTGGAGGGAGACGGCTGTGCATCCTGCTCTGGGCTAATGTTAGCCGATGTGGTGGCCTTGAGCAGGAGCGATTTAAACAGACTCAGGTCAAAAAGGCCAATGAAAGGAGAGGGGTCTGGTGCCGACTCCTCGTCGTCCGACAATTGGAAGCCCACCGACCCATATTCCTCGGGGCCTGAGTCCCGATCTTGGGGGGAGTAGTCGGAATAAACCGATTCCGGATACTCCGGCCTTGCCTCCTGTGATTGCAGTGGAACTGTGGCCCCCGGTCTAGGGTTCTGCAAGGAGGAGGCGGCCATGCCCTGGGCATATGCCTGGGCGAGTAACGCCTGGAGCTGTTCGGGCCCCACCCCTTGTGTCTCAGGGGGACGGAGGCCCGCCGCTGTGGGCGTGAATGTGGCCTCAGGAGCCGAGTGAACCCTTGCAGGGGGGGGCAATACCTGTGGGCTTAACCCACGGTCTGTAAACAGAGCCGTGCTCTGTATTGGTAGGCCCTGCGGAGACCAGGCCTGCTGAGCTGCTGGAGCAGGTGGGCCAAACAGCGGGATAGCAAGTGAGCTCTCCTGAGGGGCCAGGGGTACCTGTTCCCCCTCATTTAGCTGCTGAGCTCTGGAGAACTGCTTCTCAAGTGCAGTATGTCTCCTGCTAGCCTCCTTTTCAGCAGCCTTAGAGGTCCGCTTAGCAGAGATGGCCTTGGCCTTGGCCTTCGCCCTGATCTTTCCCGCTGCCTCCTGCTTGGAGGACCTGCGTTTGCTTGAAGCGGGAGTGCCGGGTGCGCCCTGCGCAGACTGAGGAACTGCGCTGTCAGCCATTATAGCCTGTGGCCAGTGGCCTTGGTGTATCAGGAGCAGGAGCCGAGCACCAGGCTAATGGTGCAACAGAGGTTGACGTGCCGTCAAGGCTCCGGGGCTGTGATCGCCTAAGCGCCCTTACGCCCCCGTTCAAGGCTCCAAACGGCTGACAATGCCCCCCAAGGTGCTGTGGCGCACGGCTGGGCGTCTTGCAAGATATCTCTCAGTAGCGGTTGAACCGCAATCGGCGAGTGCCGGCACGCACTTTGGCCGATCAGTGGCGGCTATCACCTCAGTGATCTGTGCCTGCACACTCCTCTCCTTATGGTGGCGGCTGTCACCAGAGTGAACTGTGCCTGCACACGAAGCCTAGGTGGTGGCGGCGGTGCCAAGAGGCGTGCCAGCTCACGCTAATAGTGTCTGCCTGACTGAGGCTTGGGCTTGGATGCCCTGGGAAGGCGGATGCCGACCAGAATCTGGGTTAGCTGTGCCAGTGGAGGCCCTAAATAACTGGGCTGTAATGGCCGCCCTGTCCAGACACAAAATGGCTGCAGATTGACTGAGGCTGAGACAGTGTAATGGTTTGCCTGGCGTGAGGGCCTAATCAGATTTTTGGGCCCAAGTCCCAATAGCAGTCTTTTTATTCTTGCACGCTTTTGGCTTGTCTGTGGCCTTGAATCAAAGGCTGACAGTTACTGGGCCTTCCCTGTGAGGCCGATGCGTCTCAAAATGGCGGCCGCTATTTGCGCGCCAAACTCCAGTCCGTTAGAGCCCGTCAGATCTTGGCTCCGACTGTGTGCAGGAGAGGTCAAAAACAGCTGTCCTGGCCCGGCTGAGGCTCCCAGGGCCTGGTGCCTCTCCAAGGCTCGGGCTGAAGGATTTAATAGAGCGTGGCTCCAAGCCGACGCTCAGCTGTTTGGCGGCCGCGGCGATTTCGCCCGCCGCCGGCTGCTCCCAGGCAGCGAGAAATTGCCTCCGAAGCTTCTTTGCTGTGCTAGCTGCTTCGCGGCAGCGCTGGGATCAGGGCAAAAACGAGCGGGCTGCGCGAGCCTAGGCTGTCCCTTCCTGCTCCCCCCTGCAGCCTCCGCTCAAGTTTAAATCTTCTCTCTTCGGCGGGCACGCCGATCGGCCCGCGAGCAGGCCCGGAGGCCGCCGCTCAGCTGTTCAGCGGGAGAGAGAAGGAAAGCCCGACGCTCAGCTGATTTATCGGCGATTTACGGGCTGTGAGTCTTTTTTCCCTGTTTTTGATCTGGGGGATGCTAGGAGGAGAATTCACCAATGGATAGATACAACCTGCCTTCAGTCAACACGCGTCCTGTTTGGGCTGAAGACTAAGTCGTGTCTGGGGAGCATCAGCCCAGCAGGAGGCGTATTAACTCTGACAGACTTAGTCTTATTGGGCAGGAAGATAGTCTAAACCCATTGGTGGATTCTCCATCTCATGCTGGAGAATCTCCATAGACAGTGGAGGAGCAGTATTAGGAGCTATAGTAGAACTGGGGGAGAGTGGAGTAACGGGCAGTAAGTACTAGCCGCTGAGTGCTTATGTGGGTATTGCCTAAAGATCCCGGTGGTTGTGTTGTCTCTCTTGGGTTTTGAAGCCCACTGACCTGGGTATACTAAAAAGAACCTGTGACTGTTCTCAAAAGAGTTAAACTCAACCATCAGGTAGTACATATCAGCCATCCTTATTTCAGCAATAATTCTGTATACAGGATAATTAAATTCTACCAACATTTCAGGAATTGAACTCTATACGTAGTTCTTGACTTGCAACCATTCATTTAGCAACCGTTTGAAGTTGCAACAGCAGTGAAAAAAGTGACTTATGACCCTTTTTCACACTTACAAGTTGCAGCATCCCCATGGTCACGTGATCAAAAGTCAGACATTTGGCAACTGGTTTCTATTTGACTGTTGCGGTGTCCGTGGGACATGTGATCACCTTTGGCAAAATTCTGACAAGCAAAGTCAATGGGGAATCCACTTAACCGTGTTGCTAATAACTGTAGCAATTCACTTAACGAATGTGGGAAGAAAGGTTGTAAAATGGGGCAAAACTCAACAAATCTCTCGCTTAGCAACAGAAATGTTGGGCTCAGTTGTGGTTGTAAATCGAGGACTATCTATACAAATTGCGGTACTTTTCACCAGTGGGAACTAGTTTCTTAGGAAATCAACCAAGATTTATAGAAGCAGAAGAAGTACAGTCTTTTTGCAAGTCAGAACAGAAACAATAACAGGAGACCACCGAGTCTTTTCATAAATGCTTCTGGACTTCTTATCCATGAGGATGGTGCTGGAAATTTGTCTGAAAAGCATGAAACCCACCCAGAAAATAGTCTCATCCAAGCAAAACATTTGATTTTTTTTTTTTAAGTCTTAATGGGAAAAGTCAACTCATTTCTTTCACTGAAGTTAATTCAAGTCCTTAAGTTGTTCAACACTTGTGGAACTGTGCCCTTCATTTTGTATGTTCAATCTTAAGGCAGGTTGGCACCTATTATGAGTGATCCCCGTGGCTAATCTAAAGTCTGGAATTTATCCTCCAAAGTCAATGTTTCTTCGCCAATATTAACTTTTAGAGAACCAATGAGCTTGAACATAGTCAGCAATATGAGGGATCTAGGTAACCTAGTGCAGGGATCTCCACCTTGGCCACATTAAGACTTGTGGACTTCAAGCCATGCTCACTGGGGAATTCTGGGAGTTGAAGTCCACAAGTCTTAAAAGTTGCCAAGGTTGGAGACCCCTGTCCTAGTGGACTACCACTGAAGTATGAGTCAGCAATGTGCTACAACTGCCCAAAAAAGTCGTACTGTCCCTGGCTCATGTGATCACCATTTGTAACCTTCCCAGGAAAAGCCAACATGGGACCCAGATTTCCTTAATGACCACATGATTCACTTAAAAGCTGCAGTGATTTGCTTAACAACCTGGAAAAAAGGTTGTAAGATGGGGTACAACTCACTTAAGTGTCTTGTTTAGCAATAGAAATTTGGGGCTCAGCTGTCATAAGTTCAGCCTACTCTATTAAATAGTTCATAATGGTTTCAGCAGCCGTCTATGCAATTTTAATGTGTTAGTATTTTATGTTGTGAAAATAAAATTAACATCAAGAAGAGGGGTGACTAACAAGTCCAGAAAAGAAAGGGACAAAGATGGCAATGGACATTTTGAACAGCATCCAAAATCCCCAGCTGTAATCACTGAAGTTTTACCCTAAGCATAACATACTATTAATAATTCATATAAAAAGCAAGGTAATATTTACTGAAAGACTGCAGTGGCACAGCCATCATATTCCACAGCAAAATTGGCTTTTATCCTCTCATTATATGCACTTCCAGTTCTACATTTAATCCACATTATGTTCCAAAGGGCTCGGGCAGTTAGAAGACAAGATACAACGTCAATTTAGAACTTAAGATAAAACCACTTTAAAAAAAAAAGAAGTACCGAATGCTAATTAACAGCTTGGCAAAAGAAATCATATTTAACCTGTAATAATATTCAAGTAGATTTTTTTTTATCAGCTTGTTTGCAATTCAATTCTCCCCTGATCCTCCAGTTACAATTAAACTGTGTAGTTTTACTATCCAAACACATCCCCTTCAGTAACTGAAATTATCTTGCAAACAAAGAATAGGGGAGATTGGATATCTGATCACAAATGGCTGAAAAGGTTTTTAAGCAGTTTACGCTAGGCAGGTATCAGCAAGCTTTATGACATATTTTTAGCACTAATATTTCAAAATAATCTCCCAAACACATCTTGAAATGAATAAACTCTTGGGTAAAATGTGTGCTCATAGGGCTAGATTTTCATAAATCAATAGGGCTGTGCAGCACATGGTTTCCTCTCTGTAAAAGATGCTTCATAGCGTGAAGGGGTATCAACGCAGCACCTGTCTTCAACTCATTAAAGCAGCTGTGTATTTCCCTAAGAATGCATGCAGCAAAAAGAACAGCTGTTTAAGTTGTTGCAGACCAGATGTTGCTATTATATTCCTCTGCATGTCAAAATACTTTTTGAAGATCAAGTCTGAAGCACCACCCAACTGTTCAAATCAATCGGATAGGACGATTCATATTTCACTAATGTCACCATGTAAATTCTGGAAAAAAAGAACACACACCCCCCGATATTCCCATTCTGTTCTCTTGCAAGATATTTTTGGGCTACCAAAACAAGGAAGGACAAAAGTTAACCCTCAAGAAATAGACCCAGAGCTGCGCAAAAGAACCCATGAAATCAACTTTTATTACAATCGCCGTTTTAATTTTATTTCAATTACTTCAAATTAAGCTGTCCTGATCCTGCTTATGGTTTTGGTCCAGACCTCCCAACACACAAGCAAAGAAACGTGATGAAGTTTCCACTCGCATACAGACAAAAGCTTGAGCATTCTTAAGTTAGATATTCAGAAATGTATTAAAATGAGATAAACTCAAGAGACTCGGGTACAATAAACACGGTACAGGTAGTCCTGACTTGCGACCGCAATTGAGTCCAAAGTTTCTGTCGTTAAGCAAGGCAGTTGTTAAGTGAGTTTTGCACCACTTTACAAACTATTTTGCCACCAGTGGTTTAACCCAGGGGTAGGCAACCTCGGCTCTTTTATGACTCATGGACTTCAACTCCCAGAATTCCTGAGTCAGCTATGCTGACTCAGGAATTCTGGGAGTTGAAGTCCATGAGTCATAAAAGAGCCGAGGTTGTCTACCCCTGGGTTAAGCAAATCACTGCAGTTAAATGAAAAATACAGTCATTAAGCGAATCTTGTTTTCCCCATTGACTTTGCTTGTCGGAAGCTGGTGGGAAGTCAGAGTCACTTAACAACCATATGATTCATTTAACAACTGCAGTGATTTGTTTAACCACAGTGGCAAAAAGACTTAAATTTAGTCACGACTCATTTAGCAACCATTTTGCTTAGCAACAGAAATTCTAGGCTGAATTGTGATTGGACTAAAGGGCTACTTGTGTGAAAGAAGCTAATCTGTCCTCACTGTAACCTACCACCCTCTTTCACCGTGGGGTCCTTATCTATTCATTAAATTTATATGCCGGCCATCTCACCATCAAGTTCTGAATCCAATTCCTACCTGGGAAATAAACTGGACAGGTGAGCATGCTAGACGCAGAACGACAAAATGAACGAAGCTTGGGCAAAATCGCCTCTCTTCGTTCGAGCACGTCCTTCAGGGTGAAAACTCAACACAATCCTTTGCTTTATGGCAACATGCAAATGAAGCAAGAAAACTGACTCATCACATCTGGAGTGAACTCAAGGTAGTGGCCACCATCACATACATCTCACAGCAGTTAATAGCAGGCTGTGTAAAGAACGACTTTGCTTTTGTCATAAATCTGCCATCAATCGATTTTTGCTGACTGGGCCTAAATTCAAACCTAATAGCAAAGGGGCAAAATATTAACTGTCCATCCAGGAAAGGACATCGTCCAGTTGAGGAGAAAGGCTGGATTATTAAGAAAGAAGGGGGGGGGGGAGAGAGAGAAAGATAACCAGGAGATGTAGATTTGGCACAGAGACAAAAAGCTCGGCTTATGTTAATAAGATTGGCTTCCATTAACCTTCATGACACCTTCATAGATTGCTTCAGTAGCCACAGTGTTTGATTCCTGGGATAAGGCATGGCACTTCTTTTTTTTTTCATCCAATTCTACTTGTGAGGCATGAAATATTAGAATATGTCACGGGGCCAAGTTTCCAACGGTTTTTATGAATAGAGACACTGAGGCCAAGGTGAAGGTATTATTTAGAAGAGGATTTTTTTTTTTTTTTTGGTGACAAGTAGATCTGCCTCAGAATACTGGTGGGCAGATGGTATTCATTTGGTTCCACTGTGCTAAAATCAAATAATTTTGTAACCGAAAGTCATGTATATCACGCAGATCAGAGTGGTCCTTATTTAGAGACTTGCAGCTTTGCATTCGCTTGCAATGGTCTCGTGGGATCCACGTACCCTCATTCTGCTTGGCCAACTGCCCGATTTGACATTTCTATTTTCTGCTCTCCCTGTAAAGCTGGAGAATTTTGGATTTCTTCCAAAGCTTGACATAGAAGAGAAAGAATCCTAATGTGACAAGGATGGGCTTTTTTTTTTTTGCATATGCAGGGAGAGCCAGGCAGCAACTAACTCGTAATAATGAAGTTTAGTCTCTACGCAAAAAGAGGTGGGGGGGAGACATAAAGCATCAGAAAGTATCTGTTCTTCTGCCTTGGGCTTCACCCTTGAATCTTTAAAAAACAACAAATTTTTCCAACACCAATTATCTGATGTTTCCCCAAAGCCTACCAGTGAAAATACAGGTAGCCCTCAATTTATAACAGTACATTTAGTGACCATTCAAAGTTACAATGGCACTTCACGCTTACGACCTTTGCCGCATCCCCATGGTCATGTGATCCAAATTCAGATGCTTGGCAACTGGTTCAAATTTATGATGGTTGCAGTGTCTCGAGATCATGTGATCACCTTCTGGAACTTTCTGACAAGCAAAGTCAATGGGAGAAGCCAGACTCACTTAACCACCGTGTTACTAACTTAACTGCAGTGATTCACGTAACAATTATGGCAAGAGAAGTTGTAAAACGAGGCAAAAGTCACTTAACAAATGTCTCAGTCACAGAAACTTACTGAAATCAATTGTGGTCATAAGTCAAGGACTACCTGTATAAAATCAAGCATGGTATTGATATACAACGGATACCCCAAACATCTGGTGCAATTCCATTTTTTTTTGGGGGGGGGGGTTGAGAGTAGGCTTTCTAAAACTCGGTGAACCTGGAATGGCACTTCACGACAGCGTTAATAGTTCAGGTCTCTAGGCCAGCATCCGCAACCTTTCTACCTTGGCGGCCCGGCCCAGTGCAGGGGAGGGGCGTATGAGTGGCAGGCGCACAAGCACAGCTCCATTGGTGCAAACGGCAGGCGCACACGCCATCCACGCATATGAACGGAGGTACGCGTTAGCGCAGGGTGTTTGCTCTCGCGCGCGAAGCTCCACTCGTGCAAATGGCGGACACTTGCACTCACGCGAGTGAAGCTTTGCGCGTGAGCATACCCGCCCTCCTCTCATGCGAGTGGAGCTTTGTGCGCAATTGCAAGGGTCCACCATTCGCGCAAGTGGAGCTTCGCCCGCACTTGTCTGCCACTCACACAAGTGGAGCTTTATGCATGAACGCACTTGCCCTTCTCTTGCACAGCCCAGTTTGAAAGAGGCCAAGGCCCAGGGGTTGAGGACCCCGGCTTTAGGCATCTTTCTTTTTTTCTTCCACACGCAGTATCTTGCCAAAGGTAGTAAGGTACAACCATTTGTGTCTTAAGTGAGGATTCCGTTCATGGGAGAAATCACAGGGATGGGCCACTCCTGCACCCTCGGCAAAGGATGAGGTGAGAAGATGGATATAGGCAGATATGCTAACGTACGACCAGGCAGGGGTCCCCAACCTATGGGCCGCGGCAATGGCTGGCCAGGGCACGCACACATGGGCGCGCATCCCCCCACTTGCGCTAGAGCCCACGGCCGTTTGCGAATGCATGTGGGTGCGAACAGGAAGGCTAGCACGGGGGTGTGCAAGCCCCATTTATGCATGCGCCAATGGGCTACTAGCGCATGGGGAAAGGGTGCGTGCAGCCCATTTGTGTGAATGGGTGCTAGCCGTCGCGGTGTGTGTGTGGCCGTTCGCACGTGTGCATGGTGCCAGCACATGGTGCATGCGCAAACGCAGCCGCTAGTACTGAGCCAGTGGGCGTGGGCCTATTTGGTGCGTGTGCATGCGTGCGCACATGCAGTAATTTGGAAGCTGCTCTCCCCTCTGGGTTGCGAGCCCGGAAAGGTTGGAGAACTCTGACTTACGGCTTAGATTCAAAGTTCCAAAAGTTCACACGATCGCATTTTGGCACTCGACAACTTGGGCATTTTTTGCCCCAAACTGGTCTTTACTTCTTGTTTCTGGGGGGGAAAAACTACCCATTGCAATGAGTTTGCTTAATAGCCACAGTACTTGCTTAACGACTGCCACAAAAAGAGTCATAAGTATTATAAATTCATAAATAAAATTGGGTATGGTCACATGACTCGCTTAACAACTGGCGTGACTTACAACCATAATTCTGGGTTCAATTACAGTTGTAAGTCAAGGACAAGCTGTGGAGACTGAACCTGAAATAGCAGTTCATGATGCTAAGTCAGTGGTTCCCAAACACTACAGGCGGTTCACTTACTGATCACATTTGGGACCAGCAATTCCAACACTAAGCAGTGTGGGTCATCACATGATCACAACTGGCAACATCTGCTGGCTTCCCTATTGATTTGCTGGTCAGAAACCAGCTGTGAGGTTGGCAAAGGAGAGTCACGTGATCACAGAACACTGGGACCCTCCTAAACGGGTGCACATTGCCAATGACTTCAAAGTGTGATCATGTGACTACTAGAATGCTGCAATGGCCACAACTTCAAGGATTGGTCATAACTTTCATTTTTAAGCATCACTATAAGTCAAATGGCTGCTGGACGAGCAGTCGCTAAGTAAGGACCTGTTACAGTTGGATCCATGGTAAGTCCGTAAAACTTTAAATCCTGAAAACCCTGAAATCCTTAAACTTTGAGCCCTTGAAATTTTAAATCTTGACTGTGAATGATAAATATAGTAACAGTATCCCTATGCAGGTCGTCCTCAACTTACGATCACAATTGAGCTAAACGAGACCGTTGTTAAGTGGATTTTCCCCCATTTTACAACCTTCCTTGCCACAGTTGTTAAACGAATCGCTGCAGCTGTTAAGTTAGTAAAACGGTTGTTAAATGAATCTGGCTTTCCCCACTGACTTTTTACTTGCCAGATCGCAAAAGATTATCATCACATGATCCCGGGACGCTGCAACCATCACAAATACATGCCAGTTGCCAAGCGTCTGAATGTTGAACACGCGACCATGGGGGTGCTGCAACAGTCGCAAGTATGAAAACTGGTCAAAACTCACTTTTAACAGTGCCATTGTAACTTAAATGTCACTAAATGAACTGTTTTAAGTCAAGGACTAAACAATGCAATGCAATACAATACAATAAAAATAAAATAGTATCTCCCCTATATATAAACATCCTTCTTTCAAAAAGAGACTTTGGGAGGACCCACTCCACTTGACAAGAATAATTGATGGGGCAGGGAATATAAGACGTTGAGAAAGGCTGCTCTAAGGAACACACGGGCACACAGGATATTTCTTTAATTACCCAGTTCATCATACCTCACGTAATTCAGCAGTCTGGATCCCTTGAGATATAATACAAGCTGCCGAGTCTGAAGCCAACATGCTTAATGAAATACTCAAGTTGCTTTCAGATATTAATGCAGCCATACTTCACAACATAACTGCTGGCAAAGAGCAAAGGTCTTCTAAAGCAGAGTTCCCCAACTTTTCTGGCTTTGCAGACCGGTGTGTGTGTGTGTGGTGGGGAGGGAATGGTGCCATGCAAGCAGCAGGCGAGCTTGCATTGCCAGGAGTTCGATTCCTTTAACCGGCTCAAGGTTGACTCAGCCGTCCATCCTTCCATGGTCAATAAAATGAGGACCGAGATTGTTGGGGATAATATGCTGACTCTGTAAACCGCTTAGAGAGGGCTGTAAAGGCTGTGAAGCGGTATATAAGTAAGTGCTATTGCTAAGTGCTATTGCTATTGCACGCCGCTCCCGCAAATGGAGTGTGCGTGCCCACACGCTCGCCCACTGCTCATGCAAGCGGGGATGCGTCCACACATCACCCGCCACTTCTGCGGCCCGGTTTCGAACAGCTCAAGGCCTAGTTGTGGGGTCGCAGCCCGGAAATTGGGGACCCCTGTCCTAAAGCAACATTTCTCCTGCAGAGAACACCACCCACAAAATGTGGTGCATGGAGGTCCGATGCCCCCCAACAATTCTGCAAGGTGGAACGATGCCCTCTAATCCATGTGCTGCTGTCCCAAATGCAAGAATTCTGAACATCAATATCCACATTTTCACTTGTGTCTCTTACTGATTTTAATCCAGGGTATTTGGATTAAATTTGGTACTTGGATCTAAAGTTTGATCACGTGATCATGGGGATGATGCTGCAAAGGTCGTTAAGGGTGAAAAACGGTCGTAAGTCACTTTTTTCAGTGCCATTGTAAGTTTGAACAGACACTAAATGAACTGTTGTAAGTCGAGGAGTACTTGTACAGCTGCCCAATTACTTCTTAACGTTTTGTACTCCATCTCTCCTCTAGGTATACAGGATTCTCTCTCCACCAATTTATGCACAACACCAATCCTGAATGGCTTATTATGTTGAAGGACCAAGTACAATTCATTTAAATAAATACTGAGAATTTTTGTAATACAATAAACCATCACCATCTAATTCATTATCCAAAGTACATTTCCAATTATGGGTTATTTCTATCAGAAACTGCAGCCAAAACCAGCATTATTTTAAGCAAGATCAGGTCAAGCCAACCCTAGAATTTGTAGAAATCCGGTCTGCTGGAAAAAAAACAAAAAACACCCAGAGATTTGGGAGAAATTTTAATGCTATTTTTAGTGCATGTGGAAGAAAACCATGAAACTAAGATAATTTTTGGTGGGGGTAAGGCTGAAGCTTGTGGTGCTTTGGAAATAGCAGAGGGTAAAAATACAGGCCGAGATTTTTCTCTCCCTTTATTAAATCTTAAAACACATTTATACACCCCAAGCTTCACTGTTTCTCCAAATGCCCTGAGAAAAATGTTACATCATGATAGCCTCTCACACATATTCTAGGAGCACAGCTGGCTTAGCAGCAAAAATGGCAGATGACTTTCCTTTCAAGGATTTAAATTAACTACTTTTCCTGATTCTCTTAGCAGATTAATCAATCCATTCATCCAATCCATCCTATCTCTCTACTGCAAATCCACCAGGGACTTCATGAAAATTCTTAGTTTAAATCTTGGCTCTTTTATGACTCGTGGACTTCAGCTCCCAGAATTCCTGAGCCAGCATGGCTCAGCTTGGAAACCTCTCCCTTTCCCCTCAGCATGGCTGGCTCAGGAATTCTGGGAGTTGAAGTCCACGAGTCATAAAAGAGCCAAGGTTGCCTACCCCTGGTTTAAACCATTGGGTAGCTTTCAATATCTTCTGTCATACTTTTTAGCTACCTGGCAGGGATATACCTTGGGAATACCACGTCCAGGTAATCTTCAACTTACAACAATTCGCTTAATGACTGTTCAAAGTTACAACAGCACTGAAAGAAAAAATGACTTATGACTGTTTTTCATACTTACGATCATTGCGACATCCCCCTGGTCCCATGATCAAAATTCAGATGCTTGTATTTTTGACATGTATTTTTATGACATGCATTTTTATGGTGGTTGTCGTGTCTCCGGGTCCTGTGATCATCTTTTGTGACCTTCTGACAAGCAAAGTCAGTGCGGAAGCCAGATTCACTTAACAACCAAGTTACTACCTTAACAATGGCAGTAGAGAAAGCTGATAAAACAGGGCAAAATTCCCTTAAACAACTGTCTTGCTTAGCAACAGAAATTTTGGGCTCAGTTGTGGTCCTTTAGGTCAGAGATCCCCAAACGTTTGGGCAACAGGGACTGCAGATGGTGCTTTGCTTGTTTGTGTGGCCCGGTTGCTGGCATGCCGCGGCCCGGTTCCAGTCCACGGGCCGGGGGTTGGGGACCCCTGATATAGGTCGCCCTTGAGTATGTTGTTGCTCAACCTTTTCCTTTTAGGAAAGGAGTCTAGATTTCCTTCTTTTGCTCAATCTTTTCCACTTGAATCAGCTGACGGTTGACTGCAACTAAAGGTTACCCGTTACTTTCCCGGCAAAGTGGTACCTATTTATCTACTCGCATTTGCAAGCTTCCAAACTGCAACTATTTTTAACTATTTTATATTTCCATCAGCGGAACATCATAACAGACCATTATCTGAATAAAATGCAAGGTATGAACCTAATGGATAATAATTGCATCAATAAAGGCAAAGGCTTCACCAGGCTTGTTTAAACTTGAAATCCTGTGGACCAGCTTGTGCTTAGCTCCTCCTTGCTCAAACTGGCATTTTATCCATCCCTCCTTTCCACCACCACCCCACAAAAAGTTAAATGTTGCAAAAAGATGCCTTAAATTTCAGCTGAAGCCACACGTAGAAACATGGCTATCATTTATTTTACAGCATTAAACTCAATCCATGTACTCCATTGCAGATATTTTAGTAGGTTGAGCACCCTGCAGGTACGTGTCCTGTACCATAAAACATTAGTGCACTCCACAGGGTTCTTTTGAGAGCTACTACTAAAATGTCTTGGCGCAGTTTGACATGAAAATTAGAAGACAGTGTCTTTTTAGCCGGTGTTTAAATGCTTTGGAATTATCAGATTTCAAAAAGGAATGTATTTTTGCATTTTTCATGGTGCCACTCATTTATTGAACTGGCAGACAGAGCACAGCCCTTATCAAGAACCATTTCCTATCTCTTGCACAAAGCTTGTTTTGTACCCATGCCACTACCAGTAAGCCTGACTGTGTTTAAGAAGTAACAGCATACAGGTAGTCCTCAACCTACGACCATCAATTGACCTCGTAATTTCTGTCGTTGAGACTTTTGCCCCATTTTACGACCTTTCTTGCCACAGCTGTTAAGTGAAGCCCTGCAGCTGATAAGTCAGTAACTCAGTTGTTAAGTGAATCTGGCTTCCCCCATTGACTTTGCTTGTCAGAAGGTCGCAAAAGGGGATCACGTGACCTTGGGACACAGCAACGGTCATAAAGATGAACCAGTTGCCAAAGCATCTGAATTTTGATCACGTGATCATGGGGATGCTGTAAAGGTCGGAACTGTGAAAAATGGTCGTAAGTCACATTTTTCAGTGCCGTTGTAACTTTGAACGTTCACTAAACAAGCTGTTGTAGGTCAGGGACTACCTGTATGCTTCCTTAAAGTTTTAATCTGGAGCAAGATAACCTTTGCTTTTCCATCCATGTTTGCAAAATATTTGAGAAGATGGTTGCACCTCAACCAGGAGGGTATCGATTTTGATAGGGAGGACTATTTTTGACCCATATCAATAGACCCTAGTTAAAGGTTTGGCCCTTAAGAAAGCCTTAGTTAGCCTGATGAAAAACAGTGGAAGACAAATGATATGAGCCTGTTAATCTTTCTGGCTGTCTTTAATACCATCAATCAATCACCTTATCTTCCCTGATCGATGTTTCTGACATACTGTGGAAGAAAAATGCACGGTAATATAATATATTCTGTTTCCATTATATGCAGGACCGGAACCATAAAGCAATTTTACTCGTACGAACTCTATGGCAGTCTACATTTGCTGCCCCATACTCAAAGTCCTCGACTTACGACCACAATTGAGCCCAAAATTTATGTTGCAAAGTGAAACATTTGTTAAGTGAGTTTTGCCCCATTTTACGACTGTTCTTGTCACGGTTGTTAAGTGAATCACTGCAGTTGTTAAGTTAGCAACACAGTTGTTAAGCGAATCTGGCTTCCCCATTGATTTTGCTTTTCAGAAGATCGCAAAAGCTGATCACATGACCCCAGGACACTAAATATGAACCAGTTGCCAAGCCTCTGAATTTTGATCAGGGATGCTTCAATGGTCGTAAGTGTGAAAAACGTTCATAAGTCACCTTTTTCAGTGCTTTGAACGGTCACTAAGTGAACTGTTATAAGTCGAGGACTACCTGTATTGTACAAAGCTCCGCAGGTCCAATTAGTAACTAACTGTCTGAAGCTACAAGAGCACTGAAGAAAATTATGATTTATGACCAGTCCTCACACAACCATCACAGCATCTCCATGGTCATGTGATCAAAAGTTGGGTGCTTGGCAACCAACCACCATGTATTTACAATAGTTGCAGCGTCCCAGAGTCATGTGATCACCAATTGCAACCTTCCCACCGAGCTTCTGACCAGCAAAGTCAATGGGGGAAGCTGGATTACTTAACATGTGATTCACGTAACAACTGCAGTGATTTGCTTAACAACCGTGACAAAAAAAAAGGTCATATAATTGGGTGTGATTCCCTTAATAACCACCATGCTTAGCAAAGGAAATTCTGATCCAAACTGTTGTCATAAGTCAAGGATTTACGTATACAGCATTATAGAAACAAAGTTCTACAAGAGCTTCAGTGCTACCTGGAGTGGGTAAGACCTGGAGAGAGCTAAGAGTATTAATACGGTAAAACAGAAGCACTACAAGTAAACAATTCTGATTTTCAGATGATAATTTACTCTAGGGGAAATTCATTCCCCTTCAAAAGAAATAGCTTATGAATATTTGTATATCCTAAACCAGGGGTCCCCAACTCCCAGTCTCTGGACCGGTACCGGGCCGCGGAATGCCAGCAACCGGTCTGCACAAACAAGCAAAGCCCCATCTGCGGGATGCAGGCAGTACACAAAACCACGCACCCTACGGTCCGCGGAAAAACCTCTCTCCACGGAACCGGTCCCTGGTGCCCAAAAGGTTGGGGACCTCTGTCCTAAACTATAACAGAGTGTGATACAATCAACCTTCTACTATCTGGAATTTGTGGTCAGTGATAAGACAGACTACAATGTTTCATATACCTAAATTACTGACATCCAAAATGGACAGAGCTTTCAGATTTTCTACAGTCTGCAAAGGAAGAAAGTAAAGCAGGGATTGTCAAAATCTGGACCATGATCTATCACAGTGTTTCTCAACCTTGGCAGCTTGAAGATACGTGGACTTCAACTCTCAGAATTCCCCAGCCAGCCTTGAAAAATTCTGGGAGTTGAAGTCCACGAGTCTTAAAAGTTGCCAGGGTTGAACACCCGTCATACACGCTTAAATGCAGAAAGGACAGATGCCAACTTTTTATGTACATAGGCTGTTGAAATCGTAATACACGTTCTTAAAATGCTACATTGGAAGCTTATCACTCTTGCACTTACAAGAAGCTGATCTGAAGGATATTCACTGTCCATTCTCCTTTCTCCAGCCCAAGAAACACTCCTAAAATTCAACAGCAAAGTCCCCTTATCATTTTCATATCTCTGGCAACCTTCAGAACTTTGATTTATTTTAACATTTGGCTTTTCAAGGCCAATCTGCCCATTCTTAAAGAGTTGTCCAACACGGACTTTCCAATCTAATTTCTTTTGGGGGGGGAAGCACAAAAGGCCCTATCTTGGGCATTTCTTCCTCACCCATATTTCTGGCCTTCCAGCATCAAATTAAAACATATAATTATCCATAGAGCTTAAGGTAACTTATAGGTAGTCCTCGACTTACACCAAAAAAAGTGACTTACAATCGGTCCTCAGATTTATGACCATCTCCGCGATCCCGTGATCAAAATTCAGGCACTTGACAACCCGCATGTATTTATGGTGGTTGCGGTGTCCTGGAGTTACGTGATTCCCATTTGCAACCAGCCAGCTTCCAACAAGCAAAGTCAAAGCGGGAAAACCAGAGTTCACTTAATGACCACATGATTCACTTAATAACTGCCGTGATTAGCTTAACAACCCTGGCAAAAAAAGACTGTTAAAATTGAGTGTGACTTAACCGTCTTGCTTAGCAATGGAAATTCATTTACTTCTGGGGTTTTTTTTAGCAAAATGGCACCCATAGCACTGGTTTGGTTAACATCTGCTGCAAAATAAGGTCGTAACACCTGACCAACCCATTGTATGATTGTTACATCTTACTGCCATGATGGGAAAGCTCCATTGCAGACATAAGGACTACCCGTTAACAGGCAGAAGGAACAATCTTGGGGAATAGGAAGAAGCTTTATGTCAGCTCTCTGAGGTAGACCAAACTTGGAAATCAAAGACATACAAGCTAATACTACTTTTATTATAAGGTTACAGTAACAAAGAGTTTGACAAGTCCGAATGTACAAGTAGTCCTCGACTTACAATAGTTCATTTAGTGACCGCTCAAAGTTACGTCACTGAAAAAAGTAACATGACCATTTTTCACACTTTCGACATCGCAGCATCCCCATGATCACATGATCAAAATTCAGACGCTTGGCAACTGCCTCATATTTATGACGGCTTCCGTGTGCAGGGGTCATGACACCTTCTGCCAAGCAAAGTCAATGGGGAAGCCAGTTTCAGTTAACAACTGTGTTACTAATTTGCCAACTGCAGTGATTCACTTAACAGCTCTGGCAAGAAAAGTTATAAAATGGGGCCAAACCCACTTTACAAATGTTTCACTTAACAACAGAAATTCTGGGCTCAATGGTGGTCGTAAGTTGAGGACTACCTGGACTTCCCATTTCATTCCCGGGGTCCTGTCTGAAATGCTTCCTCAAATTTTACCTCTGCCCCAAGACTCAAAAATTCCTTTTATTTGAGCGTTGTCTTACGGCTTTAGGGTTACGGCTTTCTCCTGTTCTTCATAGGTTTTTTTCTTCTGCCCATTACAGTTCTTGACTTAACAGGCCTTTGTTTGTTGTAGCTGCAGCTTCTAGTTCTTTTGGCTGGATGTCACAATGGCGTAAGGCAGGGGTCCCCAACCCCCAGTCCGTGGACTAGTACCAGGCTCCGGCATGCCAGCAAACGGTCCGCACAAACAAGGAAAGGCCCATCCGCAGGATGCAGGAAGCACACAAAACCACGCCCCCTCTGATCCGCGGAAAAACCTCTCTCCATGGAACCAGTCCCTGGGGCCCAAAGGTTGGGGACCTCTGGCATAATGTTTCTTTCACAAGGTCTTTGTAGACCTCCAAACCACAGGTCCCCAACCTTTTGGGCACCGGGGACCAGTTACGTGGAGAGAGGTTTTCCCGCGGACCAGAGGGTGCGTGGTTTTGTGTGCTGCCTGCATCCCGCAAATGGGGCTTTGCTTGTTTCTGCGGCCTGGTTGCTGGCATGCTGCAGCCCGGTACCGGTCCACACACCGGGGGTTGGGGACCCCTGCTCTAAACTTCAATCTGAGCAAACTAAACTCGCTTGTATGCTTCTATGGAGATGTCAATTCGCATTTGTCATTGTATGCATTCCATGAGGATTTTGTGGACATTCTGTTTTAATGTACCCCTTTTTTTCACTAGGCTATAAAATCAAGGGTTTATTGTACCTGAAAAAAAGGCTATCGTGTGGAATCTCAATAGAAATTCATAGTGGACGATTTGGGGATTGAAAAAGACTTTGTCTGGCTTTAAAAAGCATTGAAGCAAAATCTAGAATCAAAACCCCTTTGGTCCAAGAGATGCACCTTGTTAAAAATAAAATCAAACAGGAATAACCAGATATGTTTATAGTTCAAAATATGGACACATACATACATTGTTGTTGAGGTCTCAGCAGATGATCTCACAACTCATTTAAAATATACTGTCCCTTTCCAAAAGTGGATTATCATCGTGGTTTTTTTACTCACCCGGTACCTGAGGTCAGACTCAACTCAGAGTTAACCCATGGAAATTAATTTCCATAAGCAGGGATTGGATGCTTAATGCTCTTTCCCCAATAGGGAAAATAAATAAATAAAAAACAACACTGCAGCACACACCTTTTGTGACAAAACAAAGAACCTGATTTGTCTTTTCTTCCATTTTTTTTTCAAAAAAGGAACGACCAGACTTATTTGCATTTTTATTGTTCCCATATTATAGAACCTGTTGTTGATCTTGTCTTAGACCAGGGGTCTTCAAACTTGGCAACTTTAAGACTTGTGGAATTCTGGGAGTTGAAGTCCACAAGTCTTAAAGTTGCCAAGTTTGAAGACCCCTGTCTTAGACCCTTTGTGAGTTGATGTTTGGAATGAGTTCTCTAAAGCATGGGTCCCCAACCCCCGATCCAGACCGGTACCGGGCCGCAACATGCCAGCAACCGGGCCGCACAAACAAGCAAAGCCCCATCTGCAGGATGCAGGCAGCACACAAAACCACGCCCCCTCTGGCCCTCAGAAAAACCTTACTCCACATAACCGGTCCCTGGTGCCCAAAAGGTTGGGGACCTCTGCTCTAAAGCATATATTTCTCACCAAAAGGCAGGTCCAATCAATAGGTTTACATAAGTTAGGAAATTGACAAAACGGCAGAGGAACTGATCACAAATATTTTACTTTTGTCCTGGTTGATCATCATCCTAAAGCCATTGCTATGATACCTTTTATTTGAAGAGAGATCAGGATAATTTGGATAAAAAGTCCTTAATTTGTAAAAAAAAGTGTTTCCCATCACTTTGCAGGCTCTGGGTTCACCCCCTAACCTTGTCCCTGGGTCAAGATGTGAACTTGAGGTCCTGGGATTAAGGTTAATACACCCAGGATGCTAGAATTCACAAGACAGCAGCAACATATAGAAAATGTAAACTAGTTGCTTTCATCCAATAGCTT
Source organism: Azemiops feae (assembly GCA_023970755.1). Taxonomy (NCBI): domain Eukaryota; kingdom Metazoa; phylum Chordata; class Lepidosauria; order Squamata; family Viperidae; genus Azemiops; species Azemiops feae. The sequence goes on along the minus strand of JALGBA010000033.1, from coordinate 61,498 downwards.
GTTAGGATAATTAAACCCTAGCAAGGACAAACACCAGAAATCCACCTCTATACCCCACAAACTATAGGGTTTGTACATCACACTTGAGCCAACACACAAACTGTTTGCTTTACAGCATTACATATCGCACAAAAGCAGCCAGCTATGCCTTATTTTACAAACCACATTTAAACAAACCATAATTTCCCGTGGCTTATTAATCAGGCACATACATCACAGTAAGCTTGTTAGAATCAAGGTTGAATAATGAATTTATATTTATACCCGTAGTCCTCAGCTTATAACCACAATTGCGATCAAAATTTCCATTGTTCAGTGAGTAGCACCTGATTTTACGACTTTTTCCCACGGTTATTAAGTGAATCACGTGGTCATTAAGCACGATCCAATGTCCCCCATTGGTTTTGTTCATTTCCCCCAGCTGGGAAGGTCACAAACGGGGATCCCGTGACCCAGGGATCGTGCAACCGTCATAAATACACGCTGGCAGACATTCGCCCAAATTTTCATCATATGATCATGGGACTCCTGTGACAGTTGTAAGTGCTAGTTGCAAGTCACTTTTTGTTCAATAATAATAATAATAATAATAATAATAATAATAATAATAATAATAATAATAATAATAATAATAATAATAAAGTTGGAAGGGACCTTGGAGGTCATCTAGTCCAACCCCCTGCTCAGGCAGGAAACCCTATACCATTTCGGATAAATGGCTGTCCAGTCTCTTCTTAACAACTCCCAGTGTTGGAGCATTCACTGCTTCTGGAAGCAGGTTGTTCCACTGGTTAATTGTTCTAACTGTGCCGTCGTAACTTCGAACAGTCTCTAAACGAATGGTTGCAAGTAGAGGAATACCTGTAGATCTCATTTAGCCATAAATCAGAATGGCTGAATTCTCCTAAGGCAGAATAGCCAAGCTCAGCAGCCAGAACTGCATCTGTTTCTTTTCTTGACTTGAAGACAAGGCTGGACTTTTTACAGAAACTGTTGCAATCGGCTATTTTTGAATGCTTAGGTATGTCTCCCCTGCTAAATTTGGTCAAACTGCCTTTACAACGGTTGGAAGGCTCTGCCAGAAGCCGTGTGAATCATCATTCATAAAGTCAGAGGCGGGCAGAAGGGGAGAAGAGGGAAGCCCTAAAGGAAGTTGGATGCTTTGCAACGCCAGCAAGAAGAAGCCCGAAATTGAAGCTGGCTTAAATGTTTTGACAGCCTCCTTCCCCCCCCCCCCATCAAAAACAGACAGTTTTGGCAAATGAGGGAGCAAGCAAGTGAAAGAAAGGAGGGGGGACTTCCTCCAAGCATCAGCTTTTTTTTTTTTAAGCAGGTGAGTTTGATTGGGCTAGCTGGGGATAGCATTGTGCCTTCCTGATCCCCTCGCATTTGTATTTGTTTTAATTGGATTTGGAACCAAGGATACCAACTGCTGGAGATCCCCTGAACCATAAAACAAAGACACAAAGAAATAACCTTGGGAGGGTGGGGGTGAGGAGGCAGTGGAGAAAGAACAGGATAGTGGAGAATAGCAAATTAGCCACAAAACAAGCACACTCTACTTAAGGTCTGCCCTCCTCAAAGGAACTACTGGATACTCCGGACTGCAGCTGCCATTGTCCAGATTAAAGCAACTGTTTTGCTTCAGACAACCTGTGTGGATAAGAGTTTTATCCCCCCAGCATTCATCCATTCTCTCTCTCTGTCTCTCTCTCTCTCTCTCTCTCTAAGTTGCATGAACCTCAGGACAGACATCCAAAGAGAAAAAGTGTACTGTAGCTTTGAATGCGTCTGAGCTCCTTTAAGCCAACATTTACCCAGATCACTGCCATCTGGAAAGCTAGTTATTTTAGGGAAGGGTGGATGGGAGGTAAGGGGGGGGGAAGAGAGATGTTCTCTCCTTTCTGATAGGGAATTTTATCCAAGTTGGAAGGGGATGGAAGTGGAGGGCTCTGGAGACCCTTTCTGGTAAAATCATTAACCGGAGGAAATGCTATACTACTGTATGATATTTTACTGTGCCTACACCAAGCAGCGCTGAAAGAGCCGGGACGCTGCAGAGTTTATGCAGCTCCCCCCTGTTCTCAATTGCTCTCCTGCAGAGAAATCCGGCTATTTCACCCTCCTCTTGAAGAGATGGTGTATACACACGTTGCATGACATTACATGTGCAGTGCATGTCATCATTTATAGATTTGACAGTCTATATGCAGTATTTAAGGGGCACTTGGAGTGCATTCACACAACAAGTTTGACCTGGTTACAGGAGGAACGAGCCAGCCTGCTGAGTGTAAAAGCTACATAAACCCAACCAAGGTGAGCAATCGGAGCCACGTAAGCCCAACCAAGACGTTTAACATCTCCCAAGCTTGTAGGTTGTGAGAACACCCACCCCTAGTTCTTTCTGTGACTTGGATAAGCGAACTAGATGATGAACCCCCGCCACAGCAGACCAATCACGTTTACTTTAAGAGTAAAATATACCCAATTTTACCGATGCCAGGGAAGGGATGGGGGAATTAAAAAGCATTGCTAACTCAGCAGAAGCTGCCCCGACCTGCATCTAGAAGAATATATAAGCCTCCTTTATCCAGCACCAAAGCAACTGTTTTGCTTCAGACCATCTTTCTGGATCGGCGGAAGGGTGGCAGCACTCTGCACCTGCTCAGGGGACCCTGCGGTCTAGCTGGAATTACCTCCTAGAGTGGAAAAAAAGTCTTCCGTTTCAAATCAAGCCCAATCCGGAGGCTTTTTTTTTTTTTTTTTTCCCCAAACCCTGCCTGCCAAAGCACATCAGCCCCGCTGACAGTACGGAAGGCACCGGATCTTAATTATCAATGGTGTGGCGGCGGGAAGGGAGGGAAAAAAATAAATCTGAATTGTTAATCAAGGGAGCTCCGGTTACAGTCAGCGCTCCAAGCTTTTTCCCTTCGCGCGACTCCCGCAGGGAATTTCCAGTAAATGAACATTGCTTTCGCTCTCCGGCGGGAGCTGCAGCCGTCTGACTCTTCCACACCTCCGCATCCCCGGGAAACCCCCCCCCACGCCCGCCTCCCTAGCCGCGCAAGGTAGCCAAGCCGCGGCTCCTCCGCTTGCCAACCCAGCCCGCCGCAGGGATTTGCCACCATGGGAATCGGCTATATCTCCAGCCCGCTCCCCATTCGGCCGCGCTGCTTTTTTTTTTTTTTTTGCATGCCTTGAGAAACATAGCTTCTTCTCCCTCCACACACACACACACACACACACACCAAAAAAGACAGCGGGAGACAGGAGACAACTCTCTCCTGCACGCCCCAGCGCCCGGGGCTGGTGTGTTTGCTAACCCAGCAGGCGAAAAGCAGCAGTTCTTATTCTCTCTCCGCTCCTTGCAAGCTTGCTCCTACCGGAGTACAGTCAGCCTTTCCAGCTTCCGCACGCGCGATCCGCCGCCGCCGCCGCCGCTTTTGCACCTTGCAGTGCAAAACCGCGGGGGCTCCGTCTTTTGCAAAGGGCAGCGCGCGCGCCCCACGAGCAAAGGAGGAGAGCAGCCAAGCAACCTGCTAGTCCAAACTACAAATACTGCTTCTTGGGATGGGGCGTGGGGGGGGGGGGACGACGACGGAGAGGAAACGTCTGGAAATCATGCAAGAACTTTTCCTCTTATTATTACTATTATTCTTCCAAGTTGCAAAGGAAAAGCAGAAACAGCCCAGCCGCGCAGGTCAAGCTCGGCTCTCTTTCTCTCTCTCTCTCCCCCCCTTAAACGCGGTTCATCAGGAGCTCCGGCGCTTCCCACGCTTGCAGCGGGGAGACCGGCGGCTTTTCCACCGACCCGGGGCAACTTTGCAAAAAACAGCAAATAAATAAATAAATGGAAGAGAAAGGAAAAAGAGTCAAACTTTGCAAAGGTTCGCGCTTCCCGAATCTCTCCCGCGTCTCCATCCACCGCCCGGCCCCCCGCGCGCGCCTTTTCGGCCAACCGCCAAGGAATCGCGCGCGCACACACACACACACACACCCTTCTTTCCAGCCGGTGGATCAGCTCCGGAGCTTGGCAGCTGCTTCCCAGCAGCATAAGGTATCCATTGACCGAAAGGTGCCAGGCGGAAGAAGCCGGGAGCCGAGCGCCGCCGCCGGTGCTCTTGCTGCTGCTGCTGCTGCTGCTGCTGCTGCAATCGCCGCGGCTCTTTCCCTTCCCTTCCCGAGGCAGCGCGGGACTGGAGCCGCGCGGAGCAGCGCTGGCGGTAGCAACTCCTGACTCAGGGGGCCTCCGAGGGGAGGGGAGAAGAAAAAGGGGGCGATTCCCAGCCGGCAACGCTGAGCACAGCGCAGCCTACCGGGAGGCGGAGGCAGCCAAGCGGCGGTAGCGGCAGCGGCAAGCAGCACGCCAGGCTCAGCGCTTAGGCTTCTTCCCGGCCGAGCCGAGTCGGGAGACAGAGCGAGAGGAGCACGCGTGTGTGTGTGTGTGGGGGGGGGGGGCTCGCTGCTGGCAGGATCGTGCCCGCCCCCCGATGCCCCGCACACAGCGACGCCGGGCGCGGCTCACCGGACCTTCCGCAGAGACCGGACGACGGGATGACTTGTGCGCCCTGTCCGGGGGGGGGGGGTTTCCTTGGCTCGCCCGCCGCCGGAGGGAAGCTAACCGAAGATCCTAAAGCTGCCTCCTTTGTGCCCCCGGGCTGCTCCTTGCTGGAAGAGCTGCGTTAGGGTTCTCACGTGCAGCTCCGCGCCTGTAGTTCCGCGGGCTGGGCTGGTGCGGCGCAGCGAGCCAGGGTTCAACGGACTTGGTTTAAACTGGGGGTTGTGGACTGAGGTGCAAGGGCTGAGCCTCGAACCGTGGAACGCGCGCTGTTATTGTTAAACGCGCGATACAGATCGTTTGTTGGTATGTTTGTGTGTTTGTGGTTGTGGGTAAACCGATCAGGACGGGCAATTCGAAAGGAAATGGGGGAAAGGTCCCGATAAAGGGGAGATAATGCAAAGGGGGGTAGAGGCATGAGGAGAACGGGGAGAAGGGATTCCCCCTGGTACACTTTTGCTTTGCTTTAACGATTTCAACCTCGACGATCTTTTTTTTTTTTTTTAAAGAGTATTTTTTTTTAACTTTGCACTTCAAAACGGCAGGAAATTGCTACTGATTTCCCACAGTCATTGTGGTAAGGTCTGATTAAATGCAAAACAAGGAGCTTTATTGGGACAAGTATTTAATTTGTTATTATTCGATTTGTATCCTACCTTTATTATTTTTATTTATGTATTAAATTTGTCTGCCATCCATCTCTCCAGAAAATCATTATATACATTTTCAAGGCACCGTACGTAATCTCTTGCCTTTTCCACAGCAACAACAACCCTGCGAGGTGGGTTGGGCTGAGACAGAGGGAGGCCCAAAGTCATCCAGCCACTTTTTATGCTAGGGGAAAACTAGAAATCCCATCTGCCAGTTTCTAGTTCAGCATCTTAACCACTACATTGCTGTCATCAAGACCCCCAACTCCTAAAGTACAGGTATTCCCCATCCAGTGGTCAAAGTTGTGATGCTGCTGAACAAGAGGGGACTTATGACCGTATTTCATAGTTGTGGCCATCACAGCATCCCCATAGTCACATGAACACAAAATCGACACTTTGGCTGAAGTGCAGGTGTGCAGGGTATAACATAAGGAAATTCACGTATTCCCACCTCCTGATGTAAGTTCTGTAAGCAATTTAATTCATATCTCATTATACCTGACAGGCTGGGCTGAAAATCATATCTGTGGCATGGAGAGCTGGCCAACAATCCAAATATCTCATCTTTGTACGCTTTCATTGTCTTGAAACCTTATAGTAACGTATCTGTGGTTTAATATAACCCAGTCCCATATTAGACAGAAGGGTAAGTCTGTTGAGCAGGGGCCTTCAAGCTTGGCAACTTTAAGACTTGTGGACTTCCAACACCCTTAATTCATGGCTGGCTGAGGAATTCTGGGAGTTGAAGTCCCCCCACAAGTCCTAAAGTTGCCAAGTTTGGAGAGCCCTGCTATTGAGCACCACTGTATATTCCCAGTGGCTTCTGTCTGTCCATTAGGAAGGAGAAGATATTCTTCTGGGCCTCTACCACTAGGCAGGTCATCTGCAGAGTCTACAGGATTGGTCCTTCTACGTTGTTGCGTCCTTCTAGAATAACCTTCCCTTAGGATCAAGTTGATCTAGACCAGGGGTGTCAAACTGCGAAACCGTGCCCATCCCATTGCCGGCAATGGCAAAAAAGTCACGATATGTCGTGACACGTCACGTGACGTTGCGAGTTTGACACCCCTGGTCTAGACCTTTTGTATTTTAGAAAAACAATTAAATCCTGAATTTGCCAGTAAGTCTTTAGAGTTTGATGTGTGACAAAATAGAATACAACTCTTCCTCCTCCCCAGAAGGAGTTTGAAATTAGATTAGACCATTCCTGGCTCCTTAGAGAGTTATTTTTTAAAAAAATTAATAATAATATAGGTTTATTTTGATTTATGTGTTCACTGCTCCAGGTATTATTTATTTAACATATTTACTGTATATGGCTGCCCATCTACCAAGGGACTCTGGGTGGTGTAGTGACAAATGTACCTGCACGCACATCAGAGCGCCAATAACACCCTGGCCCCAGTGATTGGAGGCATAGCCAGATCTTTATGGCCTTGTGGAAGACTAACAGGGTCACAGTCATCCATTTCTGGGGGGGGGGGCGAGGGCTATTCCAGCCGCAAGTCCCCAAAACAAACTAAGCCAGTTTCTGAGGCTCTTTACCGGCTGGGCCTGGACTACCTATGTCCACCTTGCTAGATTTAATAAGATGACCAGAAACGATCAGAGATGGCAGGCCTTACAAGTAACCTAACCCAATGCCGTGTACGGCTTTAAAGTTGACAACTGGAATCTTGTAGTTGTACCCAGAAGCTTATTGGGAGCCAGTGCAGAAGGCAAAACATAGTGTTACATGAGTGTACCACGGGCCACCCAATTCTGCTCACCTTAATGTCCAGTTATGCCTGTTGAGAAATTCTGGGAGTTGAAGTCTCACAGAGAGGAGGGGGATCGACCTATTTTCCAAAGCACCTGAAGGCCAGATAAGGAATAACGGATGGAAACTGATCAAGGAGAGATTCAACCTAGAAATAAGGAGAAATTTTCTGACAGAACAATCAACCAGTGGAACGGCTTGCCTTCGGAAGTTGTGGGAGCTTCATCACTGGAAGCTTTCAAGAGGAGACTGGACTGCCATCTGTCAGAAATGGTGTGGGGTCTCCTGTTTGGACGGGGGTTGGACTAGATGACCTACGAGGTCCCTTCCAGCTCTATTCTATCCTATCCTATCCTATTCCCAAGTCTTAAAGTTGCCAAGTTTGGAGAGCCCAGTTCTGAACTACTGTGACCTTTTTGAGGGACCACCTACTTCTATATGAACCTTACTTGGACATTAGGGTGAGCAGAAAAGCTTTCTTGAATATCTCCCTACTTTCCAAGGCCCATCTGCTGGCTATTGAAGAAGTAGATTCTTCTGTTCTGCTCCTGAGCAATAAAACTTATTTACTTGGCTTACCTTCAGATACAATCACAGCTATTCTGCCTTATTCACCTCTTTGCTAAACTCTTGCAATGTGCTCTGCATGGCTCTGCTTTTGAAAAAAAACATTCAGAAGCTGGGCCAGCCATGCTGGCTGAGGAATTGTGGGAGTTGAAGTCCACAAGTCTTCAAGTTGCCCAGTTTGGAGAGCCCTGTTTAGAATGTTAATGGTCAACACAAATAACCTTAAATAGGTATTGGGAAACTCTTTAAAAACTGCAGGTCTTTAACAGTGATAGTATAATAGACAGCATATCTTTTTCCAAAATTGAAGCTTCCAGTCAGTCATAAAGGGTAGGCCCATATACAACACATTGCAATAGTCAGGTCAGGATGCTATGTTGCCATTGTCAAATCTGACTGGTGTAGGAGCAATCAACAGAGAGCCAGTTTGGTCTAGTGGTTAAGGCAGCAGGCTAGAAAGCAAGCGACTGAGTTCAAGTCCCACCTTAGTCTTAAAAACCAGTGAGGTGATTTGGACCAGTCATTCTCTCTCAGCCCAGCCCAACCCACCTCACAGAGTTGTTGTTGTGGGGAAAATAGGAGGAACATGTGTTAGATATGTTTGCCACCTTGAGTTATTTGTAATAAATAATAAAGGCGGGATACAAATTAATTAAATACATTCTATGACAATTACCCTGTGGTAAGAGTTACCCTTGTGGTTAAATGGGCGGGCCTATCTGTCTGTCTGTCTGTCTGTCTGTCTGTCTATCAATCATTTATAATTTGCCACTGTCTGTCTATCTGTCTGTCTGTCTGTCTATCAATCATTTATAATTTGCCACTAGAAGCACTGAAAATTTCTGAAAATGTAACTCTTTTTTTAAATTTGTTTTTTTTAATTCAGCAGAGACATGTCTTCAGAGACTTGCCCTACTTACCCATAGTTCTTCTCTAATGCAATCAGGACACCTAGAATAATCTTTAAATAAATAAAATATATGGCTCAAATGGGGAAATAAACCTGTTGAGAGTATGACCTTTGCAGTAAATGATGAAAATTTGGTGAATGTCGATACTATTACGATTTTTAGGAGAACCATTGGAAAATGTAACAACAACAAAATATGTCCCAAGGCTTATTTTTGATATTGAAGGCCAATGATGTGGAAAATGTCACTTACTGGTAAATACTGACACTAGATATGGTATCTGAGCCTTTATTGTTATTTTATAATTCACAGTGGAATATTCTGACATTTTCTTCAAAAATCTGTAAAGACCTGTGAAACATCATAGAAACCAAGTTATGAGAAATGTTAAAAACAGTGCTGGTTACATTGAGCAGCTTACAATTAAGAGGAAACATGATAGTGGTCTTCAAAAACTCCAGAGGCTGTTCACATAGAAGATGGAACTCAGTTACTTGAATACCGGTCCAGGGAACAGATGTATAGATGGAAAGAGCAAGGTACCGGATGTTAATCTAAAGCAGGGGTCTTCAAACTTGGCCCTTTTATGACTTGTGGACTTCAACTCCCAGAATTCCTCAGCCAGGCACGCTGGATGAGGAATTTGGGAGTTGGAAGTCCACAAGTCATAAAAGGGCCAAGTTTGAAGACCCCTGATCTAAAGCAACTTTCATCAAGAGAAAGAAATTGCAAGGAAGGAGATGTTAGTAAAACGGAGTAACATCTAAATCACGTGTCCAACCTTGGCAACTTTTAAGACCTATGGACATCAACTTCCAGAATTCCCCAGCCAGCCATGGGAATTGAAGTCCACAGGTCTTAAAAGTTGCCAAGGTTGGACACCCCTGATCTAAATGTGGAGATCTATTTGACAAATCAACTCAAGATGATGGGTATCTGTCTTCCAATGAACAAGGGTTATACAAGATACAGCAAGTGAATTTGGACTATACCCAAGGAAGGGACATGAACAGCTTCAGTGGCCAGCTTTTTGTGCATACATAAAAATGACAGATACCTGATTGTGCATGAACAAAAAGTCAACTGCCATTTGCACATGTGCAGAAATGGCAACCAAACGCACAATATCCTGTGAGTTAGGATTGCTTGTAAGTAAGCAAAGGTGGCACATCATCTGGTCAGGAATACTACAACTACAAACATTCTACAAACAAACCCAGGACTGGACTAGATGACATGATTGGGAGCTGCCCAGAGTTGGCTGGCTATATAAATGTTTTAAATAAATAAATAAAATTTAACCTTAAAGGTTCTTTTTCAAAAGGCAACTGGAATTTATTTGTTTTTCCTTGAAGACATTTCGCTTCCCATCAGAAGAAGCTTCTTGGATGAGAAGCGAAATGTCTTCAAGGAAAAACAAAAGAAAGTCCAGTTGCCTCCTGAAAAAAGCACCTTTGGGACAACCAAAACCCGGATGGCTGAGAATCTCCATAGACAAATAGAATTTAAGAACCTTTCCATCTCTGCAGTTCTATGAAGTACCAAATTAAGGAGAAATTTCCTGACAGTGAGGACAATCAACCAGTGGAACAGCTTATCCCCAGAAATCGTGGGTGCTCCATCACTGGAAATTTTCAAGAAGAGACTGGACAATCACCTGTCTGAGATGGTATAGATTCTCCTGCTTGAGCAGGGGGCTGGACTAGAAGACCTCTAAGGTCCTTTCCAGCTTCTATCCTATCCTATTCTGTAATATGCCACATTTCCAACACTTATTAAAAAATAAGTATGTATTATAGGGTGTGGATTTACGGCATTCTTCCCTCTTCTAAGTAGTGTAGTGTAGTGGTATTTGACACATGAAGAAACCCAGATTCAAATCTCTGATCAGCAGTGGAAGTCACTGGAGACTCTGAGCTGGGTGTTGTTTTACAGCACAGCCTACCTCCATAAGGTTGTATGGTGAACATAAAGCCAGAGATTCTGTAAATCACTTTGAACTTTCAGATAAAAGACAAGATTTAAATGCAATCAATTAAGTGGCTCAAGAAAGCTCACTCTTAGTAAAGATGTCTCCTGGGAAAGCAAGGGGAGTAAATGACAACACATGCGTTGCATTGTCACCATACAAACAGCCCTCCTTTTACAGTTGCTTCACAGCCGTGCATGAAAGTGTAGGCGCTTGTGTGGTAACATTGCAACACAAACGTCATCACTTTGGTATCGTCAAAAGTTAGGATCAGGCACCTATGGAAAACTTATAAAAGGGACCCTGCCTTTGGATTGCTGCCCTAAGGAAGGCAATTTAATCTCTATCTATGTTGTTATCCTTTTAGCATCAAAACCAATCTTTTTCTGCGTTTCCATGCTTTTTTTTTTTTTTAATCTTGGATTCTTAAAATTAATCTTCAGGTGCTTTAAGATGGACAGATCAGGATAAATGGGGTAAGCTTTAGTGTATTTTGCCCCGGTTTTCTATTTTTTAATGTGATGTTAAGCTTTTTATGTTTATGTTGTTCTTATTGTTTGCTTCAAGATAAGACTGTATTTCCAGGCTGTTTATAAACCGTTTCAATCTGTCCAAAAAGAAAGAAATGCAATTTCTATGCTTAGAAGACAATATAGAGAAGACTAGACAACAGGGAGCATTTGGCCTGATTCAGCTGGACTGTTTCTCCTAAAAGAAAGGTTCTCTTTGGAAAGTGATGACAAAATGGTGAATACTGTCTCTGCATCCTGAATTCTTCATAAGAGTGATGTATTGCAAAGAAACATTTATTTGACTGTTATGACACGATGTTGGGTTCTGTTCAGTGTTTCATTCCACTGGCAAAAAATTTTTTTTCTCTCTCCTCCAAATCTGTTCCAAAGAATGAAGAGGCTGTCTATCAGAGGTAACTTTAATTAAAAAGGCAAAGGACCTCGTGAAAATAGAACAGCATTTGATGTACTAGGAAAGAATTTCTCAACCTTGGCAACCTTAAGACGTATGGACTTTAACTCCCAGTATTCCCCAGACCTGTTCAAATCCACACATCTTAAAATTGCCAAGGTTAAGAAACACCATACTAGAAGGAAGTCAGTAGCTCACCAAAGAAACCTTGGACAGCGAAATGGGCAGTATTAAAAAATAAAATGAAGTATTAGCTTAATTGTTTTCTTCCCTCTATGCTAGTTTGCCATCAAGATAAGGTCTCCCTTGAGTTGATCTTGATTCCTGGTGACTCATATCCCGATTACTTTCTTTGAAATAATGCAGAAATAGGGAATTGGTTTGTCATAATCTTCTGGAATCTTTTTTTTTTCAAAAAAAAACGTCCCCATCTAATGTCCTAAAGGTGCTTTTTCAAGAGGCAACTGGACTTTCTTGTTTTTTCTTTGAAGACGTTTCACTTCTCATCCAAGAAGCTTCATCAGCTTGGACCGGATGGTGGGGAATGGAAGGATTTATATTCCTTGCAGACAGCTGGTCATTTGCCTTCTTTTAGAGAGTCATTGAGGCCACTTGGAGGTTTGTCTGTGTCCTGAGTGGTGCAAGTGGGTGTGGAGATTTCTTGGAACTGCTGAAAGGACTGTGTTGTAGACTGAAGATAGACAATGCCGTACTCCTCCCCTCTCAATTGAGAGAGGGCTGTTCAATTTTGACATAGATGGCCTCTTTGACCCCTTTTTCAAACCAGTGGTCCTCTCTGCCCAAAATATGGACTTTGCTGTCTTCGAAAGAGCGGCCTTTGTCTTTTAAATGCAGATGGATTGCTGAATCTTGTCCTGATGGGTTTGTTCTCCTATGTTGTGCCATGCGTTTATGAAGTGGTTGTTTTGTTTCCCCAATATAAAAAAAAAAAACACCTTTGGGAGAACCATGACCTGGATGATTGAGAATCCCCATAGACATTCCCCATCTAATCTCCAGCCTTAAGATTTCTTGGTTGAGATGTGCAGCAATTCCTGTTGGAAATCAAAAAGCGTTTAGGAGCCTGTGTGGGTGTGAACATGACAATACTGGACAAATCTTGAAACCAAAGGCCTCTTCTGGGATTTCACAGCAGCTCTGTAGCTGGACAATCCAAAGAAAAGACATAGTTATTATAAGGAGTTGTCAGCACATGCTACCCACCTACTTTCTTCTTTGAAAGTCAAAGTGTTCCATAGTCCTGACTCATAATGATGCATCCTCCAAGAACTAAATATTTGATTTTGACTCCATTTGATTTAAAAAAAAAAAAAAAAAGATCAGCAAAGGTCCCTAACTGAGGCCACCTATTGTGACATTACACAACAATGTTTTGTTGGCAACAACGTGGAAGTGGTTTGTGGCTTTATCCAGGTAGTTTTTCAGCTTTCAAATCTAACCTACAATCCAACTATGCCAGTGATGGCGAACCTTTTAGAGACCGAGTGCCCAAACTGCAACCCAAAATCCACTTGTGCATCGTTGAGTGCCGGGTGGGTGTGGCCCATTGGCTGGGCGTGGCCCATTGGCTGGGCGTCGCTGCGGTGGTAACGGCAGACTGGGTGGGACTAAAAAGTTCAATCAATCAATTCCAACTTTGCAAGATCTTTTTTTTTCCCGCGAGAAGTTAAAATTGACTGATTGAACCTTTTTTTTTTTGCACACGGCGGCAGAGGCCTAAAGCGAAAAGGTTTTATAAAACCCAGCTGAAGGCCTAGGACTGGGGCGACGGCGCGCGTGTCCACAGAAAGGGCTCTGAGTGCCGCCTCTGGCACCTGTGCCATAGGTTCGCTACCACTGAACTATGCTGCGGTAGTCTCCCACTCAAGTACTCTCTATTTTCCAAGCTTAAGTCAGTTGTAACATAAGTGTCATAAATTGTGATTTAAAACCCTTGTTGTCATCTCCTTCCTGTACCTCATTTTATAGCAGCTCCATAATTTATTCTGGCAGGTGGCATCACCTGCCTTCTAAAAAAAAAATCCCCTTAAAGCTGCTACTTATGCTGTCCCAATGATAAGTTACTAAGGATCCCTATTCAAAATCACTCCTGTCGCAAAAAACACTTGACTATTTCTTATACTACTGTGGTTTACTATACACACAATTACTATACTGTCATCTAAAACAGGATTTACTGACTTGAATTAGGCAGAGATCGGAAAATATCCCATAGGCTTACATATTGTTGCTCCTGATCAAGACTGCTTGCTTTCTGCTGGATACAGTTCAGAGAACAATTAAGAAAAAGTTGTTACAGGGGCTTGATTAATGAGGAAAATGCAATTAATTACTCCTACTAATAGCAATTATACACTGTACATCTCTTAAGTACATTTAAGGCAAAGCTGAAATGGAGGGAGAGGTAATTATTTCACAGGGCAGATTGCAATGATTTGCCTTCCAAGTGTGTTAAAAATGATGACTCCCAGAATCCTTGGCCAACATGGATTGGAAATTTTGGGAATTGAAGTCTTCTGCACATTTAAGGGGAACATTCAGATTGCAGAAAACCTCTCCGGAGTCTTTTTCTCTGCAGCAAAACCTAAGTTCTCCAAAACTATGGGATAGAATCAAATGGAAGTAGTCTTTACCAAGCCACTATCCTGCAATAAATGAATCTAAGGGAATGACAAAACAATTGCAGAAGTGCTGGGAAATGTAGGCCAGGTTGTTTAAAATTACTTAATGGGCCTTTTGATTTAAAGATATGCAACTGATCATGGATGGCATGGTTATTTTTAAAAGTAAATGTCTAGTAGCTTCTTTTCACATCAACCTTGGATTCATTAGCAAAAGCAAAATTATTTCTTGATAATTGAGCTGTTGTACAACTGAACACTGTTCTGTATAGTTCCTTGGCCATAAGGTCTGTATTCAGAAAGGCAACCTCCCTTGAAAATTGCTACCCTGCAAGTCATCTCCCTCCAAGTATATCTCGGGTAAGCTTTCTATTAAGAAAAATATATATATCAATCTTTTCCCTGTACACTGGAGACTCAATATGGTGGAGTAGTTAAGATGCTGGACTAGGAAGACAGAACAGTGTACAGTATTCAAGTCTACTTTCTACTATGAAAATACACTGGGTGAATGAGTCAGACAACTGCTCAACCTAACCTACTTCACAAGATTGTGGAGGTAAAATTAAAGGAAGGGACTTCAATAGGTCCAGGGGTCTCCAAACCTGACAACTTTAAGACTTGTGGACTTCAACTCCCAGAATTCCCTAGCCAGCCATGAGAAACATATCTGTAATCAATGTTTCTCAGCCTTCGCAATTTTAAGAGATGTGGGCTTCAGTTTGCAGATTTCTCCCAGCCAACTATGGGGAACCATGCACTGGCTGGGGAATTCTGGGAGTTGAAGGCCACAAGTCTTTAAAAGTTGTCAAGTTTGGAGACCCCTGATCTAATCCAATGGTCACGAGAACTTGAGTTAGAGCTGTCCCTTAGATTGGGAAGCTGAAGAAAAAATTTCTGAAGAAGGCATTTTGATACTGGTGCCAAGAGAAATATAGTGATCATCAGAAGTTGAGCTCAACTTGAAAGTATAAAAAGTGGGGATCAGCTTTAATATTGCCATACACTAATGTCAGATTAGGATAAAACATCTGGAAACACTTAGTCAAAATATGACTCCAGAAATTAAAAATGTGAGACAGAGAAGAGACTGTCAGACATTTCAGGAAAGAGTTGGTTGTCTTCATTTCGAGAGACTGTCCTGGTCAGACCTTCAACGGCACAGCTGAGAGTAGATCTTAGCAGGCTATCATTAATTATGAAGAACTGACCTTTCAGGTTGAATTAATGCAAAGGCCTCTTTAAGGGATGTGGAAGGGGCACGTGGCTTCCATGACAGGCCAAATGTTAGATACCCTGCTATTTTGCAGAACAGAGAAAAGTATTTGCATAATGAAAATGATCTATTAATTCAAATCCTTCCTCTGGGAGCCACATGTAAAAATGATGCTGCAAAGATAATTGGTTTCCCACAAATTGGCTTTGCATTTGATTCAGGAATGATAATCATTTGCCTACATTTTTCTCCTATTAAGAATGTGTGTTTATATATATATGTGTATGTGTTATTTGGACATACTTATAGAGGTGTTTTAAAACAGATCCTGTACGTTCTTTCATGGGACTTTTCTGACTGCAATATAAATCATAGGTTTTGAATGAATGAATGTGTAGAGACAGGGAATCAACACATTGGCTGGGAGAATTCTAGAAGTAGAAGTCCATGCCTCTTAAAGTTGCCAAGGTTGACAAACATTTACTAGAGACATGTTCTTCTAACACAGGGGTGTCAAACTGCCGGCCTGCGGGCTGGATGCGTCACGCAGAAGTCGCACCCACCCCAGCTCAGGCAAAGGGAAAAAAGTCGCGATACGTCACGACACGTCACGTGACGCGGTGAGTTTGACACCCCTGTTCTAACACTACAGCTTTGATTTTGGAAAATGAAGCCATGCTTTTTTAAAAAAATGATCTCTACATACCTAAATTGCAATTAATTTTAAAATGTAAACTTTAGTGAAGTGTCTTAAATATTGGAAAAACAAAATCCCACCCAGCCTATGCCTGCCAAATGTGTGGAACTTTGCTTCCTATATTTCCAGCCAGCGTTTGACCATGGGGATCCTTAGAGCAGAACAAACAATGTTTACAATGATAAACAAACGATGATACACTTTGGCCACGATACCCAATTCACAATTCATGGCAAGATGGGTGTAGGACATAATCATGATATCTACCAAAAACAGTGATCCTGAGGTATTTAGGGAAGTTAACATCTCAAACATTCAGAATTAACCTAGTTAGTGAAGGCTGGAATAGTTTATAGTTCTTAGTTTAAGACTGAAAAACAAATAAGATAGCCCTTGACTTACAACATTTGTTTAATGACTGTTCAAAGTTACAATGGCACTGAAAAAAGTGACTTATGACTGTTTTTCACACAACTATTGCAGCATCCCCATGGTCACATGATCAAATTTCAGATGCTTGGCAATTGACTCATATTTATGACGGTCGTAGTGTCCCGGGATCACATGATTGATCATCTTTTGCAAACTTCTGACAAGCAAAGTCAATGGGGGAAGCCAGATCCCCTTAATAACTGTGTTACTAACTTAAGAACTACAGTGATTCACTTAACAACTGTGGCAAGAGAGGTCATAAAATGGGGCCAAACTCAATAATAATAATAATAAAGTTGAAAGGGACTTTGGAGATCATCAAGTCCAACCCCCTGCTCAGGCAGGTAACCCTATATCATTTCGGACAAATGGCTGTCCAGTTTCTTCTTAAAAACTTCCAGTGTTGGAGCATTCACCGCTTCTGGAGGCAGGTTGTTCCACTGGTTAATTGTTCTAACTGTCAGGAAGTTTCTCCTTAGTTCTAGGTTGCTTCTCTCCTTGATTAGTTTCCATCCGTTGCTTCTTGTCCTGCCTTCTGGTGCTTTGGAGAATAGCTTGACTCCCTCTTCTCTGTGGCAGCCCCTGAGATATTGGAACACTGCTATCATGTCCCCCCTCGTCCTTCTCTTCATTAAACTAGACATACCCAATTCCAGCAACCGTTCCTTATATGTTTTAGCCTCAAACCCACTAATCATCTTTGTTGCTCTTCTCTGTACTCTTTCTAGAGTCTCAACATCTTTTTTTACATCGTGGTGACCAAAACTGGATGCAGTATTCCAAGTGTGGCCTTACCAAGGCCTTGTAAAGTGGTATTAACACTTCACGTGATCTTGATTCTATCCCTCTATTAATGCAGCCTAGCACTGTGTTGGCTTTTTTGGCAGCTGCAGCACACTGCTGGCTCATATTTAAATGATTGTCCACTAGGACTCCGAGATCCCTCTCACAGTTACTACTATTAATGACTGTCTTGGTTAGCAACAGAAATTGTGGGCTCAATTGTGGTCATAAGTCGAGGACTACCTGTAATCAGGTTTTTGTAAAGAGTTGCTTCCATTTCACAAGTTTTCCGCAGCTGCAAATATTCAGAGTACCTTTTTCCCCCCTTTTTCCCAAAATGCATATAAATAATGTATTTCAAAATGGCAATGTTGGCACTCGCTTTGTAGCTGCCATTTCAGATTAGGAGAAACACCTCTCAGCAAGGGACTTCAGGAAGTCTCTCCTTGCCTTAGATTTTCTTCTTCAAAGAGACTGAACAGAAATCTAGAATTTGATAATTTGCCGGAACCGTTTTGACGCTGAATATATTTATTTCGATATATTTCAATCTTGTTCTCTTCAAAGTTTCTGTTTTTTGAACAAGTGACAGTTTGGCAGCGAAAGCTACATTATTTATTCGTTTTTCACCCACCTCCATCTGGTTCCAGACGTGTCATTCTTAAGAACACCTTGTGTGCAGATGGTTGTGTCTATGTGTGTGCATCTCCTTGTAACTGCACAGTGTAACAACTGAGAAGAGACAGGAGGGGGGGAAAAAAGAGCGAATAATATAAAGGAGAGAACAGGACAAGCCATGATCAATGAGCTCGGATAGGCACAAACCAACAGTTAATATTGTTTATTATTGAGTAGGTCAACCTAGGCGTTACCTTGGCAATATATTTTTATCTATTAAACACTGATCTGTCTCAGGTATCTTTCAACTAGTATTATGTGGGATCACAGCAGAGAATAACTACTCAAACTCAGAAAGACTAAGCTTCATTCTAGGACCTCAGAACAAAAAAAGCTTTCTAAATTTCAATAATTGTTGGCATACAGGTAATCCTCGACTTACAGCCATTTGTTTAGTGACCAGTCAAAGTTACAACGGCACTGAAAAAAAGTGACCGTTTTTCACCTTTACAACCGTTGCAGCATCCCATGGTCATATGATCAAAATTCAGACGCTTGGTGACTGACTCATATTTATGACGCAGTGATCCCCTTTTGCGACCTTCTGACAAGCAAAGTCAATGGGGAAGCCAGATTCACTTAACAACCGTGTTTCTCATTTAGCAACTGCTGTCCTTCACTTAACAACTCTGGCAAGATAGGTTGTAAAATGGGATAAAACTCACTTAACAAATGTCTCGCTTAATGACAGAAATATTGGGCTCAATTGTGGCCATAAGTTGAGGACTACCTGCATTTGCAGCTATTTCACAAATTCTGGCAGATCTTTGTTTAGTTCTATAATTGAAATACACATGCAGACACATAAAGCCTTCTAGTTTATATAAAATCATCCCTCAAGAGTGGAAGCAAATTTGTAATTAAATCAGGGTGGATTTTTTTTTTTCTCAATGCTTGCAAAAAAAACATTTGGAGTGAGAATCAAAATAAAATCTAATGCCCGATACAGGAAAGTCGTTACAAGACAAAGGACTGTTTGAAAATGAGATATGAATGGATTTACCTCTTTTGAAAAGCAATCTGACAGTTTCAATTTTGTTTCAAGAATGTAGTCAGGGAACCATTTCCGATTACTGTTTGTTTAAGCAGGGTGTGATTTGATATGATTGCCAGAAAGAGAGAGAGAGAGAGAAACAGAGAAAAAGATTTTCTGATTACTGGTCCACTCTGATTAATATTTACAGCTCATTAAGAGCTTTTAATCTTCTGCAACTTTTCAGGAAGGGTTTATGACCGCAGAGGGTGGCCCTTGCTAAAACTCAAGGTTGAAAACCAATAAATTTACAGTCACACACAAATGTAAGTTTGAACATTTGTCTGGACATGTCCGTTAGCTTTTTAACTGTAGCTGCTCACATACCTGAACACGCGGGGTCATTATAAAGTGTGTGTACGTGGAGGGAAAGGAAACAGGACAAACCACCCCTCTCTATTTAACGGTTAGCAAAGTAGAATCCATAAGACGCTTCCTTGTAAATGTGCAAATATTTTCTTTCTGGTTAGTGTATTTGTCCCCACCCATCGTTTATTTATTTGAAACAGGCATATCTTGGCCTAACTTGCGAAAATACCCATGGTGGCTGGGTTAGCAAGAAAATACGAACAAAAATGAACGGTACGGAATTAATAGCCAGTAGAAAGTAAAAACACACACACGCGCACACACGCACACACAAAAAATTCAAATTCAAATAAAAGTTAAGGAGTACAAGTTTTCCTAACCTGTCCTTATGAGGACTGAACACAAGAATACTGCATGTTTTGGCCACTGAGCTATGGTCTCCCTAAATTCCCCATGGAATAGGTCAGTGGTGGCGAACCTATGGCATGGGTGCCAGAGGCTGCACTCAGAGCCCTCTCTGTGGGCACACGCACCATTGCCCCAGTCCTAGGCCTTCAGCTGGGTTTTATAAAACCTTTTCACTTTAGGCCTCCGCCGCCGTGTGCAAAAAAAAAAAGGTTCAATCAGTCAATTTCAACTTCTCACGGGAAAAAAAAAGATCTTGCAAAGTTGGAATTGATTGATTGAACTTTTTAGTCCCACCCAGTCTGCCCTTACCACCACAGCCATGCCCACCCAATGGGCCACGCCCACCCAATGGGCCACACCCAGCCAATGGGCCACACCCACCTGGCACTCGACGATGCATAAGTGGGTTTGGGGTTGCAGTTTGGGCACTCGGTCTCTAAAAGGTTCGCCATCACTGGAATAGGTAGTCCTTGACTTAGACGTTGGGACCAACCAGAATTTCTCTTGCTAAGCAAGGTGATTGTTAAGTGAGCCCCCACCCAGTTTTACAACCTTTTTTTTGCCACAGTTGTTAAACAAATCACTGCAGTCATTAAGTGAATTAAGTTATTAAGGTCACTAACTGGACACACTTTCCCCCATCGACTTCACCTGTCAGAAACCAACTGGGAAGGCTACAAATGGCGGTTTGCCAGTTGCTACATGCCTGAATTTTATTTTATTTTAATTAATTAATTTATTTGTTTGTTTTTTTATTTATTTATTTAAAAATTATATTGCCACCCACTTGCTCATGGCAAGGCAGCTCATAGGAGATAAAAACACAATATAAAAGAAATAAAAATAATAAAAAAATTAAAAAATTACACCCCACATCCCGGTGACAATGCACATTCATTCCAGCCATTTAATGGGCTCCATCCTGCTCTGGGTTCCCCAGGCCTGTTGGCAGAACCACGTCTTCAGGGCTTTACGAAAGAGTGTCAGAGTGGGGGCCAGTCTAATTTCTGGAGGGATGATGTTCCAGGGGGAGGGAGCCACCACGGAGAAGGCCCTTTTTCTGGGTCCCACCCAATGTATCTCCTTAGGGAACGGGACCTTCAACATTCCTTGCCTCTGCTCTCTAGTGCAGGGGTAGGCAACCTTGGCTCTTTTATGACTCGTGGACTTCAACTCCCAGAATTCCTGAGCCA
Source organism: Azemiops feae (assembly GCA_023970755.1). Taxonomy (NCBI): domain Eukaryota; kingdom Metazoa; phylum Chordata; class Lepidosauria; order Squamata; family Viperidae; genus Azemiops; species Azemiops feae. The sequence goes on along the minus strand of JALGBA010000033.1, from coordinate 40,766 downwards.
GCCATGCTGAGGGGAAAGGGAGAGGTTTCCAAGCTGAGCCATGCTGGCTCAGGAATTCTGGGAGTTGAAGTCCACGAGTCATAAAAGAGCCAAGGTTGCCTACCCCTGCTCTAGTGGGTGGGGTGGATGTGACTGGCAAGAGACAGTCCCTCAGATAATTTGGTCCCAAGCCATGAAGGGCTTTAAAGGTGACAACCAGCACCTTGAATTGCACCTGGAAGCAAATCGACAATCAATGCCACTCCCATAGGAGAGGTAACACATGTACACACCTAGGTCTGCACAGAACCATGTGGGCTGCTGCATGTTGCACCAACTGGAGCTTCTGGATGCTTTTCAAGGGCAGCCCCATGTGGAGCGCATTACAATAGTCAAGATGGGAGGTGACTAGGGCACGAGTGACCGTGAGTAGGGATTGTCGACTCAAGAAAGGGCATAACTGGTGCACAACCTGCAATTGCTCAAAGGCTCTCCTGGCCACGAATCCAGGAGACCCCCCCCCCCAGATTACACGCTGGGTCTGTTTGGGGCAGAGCCACCCCATCCAAGACCAAAGGTGGCAATTCTCCATGGGCCAAAGAACCCCAAACCCAATTTTGATCATGTGACCATGGCGATGCTGCAGTGGTTATAAATGCGAGGACTTTTCAAAAGAAGAGATATGAGCCACAATCAAAATCGTAACTTTTGGGGTAGGAAAAGGCTTGGTGTCCTAACACAGCAAAGGAGCAGACTTAAAATGAGATGTAAACAGATATCTCTCTTTTGAAAAGCGATGGGGCAATGTTTGCTGAAAGTCTCTATTTTGTTTCAAGAATGTGGACACGGAACCACAATTTGTTTAGCAGGGTGGAATCTGATGCAACGATCTGCTTTTCCTAGTTGTAGTGGTGGTGGTTATTGATACAGCTGTTAGAAGCAAATATCCTTCCCAAGCGCTGTGGCAGACCAATAAGCCATTTTTTCAGGTAGACGTGAAGGACCGTTTCAGGTATCGGCATACTTCAGCAGTGTTGGCTGGACTTCAGAATCTGAATGTAAACAGGTACGCCCCGTTAAACATGAGCATATATCATTTTCCCTTTTCTGAAAGGCCTGTTTCTCACAGTAGCTAGTGGGTGGCTGAACAAGTTACTGGGCTAGCCAGATGTCTCTCTTATTCACAACATATTCCATGCCAGTGATCATATGATGACCAAGAAAGAAATAATAGTTCCTTGTCTACCTCGGAGGAGCAGTGCATGGCCCTACGTATCACTAAATGTCAGATAGCCCAGGGCTAGTTTTATGTAAGGAGCAAAGTCATCTAGCACAGGGGTCCCCAACCGCCGATCCGTGGACTGGCACCACTCTGTGGTCCACGCAAACAAGCGAAGCCCCATCCACAGGATGCAGGCAGCATGGAAAACCACGCCCCCTCCAGTCCACGGAAAAACCTTTCTCCATGGAACTAGTCCCTGGTGCCCAAAAGGTTGGGGGCCACTGAACTGACAGATCTGCAGGGAATTTTACTGTGAGTGAAAAATGTGTCTTTCACTCCTAGAATAGCTCTTTGTAGTTCAAATAGAAAGCTTTTTACAGCCTCAGCTCAGGTCTGATTTATTTACAGAGACCTCTACCTGGTAATTCCATTAATTATGTGCCAGTAAAATGGGAAAGGAAAATGATTTCAGCAGGAAGATACAATGAAGGAAGAACGGCTGGAATATTTCTTTTTATAAGTTCACTTGGTCAAGTGGCTCATAGATCTGGCTCTGTTTTATTGGTTTCCTCTTCATATTTGTTTTATCTCCTGCCAGTTCCAGTGGCTCTGAAATTGCAGCTCTTTGAATTTCTAGGAAAAAAATGGCAAAGGGCTTGTAATTAAAAACGTAGGAGGAACAAATGAAGTGCCCAAAACATGGCTTGTTAAACCCGTACTGATCTGCCCCCTGCAAAATTTTGTTTGTTCTTCATTTATTCTTTCTAATGTGCCTCTTGGACTCCAAGGCAACTTATGATTTAAAAATGTCAGCACTTTCTAAAAATACTAAAGCAATAGCAGAACAAAATAAATTGAAAATATTGGGAGAATATTCTTTTTTTAAAAAAGAGAAATTGAGAAAGAGAAAACCAGGCCTACTCTATTTATAATTAATCAGAAGTCAGGCATATCAGACCCTCTCTTCATTGTGGATGTCTGAATCTCTTAAGAAAAAGAGTTATGTAACTTAGGTGAGTGTTATATTTATTATCTTTTTCCTTTAAGGCCCCTTGCTAGTGGACCATCCAGAAAAAGTTGTGAATCCTATTTTAAAGTAAAAGAAGACTTATCTCCAAGGATAGGTTGCAATGTATATAAAGCTCTAATTTTTTTTTAAAGCTTTAAGAATCAATACTTAAACTTTGCTTGAAAGCCTCTACATTTTGGAGAACATATAAACTTTTATAAGTGTAGCATCATACTAGGGCAGGGGTCTTCAAACTTGGCCCTTTTATGACTTGTGGACTTCAACTCCCAGAATTCCTCAGCCAGCGTGCCTGGCTGAGGAATTCTGGGAGTTGAAGTCCACAAGTCATAAAAGGGCCACGTTTGAAGACTCCTGTACTAGGGCTATCATCTCCTTGCCTATAGAAACTGAGGCATGAATAGAAGTCATTAAATCTTTCCATCCTGGCTCCCCTTCTAGTCCAAAGATGCTAAGACTCTAGAAAGAATGCAGAGAAGAGCAACAAAAATGATGAGGGGTCTGGAGGCTAAACTATATGATGAACGACTGAGGGAACTAGCTGTATCTAACAAAGAGAAGAATTAGGGGTGATATGATGGCAGTCTTCCAGTACTTGAGGGGCTGCCACAGAGAAGAAGGGGTTGACGTATTCTCTAAAGCATCTGGGCAAGAAATAATGGGTGGAAGATCATTAAAGAGAGATCCAATCTAGAATTAAGGAGAAAATTTTGTGACAATAACAATTAATCAGTGGAATGGCTTGACTTCAGAAGTTCTGGGTGTTCCATTATTGGAGGTTTTTAAAAAAGAGATTGCACAACTATTTGTCTGAAATGGTCTCCTACTTGAGCAGGGGGTTGGACTAGAACAGTGGTTCTTAACCTGGGCGATATCGCCCCCCAGGGGGCAATTTCATTTTTCAGGGGGGCGATGGAACGAAAAGGGGCGACGCGGGGGCGAAGGAACAAAAAGGGGGCGATATGGGGGCGATGGAGCGAGACGTTTTGGGGACACTTTTGAGACTTTTTCGTACAGTGAATCGCTGTATATCTGTCGTACAAAAACATCAGATCGCTCGCTATTAGTGGATTGAATTGTGTTTTCAAATGTTCCTCCAGCTAGCTTCAGTACAGAACGTCGTACATATGTGAATACACATCGCTTATCTTCATGCACGTTGCGCAGCAACCTCTACCCATACAGTGGCGCGCCATTGGCCAGAATGGGCAGTGATGGAGGGGGGAGCGCTTCTTTCGAAACATCGCATGCTGAGTGGCTGTCCCCTGTGACGTCAGCTGTAATGTCAACGTAACTGTTGAAACTAGGTTTATCGACGTCCACGTGTGTTTTTGTAGTTTAAGAGTTTTTGTCTTGAAATTCTTAGTTCCTGCATTGCGGTTTGTTCTTATGCCCTTTTTATATTTCTTTTGCATCTTAAATTTCACTTGTAATTCAATCATTAAATGTTACTGTTTTTCTTTTCGGGCATTTCACTTTCTTGCAATTGAATTTTGTTTTCAGTGGTCATTACATGTAAGTGTCTTGAATAAATAAGATAATAATGAAATACATGTATCACGAAGTTTGGGAATAAAGTGACGGGTGGCACCAAAACTTTTCACACAGTTGAGATATGGGGAAAAGACTGGAAATAAATTATTTGCATCGATATGTCCTGATGACAATTTTAAAGAAAACAAAAAAAGGGTTTGCATAAATTGAAGAATTATTTCCTATGTTGTGATTGAGAGGTTATGTTGGGGGAGGGGGGCGATGACAACTTCCTCATTGGCTCAAGGGGGCGATTCGTTCAAAAAGGTTAAGAACCACTGGACTAGAAGACCTCCAAGGTCCCTTCCACCTCTGTTATTCTGTGGTTTCTTTCAGTGCATGACTCTGGCACCTTGTGAAGGAAGCGGTAGGAGCAGATTGGTGCGGTGGTATCAGTAGCCAGTAGTAAAGGCTGTTTAGATCCTAAAAACTTCCTCAGGCTTTCATAAGGCAACATCTTTTGGGGTGATTATTGCCAAAGCCCAAAGTAGGACTGTGCAGTGCTTGGAATTCAAAGGCAAGACACTGTGTGTGAGTGGATGCATGCATTCCTTAAACCAAACAAGAAAAAGTATGGCTATTTTAAGGAGTTGCAGTTAGATACCATGTTCGTATCGTTTGTATTGCCTTTAAATCCCAAGCCCTTCATCATCTGATTGCTATTCTGAGCTTGGATGAAAAAGCTGTAAATTTGATGCTCATGTGAACAAGCCAACGCTGTGCTGAGGACATCATTAGCTTCTTTTGATGGACCACCTAAAGCTTATTGATTACTCGGTCCATGGAGAAAAATGCTGCCTTAAGTAAATCTCAAAATGCTTCAGCAATCTAATTTCCAGTTCCTGTAGCTTTAAGTAACAGTATGATCTCAAGATCGTTTAAGAGCAGTGGAAATTACAAATAGGAGCTCTTGATTTGCTATATTAAAAGACAAGTAGATTCAGCACTCAGAAAGCTCCAGGCAAAGTATTCCTGTTGATTTTTCCTTCCTGTTTGGATTTCATTTAACACAGCATATGATTAAGGTTCCCCATTCTTTAGGGATTTTTCTTTTTACTAATGTGTGGCACATCTGCACACTTGGGGTTTCCAAGCCCTATGTCATCTCCTTCGTGTATATAGATTGGGCAATGGCCCTTGAAGTCTGAACATTAGAAAGAGAGGGTAGGATGTCAGTGAACTTTACAGATAAGAAGACTGTACAAAAGAATTAGGCCGCCCCAGGAAAAGACCACACCGGAGAGCATTTATTTATGCACGGAGTTCAATCTGAGTTCATGATGGATCATCAGCAAAAGGAGAAAAAAAAAAAAAAAGGAATCCCACTTTGGTCTTGTATAATTTGACGAAATTCTTTTCTGTAAGATACCTTGAAGTCATTCCCATATGTTTGGTCACTATTTTGTTTCTTGATGGGAATCCCACATGTGACAGCATCTCAAGGACAACACGTATGACAACTAAGCACCAGTTGAAGCATCAATACGAAGAACTGCTGCCTGGGTAGAAATGTCCACCCTAATTTCGGTGTCCTTGTACAGAACTACATTATATTGCTTCTCATAGATTCAGGAATGGTGCAAACCTAGGCAGGATATATAGGTCAATTCCTGTTAGGAGAAAGAGCGTTTATTACAAAACGGTTTAATACAAAAAGATATTTGTTTCCTTAAAATAATGGCATGATTACTTTGATTCTCTGTTTCTAAGTTTTATTTCTCTTATCCTCTTGTGTTTGTCTCTATTCATGTCATCACATACAATATCTCTAGCCTATTTTCACCTTTTCACGGTCTCGCTCCTTCTGCTACAGTGTTCTCTTTCTCTATAATCATATTATAGAGTAACATACACCTTGTTTTACATATATATTTCTATATTTTCCGCTATACTTGCCTTTATCCAATCTGTATTCTTACTTGAAGTAGTTTCTCCAACTTCACTTGTCCTAATACGACTCTATTTCACGCTTAGCCTCACCCAACCCAGAGTTGACCAACATCTCTTTTGGTTGCTGAATTCAGGAGTTAGGTGCTCTTTAATAGCTACCCACTAACGCTTGCTGCTGTCCAGGATTATTGGTGTCCTGGGCCCTTAGGCCACCCTGTCTCTTCTGCCAACATCTTAAATCCACTGATTCACCTCATGTTCCTGAGCCCTAATCTACCAACTGTCAATATTTTAGATATTTTTCTTAATGCCTGCTAGTGCTCTGAGATGTTCAACTTCTCTCCGACTGCCAGTCTGGTCTGCCAGCACCTGGGATACTTGTCAACAGCCAGGTCATCCCTTCATCCCTCACCTGGTTTGTTTATAAGGGCTCTGCTGGTGCTTTGTTCAATGTAAGTGCCACCTTACAAGAAGGTCATTCCACCTTCTTTTGGAAGCCTTTGAAGCTTCTGTTAGCATCTCTGGGATTTTAGCTGCCTCAGCAAACCTTCCTCCTCCTCCTCCTCCTCCTCCTCCTCCTCCTCCCTCCTCTCCTCCTCCCCTCCCTCCTCCTCTCCTCTTCTCCTCTCTTTTCTTCTCTTCTTCTTCTTATTCTTCTTCTTTTTCTTCTTCTCTTCTTCTTCTTCTTCTTCCTTCTTCTCCTCCTCATCCTCCTCCTCATCCCTCCTCCTCCTCCTCCCCCTCCTCCTCCCTCCTTTTTTTTCTTCTCTTCTTCTTCTTCTTCTTCTCTTCTTCTTCTTCTTCTTCTTTCTTCTTCTTCTTCTTTCTTCTTCTTCTTCTTCTTCTTCTCTTCTTCTTCTTCTTTTTTCTTCTTCTTCTTCTTCTTCTCTCTCTCCTCCTCCTCCTCCTCCTCCTCCCTCCTTCACCCTCCACTTTTTCTTCCTCCTCCTCCCCCCACCCTCCTCCTCCTCCATTTAGAATTAAAAGCTAAAACAACAGTATAAATATTTGTAAACACAACATACGATCAAAGAAAAAGAAACAAAAAATGGAAGCTGAGACTAAACAGAGAATAAACTTTGAAACAATGAGGGGGCAATGCTCCAAATAAGGCATGGAGCTGAAAGAAAAGGACAGGAACAGTTCCATGTCCATCCTCACACAAACTTAATTCTGGGAACATACATAGATTCTGCTTGCCCCCGAAAAGAATTCACAAATACAATGTGATTATTTTTTTACCCATAGTAAACAATAACCATTCCCTTATCTGAAAGAAAATGAAGGGCTGTCTTGGAACAAAAGGTTTGGAATCTTCTAACCTGTTATTTGGGATTGTCTGCTCACCAAGCCGAAAGTGTTCTGCCACTGAGGAGGGGTAGGGAATTCTCAGCGAGGGCTCCACTTTTCTGGGAATATTTTACCCCAAAGGCAAGGATGGCTCCCACTCTTATACCTTTCCAGCTTGCAAAACGTGGCTCTCCTGAAGGCTTGCATTATAGGGCTCCTGGTGCTAAGCATATTATATTAACTGTATTTTTCACTGTAATTATATATTGTATTTCTGTCATTGTATGGTTAGTGTTTGCTTTGAATTGCAGATTACATATATGGGAGCTATATGCCAGTCAAGAGGTGGTTGATTGGAGTAGTCTATAAGCCCTGTCTTATTTATAAATAAATAAGTTATTGTTAGTTTTGCACAGACTGTATTTTTAGCACTGCTGAGAGTCACTTGGTTGAAGCAATAAATAAACAAACTGCTTTTACCAACAAGATTGTGGCCTATCGGCACCCCACTTTCTCAAGCGATCCCAGTTTGAGTAGGAATCACCCTTATTCCTACCTCCCATCCTTTTAGCTCCTTGCTCTAAACTAGCTTCTGTGTTTTGGTCAACCTTGAGTATGATGGAGTTTTGCAAAACTGCTGCGATGGAATGTTGGGAAAACAAAGTGGAATGTTGGGAAAGTAGAAGGGAATGTTGGGAAAATAGAACGGGATGTTGGGAAAATGGAACGGGATGTTGGGAAAATAGAATGGGATATTGGGAAAATAAAATGTTGGAAAAATAGAATGAAATGTTGGGGAAATAGAATGGGATATTGGGAAAATGCAATGTTGGGAAAATAGAATGGAAGGTTGGGAAAATAGAACGGAAGGTTGGGAAAATAGAATGGAATGTCGGGAAATGGCTGCTTTACAGATGCACTAATGCTAGATTGACACTGGCAAGCTAGGGGAATGTTGGGAAAGCAGAATGGAGCCTGATGGAATTGTGCAAATCTGGTGCAGTGGAATGTTGAGAAAATAGAACGGAATGTCGGGAAATGGCTGCTTTACAGATCCACTAATGCTAGATTGAAACTGGCAAAGCCAGTTTGCTTTTTATTGAATTTTTTTTATTGCCAGCCAACCTTTTCATCAAGTACTGCTCCTCATCAGATTCTGAAACAAAGGAGAATGAACCGTTGACCTCCAATAGAAGAAACAGCTCAAGATTTTTGTCATCTCTCTACACTGTACAAGATCTGGGGGGGAAAAAAAAAAGCACATCACTCAATTGAAGAAGGGAGCGGGGAATGGTGGTAGAATTTCAAATAGCTGGTAACGGAGTGAAAAATAGGTTAGAATCTTCTGTTCGAGAATAAGTCGTGCCATCAAGATACCTTCTTGCCCAATAGATTCTCCAAGTGCCCAAAGCGAGGCAGCTTGCATTGTACTTTCTCTCATTAGGGTGGTTTGTCAGAGAAGAACATGATGTTGACATTTGACCCAAAAGAAAAGAAAAAGAGTATCATTATTTGTTATAGAAGGACAAAGGCAGTGCCAGCTTTTCAGTTCAGCCAGAAAGAGAAGGTATCTTTTTGAGCAAAATGGTGTTGGCTGTACTGCGACTATGAATCCCTAATAAAAAAAGGAAGGTGAGAACATATGTGTTATGGAGAGAAGACTTGATCTGGACAGTCTTAGGCAATGAAATTTCCTTAATTTTCCTCCCAAGTATCTTCATTGGACCACACAGGTAGTCCTTGACTTACAACTGTACATTTAATGACAGTTCAGTGTTACAACAGTGCTGAAAAAAAGTATCTGACAACCTGCCCTCAAAATCAGGATCACTCCAGGGGTCACCTGATTACAACTGGGCACTTTGCAATCAGTTCGCATTTATGATGGTTGCAGCATCATTTCAATTTACAACCTTTCCATCCAGCTTCCGACAAGCAAAGGCAATGGGGGAAGCCGGATTCGCTTAATGACCATGTGATTCGCTTAGCAGGTACATGATTTGCTTAACTACTGTGGTAGCAAAAGTCATAAAATTAGAATGCTGTCACTTGATGCCTTACTTCAGGGGTAGGCAAGCTTGGCTCTTTTATGACTCGTGGACTTCAACTCCCAGAATTCCTGAGCCAGCCATGCTGAGGGAAAAGGGAGAGGTTTCCAAGCTGAGCCATGCTGGCTCAGGAATTCTGGGAGTTGAAGTCCACGAGTCATAAAAGAGCCAAGGTTGCCTACCCCGCCTTACTTAAAGTGACAAATTATCTGGTCCCCATTGTGGTCGTAAGTCAAGGACTATCTGTAGAGACCCTGGCCTGCTTGTGACCCTCACCTCCTGTGACCTCACCATCACAAGACTACTGACCACACAAAACCCTTATAAGCAGAAGAACAGCAACACTGACATCCCTTAAATTCTGCTGAAGATGTCACCTGGCAACAAAACATTTGGAAACTGACCCACAAGCTTGGGGAACGAACCTCCACCCTCATTCCTCACCCAAGCTGCTATTACTACCTGTATATCCCAGTGTTCTTTCTGATTTGTAGGAAAGCCACAGCAGTAATGACTAGCTCTTTCCTCAGTAACGGAAGCTCCCTACTCTTTTGGATAAAGGTCGCACTGTTATTCTGAGACTGTGACACGGGTGCTCTCACAACATGCATTAGAAGGGATATTTGTCACAGAAAATCCTCTTCTTCTCTGACTTTTCCCCTATTTCCCTTTAGAATAGAATAGAGCTGGAAGGGACCTTGGAGGTCTTCTAGTCCAGCCCCCTGCTCAAGCAGGAGAACCTACACCATCTCAGACAGGTGATTGTCTAGTCTCTTCTTAAAAACCTCCAGTGATGGAGCGTCCACGATTTCTGGAGGCAAGCTGTTCCACTGGTTGATTGTCCTCACTGTCAAGAGGTTTCTCCTTAATTCCAGGTTGCTTCTCTCTTTGATCAGCTTCCAACCATTGTTTCTCGTCCTTCCCTTTGGTGCTCTGGTGAACAACCTGACCCCCTCTTCTTTGTGGCAGCTCCTCAGATACTGGAACACTGCTCTCATGTCTCCCCTGTTTCTTCTTTTCTTTAGACTAGCCAAACCCAAGTCCCGTAGCCGTTCTTCGTATGTTTTGGTTACTTTTCTCTTGCTTCTGGACAGGTGGGCACACTTCAAAAATAAATAAATAAATTGTTGGCACATGAAAGGTGGAAGATATCTACCTAAGGATGTCAGCAACTTAACTAGCAGCCATCACTCAATGTTCTAATATGCTTCTTAATACAATAAATAAGAATATTGCCAAAAATATGCCAGCAGAAATTGAAAAGGCAGCCAACACAGTCCCTCTCTTTCTCCCTTAAAAAATGAATAGTAGAATATGTGGCACTTGCCTAGCCTAGATATTTATAGAACGGGCTTTGGAATATATCCCAATTTGAGAGTGTTAAGTGTGTAGGTGTGGGCCACATGCACGGCCCTTTTAATGCCAATAGTGTAATGCACAGACACATAATTCAAACAATAGATGTATCCAAAGCCCTGAGTGGGAAACGTGTTTAATCATTCTGCTGCTGGCATTTTACAATGAGTCTGATCAATTAGCTAGTGAAACATAAGGAACACTTTAATCAGAACCTGGTCCTTGCAGACTAAAAATCTTAGCACTGAATCTGGATAAGAAAGGCTGCAGATTTAATTGGTTGGGTGGACAAAGAACAGTCTAATTCCAAGTGTTGCATACGCCCCAGCTGAGAGGACCTGCTATGGAACATCATTTATTTCCTTTTCTGAGCTATTATATTTGCATGTGCAATCTCTTTTTTTTGTATGTGCTTTGGTTCTGTTAAGAATCGTCTTCCCAGCAGTGACATGAGATTTCTTGTCATAAATGTTAATCACACTTGCTTTGGAAGAAACAGCTTTGTTGGTGGTCAGGGGGTTGCTCTTAGTTTGATATGTGTGGCCAAGCCACCCAGCAGGAAGGACAATCATAGAAATTAAGTGTGTTGTGAAGCAGGAAAGATGTATGGGTACAGTCTGGAGCCATCCTGGTTCCAGACAACACAGACTCATCTCCAACAGCCTGCGCTTCTGTTCAACAGTGAAGGAACCCAGGGCAGAAAACATCCTGCAGCCAAGAAGGTGCCACACACATTTGCACCACTACTCAGGTAACCCTGAGGACACAGATAAACCTCCAAGTGGCCTCATGACTCTCTAAAAGAAGGCAAATGACCAGCTGTCTGCAAGGAGTATAAATCCTTCCATTCCCCACCATGCAGTCAGAGCTGAAGAAGCTTCTTGGATGAGAAGCAAAACATCTTCAAAGAAAAACAAGAAAGTCCAGTTGCTTCCTGAAAAAGCACCTTTGGGACAGCCATGACCTGTATGACTGAGAATCTCCATAGACATCCTGGTTATTTTTGCATTTTCTCAAAGTGAGGAACCATATTGTCTTTTTTTGGTAGGGAAGATGAACTTCTAACTCCATAATCCTTTTGGTTGTCCTTTGCAAGAGCACCCCTCTCCCTCATCTATTTTCTGGGTGAGCAGAAATGCTGAGATAAGCATCAGTTCCTTCCTACTCAAAAAGCTTGTGTCAGACAACTTCATTTCTGTGGGGAAAATAATTTCATTAAACAATGTAATTAATAAACAGAAAGGAATAGCTATTTGTATAATGAAAAGTAGAACTCTCAATTCTTTAGAAAGAGAATAATTTCCCTCTAGAAAATAATCGTTCCACACCAGAAATGTTAAATTTGATTAATCGTGTCTATTAGATATTGATGGAAAAATAATTACATATTAGTCTTGCATTCTGATTACCAATGAAAGGTTCCACTTCTGATATAATTAAGAGCAGATTCATTGGATTGGATAGCTAGATGGCTGGGGGAATATACAATGTCCCCTGATGCTAGAAGATGAGATATGAAAGGAGAAGGCTGACCTCTGATGCTTTTGAAGTCTAGATCTAGACCACTTTTGTGCTCAAAAGACGTACATCCTTTGTTAATATTGGAATATCGGCTCCGTTGCTCACATATTCCCACCAGCACTCATTCTGAGTGGGTCCCAGACCATGAGAATATTCTTTGCAGTGGCACAGTGGTTAGAATGCAGTATTGTGGGCTAACTCTGCTCACTGCCAGGAGTTCGATCCTGACTGGCTCAAGTTGACTCAGCCTTCCATCCTTCCAAGGTTGGTAAAATGAGGACCCAGATTGTTGGGGGCAATAGGCTGACTCTGTAAACTGCTTAGAGAGGTTTATAAAGCACTATGAAGTGGTATATAAGTCTAAGTGCTATTGCTATTCTTGACCAGTTTACTTCTTAAAACTTTTTTTTTATATACTTCTTTAAACTCTTTAATTTCACAACATATGGACAGACTTAACCATACTTTAAATTGGGAAACTCTGACCATTCTAGACCAAGCCAAGTCCAAAAATGCTAGAGAATTTCTAGAAACGTGGCACTCTGACAAATTAGCCATCAATTGACACATAGAAGTAAACAATATCTACATACTGTGCAAAAGAGACAATAACAAGCCAAAAAGGGAACAAAAAGACCAAAACACCTCCCACCAGCAATCTACCCGCAGATGAGCATGGATTAACTCCAAGATTAACTTCAGGCCAACACCTGGAAGTAAATAATACCCCAATCAAGAAACTGTCAAAGACGCCAACAGCAAACGGCCCAAACAAAGAATCTCTAAGACCCCCACCAACGTTGGCAGGGCAAGCCATAGAATATAAACTGAGAGCAAAGCTCACTTTTTACTAGCACTGATGATGTCACTTACTTTGGGTAATGAACTATCTTCAAGAAAACAACCAAGCTCAGAGAGCACCAAGGACTCCAGAGTTCAACCTTGAGCTACTAATATTCTCCTTTATTGGCAACTCTTTAAAACACATTTGCAAAATGGTCCTGATCCATTTTCAGGGTTCAGCTGCACAAAACGTAGTTGGGAAGAAGTTGGGCACCCCTGGACCACATCAGATGATTTCAGAGTTATGATTTCAATTCTAGCACTGAATGATGTTTGGGTAATGAAACGTCTGCAAAAAAAAACCCAACCAAGGACCCCTCATGTCAACTCTGAGCTATAACTATTCTCCTTTATTAGATTTCAATTCTGTCTTGTTATTGTTCATTCTCAACTAATTGTTCCCATCAAACCTACAAAAGCTCCAGACAAAACTTCAGTAGCATCTCTAACCTAGCCAAAAAAAAAAAATATACAGCTAGGTTTCTTCGGCATATTAATGATACCTCATCCCCAAATGATGGATGGTCTCTCCCAGTGCTTTCTTGCATGTGTTAAACAACAACGAGGGAAAGAAACAAACTTTGTGGCACCCAAGGGAACACCCACTCATCCTCAACCAATACCATCTGGAACTATAAGTAAGTTAGTTTATTGTTGTAACCACAGGCCATAACAATCTAGCAGAGTATAAAGTGCAATAAAACAAAATAACAATAAAATAAAGTAATAAAAAGAGTGTTGCAAAGAGGTCAAAACATAATAAAGAAGGGCCGTGGTTAAGAACTTAAATATTTCATTTTAATAAAGTAATAAAATAATAAAGTAAAAGCAGCAACCTGACTACTAACAGTTGGAAATGCATTTACAAGAAGACAATTCAATCATGGTCGAAGCCCTTGAATTCATCTACCATGAATAGTTTGGCCCTGATTTCATCATAAATGGTACAGTGGAAGACAACATAAATGATGTCCTCCAGAGGATGACCATCACAAGGGCAAGGATGCTGTTCAACAGGACATTTACAAAAATCTCCCTTCAAGATATGCTGAAGAGATGGTCTACAAGTGAAGAATGTAGAAACTTTTCTCAGTGTGGCACAGATAATACTAACCAGATATTGGGGGAGACTTTTATGCTTTTTCATAATGAAAATATGAACATTTGGACGACTGCATCCTGTATCCTTATTGGCATCCCTTTCAAAAAGCCTATCTCTAACATATTCTCTGTAAAAGGTAAAGATTTCTCTACCAGTTGTGTCCAACTCTAGGCATGGTGCTCATCACCTTTTCTTGGCTGAGGGAGCCAGCATTGTCCAAGGACATTTCCATGGTCATGTGGCCAGCATAACTATATGCCGAGGTGCATGGACCGGTAGCTATTTTTAATCTTCTCGCATTTGTATGTTTTTGAACTGCTGGGTAGGCAGGAGCTAGAGCAAGTCCCTGGAGCTTACCCATTGCACAACATTAGGATCGTGGGTCTCTTCACCTGACAAGCTCAGCATCTGTAACCACTGAGCCATTGCACCCCTATATTTTCTCTGCATCAAGATTTAAATTCCTCACAAAAGGATAAGGGAGATATTTGCAGGTGCAAATTCCTCACAAAAGGATAAGAGAGATATTTGCAGGTGCAAAGAAGGAAAGAAATGATAGCAAACTGAAATTCTTGAAGGCTGTAGAATTTCTTATAGTGCCCCAACAATGCAAGACATAGTTGTAGAAGACAACCTGCCTCCATCTTTAGATAACTACCTGATACTCCACTTAGGGAAGAAAGAAACCTTCTGAAGAATGGTGTCTTCTAAATTCCAATTGTTGAAGGCAATCCAAGATGAACATTTCTAGCAGGACTAACCGATTCTGTAATAGCTCTTTGTTCCCTATGCCATCCTTCTGGTAAACCCTCAAGATTTGTTTTTCTCGCCATGCACATGTATACATAATCTGAACTAGACTGCGTTGTTTCTCTGTGTCATATAATATGCAACAAAATTTCATTTTAATGTATGCCGATTAGTGTGCATTCAAAGTGACAATAAAGTTATTCTATTCTATTCTATTCTATTCTATTCTATTCTATTCTATTCTATTCTATTCTATTCTATTCCATTCCATTCCATTCCATTCCATTCCATTCCATATTTTCTATTCTATTCTGTTCTGTTCTATTCTATTCTATTCTATTCTATTCTATTCTATTCTATTCTATTCTATTCTATTCTATTCTATTCTATTCTATTCTATTCTACTCTATTCTACTCTACTCCACTCCACTCCACTCCACTCCACTCCAATCCATATTTTCTATTCTATTCTATTCTATTCTATTCTATTCTATTCTATTCTATTCTATTCTATTCTATTCTATTCTATTCTATTCTATTCTATTCCATTCCATTCCATTCCATTCCATTCACATCATGGAACCCGGGAGACATCTAAAATGATCTAGAAGGGACACATTCCCCCACTGAGGTCCTAGCAAAAATCATCCACCTGTGTGACCAATGTAATTTTTGTCCGATGTCCAGTCTTGAATTCTGACTGAAAAGACCCATGAAAAATGAGCAGGAAAAAAAATATGTCTATGAAATGTCAAAACCATGAGCCAAGGCAAACTTGTTAGAGCTGAAATGTCAAGACCAAATTTTACATTCTGGAAATTACTCATTTGGAATGGATTGAAATGGGTCACCTCGTATCAGAGAAGCATCAGAACTCCTGCCAGGGACAAAGGAAATTGTAGAAGAAATGTGATAGCTGTCATTATTAACAAAAGGGTATGAAAGTCAGTACTGGGTAGAACTTATCTTAATTTGTGTCCAAGGCAAGCCAATCAACCTTACAATAGTTCAAATCTATTCTCCACGCAAAAATGCAGAGGAAGTAAGAATTGAACACATGAGCGATGACATGCAGCCTCCCTCACAAAGGACATCATACTAATTGCAGGAGATTAAAATCTAAAGTTTGAAGTAAAACAGCATTTGGAATAATGGGGAAATGGCCTTGATGAAGCAGGAAATGGATTAATAAGGCTTCTGCCAAAAAAAGTACATGTTTATAGCAAATACCTTATTTTGACAACCTAAAAAATGCCCTATACATGGACATCGTCAGTTGGACCATGCCAAAATCAAACGGCTTATACAGTCTGCAAAGGAAGATGGAGAATTTCTATTTATTCAGTGAAAACAAGGAATAGAATAGAATAGAATAGAATAGAATAGAATAGAATAGAATAGAATAGAATAGAATAGAATAGAATAGAATAGAATAGAATAGAAAATATGGAATGGAATGGAATGGAATGGAATGGAATAGAATAGAATAGAATAGAATAGAATAGAATAGAATATAAAACAGAACAGAACAGAACAGAACAGAATAGAATAGAATAGAATAGAATAGAATAGAATAGAATATTCTTTATTGGCCAAGTGTGATTGGACACACAAGGAATTTGTCTGTAATGAATAAGCTCTCACTGTACATACAAACAACAAAGTAATATAAACATAAGATACCATTAGGAGAAGGTAATAGGTAAGATGAGAAGGATAATAGTAATATAACCCTACTAAATAAACAAGAAAGCAAACAAAAACATTGGTGCTGAGTTTCAGTTCAAGAATTCTTTGCAAAATTACAGCTTACACTAAAGAGAAGAAATACAATGTATTTATTATTTCATTGGTTAATCACAATTTATAGAGCTGCCCATCTCACAAAAGCAACTCTGGGTGGCGTGCAACAATCAAATAAAACCAGAAATATATAAAAACAATCATTACAAAAATAGAAAAAGTCCTTATTAAAAATAATCAGGCCAAGAAGATACAATCCCAGCAGCGTTCCAACTGATTTTCTGGTTAAGATAAAGAATGTATCTATTGGACTGAAATTAGGGATATAATTACAGATAAAGCAAACAAACACATTCCATAATGCTAAAAGCAAAACAAGGTGAAACGTCTGCCTAAGTTGAGAATAGCTGAAGAAAAGCAGAAAGGGAGAGTAAAAGACAAAAATATTTGCAGAGTGAAATGCTGTGTTCCAGAGAAGAACACGAGAAGACAAGTTGTTACATCTAAATAAGCAATGGGCATAAATTAAACATTACAATCCATTAGGGAGGACATGAGATTTAAGAAAGTACAGAAATTAGGACAAACATTGAGATAAACACAACAAAAGAGAAAGAAGACATAAAATTACTGGAGAAATAAGATGTAAAGAATAGACGGTGTAAAGAAACTATACAACTGTACCAAAATATTTCAGAATTGATGATACTTATGAAGGGTTGAGCACTGAACTAGAGAGAGACATTTTGAGAAAGTTAAGTTAAATGAGCCTTAGAACATATTGCTAAGAACAAAGCTACAGGAGTTGATGAATTACCAGCCAAACTTTTTTTAAAACTAGTACAAGATATTGGTGATAAACAGCTATTTGTGGTTTGTAAACAGGTGTGGAAAGCACAATAGGAGAGGAAAATATCTTTGAATTATTTATTTGATTGACTGATTGAGAGGTGCCGTGGCCTAGAGGTGAAGACACTCGCTTCCAACTTGGAAGGTTGAAAGTTCAATCCTACGCAGCGACAGATGTTTCTCTATCAGGGCGCAAAGAGAAAATTTGCTGTGAACTCCAGGAAGGGCATCTGGCCGGTAAATGCTCAGTTCCATTCAGTTGCCCCAACTCCACCCTGAAAACAAGGGATTACAGAATTGTAAAAATAAAAAAAAAGATTAACTGATTGATGGAAGACATGCTTGAAACCCTACCCGTTGTCTACAGGTGTTGGTGTTGCACTCAAATACCAGGGCAATTCGGAAATAAACCTCCGTTTTGTTATCAATGACAGACACTCGCAGACACAGAACTTTTATTATACACATTAGAAAACTACAACATTACATTACTTTTTGACATAATCACCATTCAAATTGAGGCACTTGTCATAACGTCTTACAAGGTTTGAAATTCCTTAGTAGTAGTCGCTGGGCACCAAATCTGGGCTATGGGGGGTGATCAAAAAACATCTCAACGGAACTGCTTCAAAAGTCCTTGGGTGCATCTAGCGGTGTGCGGGTGAGCATTATCGTGAACCAACACCACACCGGAAGTGGTGCCATAGAAAATCCCCCCAAATGTGAAGATGCCAAAGGAGTACTGCTAGTGAAGTTCATGGAGTGTGGTTCGACCATCAATTCAGACGTCTACTGTGAAACATTACGAAAACTCAAGACGAGCCATCCATAACAAGCGTCGGGGCACGCTGACTTCCGGTGTGGTGTTGGTTCACGATAATGCTCGCCCGCATACCGCTAGACGCACCCAAGATCTTTTGAAGCAGTTCCGTTGGGATGTTTTTGATCACCCCCCCCACCCATAGCCCAGATTTGGTGCCAGATCATTGTGGATAAAATCTATGTGGTGGCTAGGAGTCAAAAACGATTTGAGGACACATAATAAATCAAATATTAAGACAGGGCCTCCCAATTTGATCTTCCTTCCGAGTCTTCGTTTAATGCTAAAGAGGCTAATCCCTTTTTTGCTAACACAAAAATGCCCATCTGTTCCTATTCTGCCATATTTTGGAAACGTCCCTTTTCATTTTTACAGCCAGAGAATTCCTTCATGTCACCTGTAGGGTTAGTTTTTTGTTGTTCTTTTGTAATCTTTGGATTCTGTTTTTTATAATTGCTTTATTTACAGTGGACATTTTAACTGACTTTGTTAATTTCTGGAGGTATTCTGCATTTGGCAGTATTCTTAGTCAATAAATAATTGAATAAATAATTGAATAAATTAATGAACAGCAGGAAGTTGCTGTGCTCAGGAAACTGAAAGCATTGATTCTGAAACCTCAAAGCATACATAGTTCTACATTCATTAAATTATTGATTCTAGTGTCATATATCATGAAATATTTAGTACAGGGAAAGATAATTTGAATTTACTAAATCTACAAATTTTATTTATTTATTTGATGATGATTTTTAATATCTCCATCTATAATTAAAATATACATATTAAATATTTAATAAATATATTATAATATAAGATATCCAGGCAAAAATGGCAAGGAATGGTGAGTAAAGAGAAGCAGCAAAGTGAAGCTTAAAGGCAGGTGAAATTTCGAAGAAAAATTGCATTTTTCTTTTTGTAAGCAAATAACATGAACATGAAAGCTGCATGGCTTAGAGATTTCATGGCAAACAGAGCAGACATATTTATTTTATCTTATTAAATGGCAATTGATGTTGAAGAATAATGTGAAGGAATTCTGTGGGCAGCAAAGTTTAGTAGACTACTAACTGAGACCAAAAAAAGGAGAAAAACAAATAAGCTAGTTACTGCTAAACAGGGACAGCTGGACCATTTCATACAGTATGCAAAGAATCAAGATTTTTTTTAAAAAAATATTTTTTCCATTTTTTTTTATTTGAGCACCAGCCATGTGCTGAGTGAACAGATTGCAGTGCCAAATTATTGCAATATAATCTCTAACTGTTTGTGCAAGTGTCTCTTTTAAGCATTCCAGTTTTGAGGATGTGTGCAGGTAACTATCAAGCTGTTTGAAGTGCTAATGTGTTTAACTTCCAAATAGATTCTTTCTTTCTTTCTTTCTTTCTTTCTTTCTTTCTTTCTTTCTTTCTTTCTTTCTTTCTTTCTTTTTCTTTCTTTCTTTCTTTCTCTCTCCCCCTCCCTCCCTCCCTCCCTCCCTCCCTCCCTCCCTCCCTTCCTTCCTTCCTTCCTTCCTTCCTTCCTTCCTTCCTTCCTTCCTTCCTTTCTGGAATGCCAGGCCATTGAGCATAGACCAGGAGGGGAGAAATATTGTAATACATGAAATAATGAAATAGTTATACAAAAACCACAGTCGAGAGCCAGTCTATTGGTTAAAAGAACCAGTCTACCAGGCAATAAACTGGGAGACCATGAGTTGTAGTTCTGCCTTAAGCACAAAAGGCACAGGAAAGTGATTTGGAGCCTGTCCTACTTTCTCAGCCCTAGAAAGAAGGCAATGGCAAACCATGTTCAAAAACATTACCCAGAAAACTGCAAGAACTCCAGTCAGTCATCAGACTCCAAGAGTTCTTTAGCGGCAGAAAAAAAAAACCCCAAATAAATAGTAAGCCGGAATGAGAATTATTGATTTCATTGTTCATTCCTACAGTACACAAATGGGCTGAAGGGTTAGAGACAAATATTCACAATAGAATTAACATCACAGCTGCATTTTTTCATGAAATCACCAAAGAGGAAAATTATACTTGAACACAGCAGACACAGTATTTGTTCCACTGATGATAGATATAAATAGATAGTCTACCTGCATGCTTCGAATAGAACCTCCAGCTCCAGAGGCAGACTATCTGTATGCTTCAGGGGCATGTCTGCGACAGCTCAGAATAGAGCCTCCAGTTCCAGAGGCAGTCTATCTGCATGCTTTGTACAGAATCTCCAGAGGCAGACCATCTGCATTCTTTGTATAGAACCTCCATCTCCAGAGGCAGACCATCTGCATCTTTGAATAGAACCTCCATCTCCAGAGGCAGACTATCTGCTTTCTTCAGGGGCACAGCGGAAGCAGCTCAGAATAGAGCCTCCATCTCTAGAGGCTGGCTATCTGCATTGTTCAGGGCATGACTGAGACAGCTCAGAATGAAACCTCCAGCTCCAGAGGCAGACTATCTGCATTCTTCAGGGGCACAGCTGAAACAGCTCAGAATAGAGCCTCCAACTCCAGAGGCAGGCTACCTGCATTCTTCAACTAGAACCTCCAGCTCCAGAGGCAGGCTATCTGCCTTCTTCAGGGGTAGGCACTAGGAAAATTGCACGGGTGGATAAAGGCTCATTTACACCCAGTAAATGGATGGAGATGACAGAAGATAGATAGATAGATAGATAGATAGATAGATAGATAGATAGATAGATAGATAGATAGATAGATAGATAGATAGATAGATAGATAGATAGATAGATAGATAGATGACAGAATTGCTGAAAAAAAGTACTTCTAGAAATTGTTTTGCATTATCAGCTTTTCATAGAGTTATTAAATCAATAGATTGGGGGAATGCTATGAGCATAACGCACTTTGACCTGGGCAAAACATTTGATAAAGGTTCTCATGATATCATCAGTAATAAAATGGTAAATATAGTCTAGATGATGGAACTGGTATATGTATTGTCTGCATAATTACACACAAATTTGTTTCACCTCAAACTGGACAACAATAGAGAATAGAATACCATAAGATTCTACAATGGACTGTGTGCTACTGAATATTTTTATTAAAGTCCTGGATGAAGAAGTTGAGGGGATGATTATCAAATTTGCAGCTGACACAAAACTAGGAGCCAAGACTGCAAATTTAGGAAGAAAATAAAAGGTTCAAGAAGATCTAGATAGTTTTGAAAAGGCAGAATCAAAGAGGACAATTTGGACATTTCTGCAAACAGGAGAAATTTAATCTAAAGGAATTTCCTACCCCTAGGAGAAAAAAATAGAACACATAGGAAGGGTAGGGAGATCTGGACTAGATCTCCCATGTTAAAAAAGGTCTGAATATTTTAGTAGATCACAAGTTAAATTGTGGTCTGGTAATGTGATGCAGCAGTTAAAAATGTTATCTTGGGATACATTAAGAGAAGCAGAGAGTCTAGATCATGAGAAATAATTTTATCATGAGTTTGACAGGCTCTGCTTGGAATACCCTGTCAAGTTCTGGACCCTGAAAACTAAAAAGAACATCAGCAAAATGAAATGAGTTCAAAGAAAGGCTACTAAGATGATGAGAGTTGTAGAACTCCATTTCTATGAGGAACATTTTTAAAAAACTGGGTATATTTAGCCTGCCGAAGAGAAGATTGCAGTCTACAGATCTCTAAAGAGTTGGCTATAGATCAGGGGTCTTGAAACGTGGCCCTTTTATGACTGGTGGACTTCAACTCCCAGAATTCCTCAGCCAGGCATACTGGCTGAGGAATTCTGGGAGTTGAAGTCCACCAGTCATAAAAGGGCCACGTTTGAAGACCCCTGCTATAGATGGTTTGGTGCCTATCACTCTGAGGTCAAGAGTGACATTCTTCAAACTCAATCAGATTACATACCCATATTTTTACATGGATAGAACTTTGTTTGATTTTGATGCCTGGTTTTTTTTCTAGATCCATAATGTGGAAATATCATGCATTTGGGATCTTGTTGCTCGGGATGGCAAAGATGTTAACTGGGTTTCTGTCTCATCTCTTTGGAGGATAATTAATTCAATAATCAGGCTAATTAGGTCAGTTCAGAATCATTTTTGGCCTATGTGATCACATCACATGATGATGACTATTATTTTTTTGCCAGATATGAGAGCCAGGTCAAAGTCTTGGTGGCTCAGCTGAGGTAAATCCCAAAATTTGTAGCAAAGCTGGTCTTTTCGTGCAGAGAGGTGCCCAGGTTTATTAGTCCTTGATGATAATCCCTGGAAATATAAAAATACTCTGGAACATCGCCAACCCTCCCCTGAGGTTTCATGTTGTGGAGGAAGATTGTAAGTGAGTAGCAGACAAGCTGTTATTTTAAAGGAACTTTGCCAGCCATTTCTGATCCTCTCCTTAAGGAATCCCTGCTAAGCTTCCAATGATTTTTCTGGAGCACAGCTTGAAAATGAACGCTATGTCACATATTCTGGGGTTCCAGTTGAGTTGGGCTTACACTCACCCCCACACATAATCCCCGTGGACAGATTGTGCGAAGAAAAATGTTGGCTCTTGTTTGAGAGAATGCACTCAGAGGAATCGCTGGCTGACACAAAAGGCTGAACGCTTGACGTGAAAAGTTAGGCAGTGGTACGGAGGCTGGTAGGGGTGGAAAAATTGCAGAAATCCTGTTCGCATTATTGTTCATATTAATAAGGCAGCATTTTTAGTTGGATGTGTGGGTGTGTGTATGTATATTGGGGAAACAGACTTTTTAAAAACAAAACTACAACATTTCCCAAGCACCAAGCATTTCATTACCAATATCTAATAACATCATTCATGTCATTATTATAGTATCATTAATATTCATAATATAATATAATTAATCTCTGAGGGAGATGGGTGGTTAAGAAATATGTAGATAGATAGATAGATAGATAGATAGATAGATAGATAGATAGATAGATAGATAGATAGATAGATAGATAGATAGATAGATAGATAGATAGATAGATAGATAGATAGATGTGACCACCCATTTCAAAAGACTGGGTGGCTTATACAATTGGAACAGCTAAAAATATGACAGTACACATAACACGAATGAAAGCGTATATATGTGTCCCAGGATAATGTTGCAGGATCCAATCTGGGTCGGTCACCAGAACCAGAGGTTTAGTCTTCTGAGCTTTTGGATCATGCTGGAGCCCATCCTCAGGGAACTTCTCTCCAGCAGAGTGTGTACTTTGGACTATTCTGTGTGTGGTATTTATATGGTGCCTGTTGTGTATAACGAACAAGGACATACATTCAATTTTGCAGCAACTAAGATTGTTGGACAAGCAGGTACAAAAACAGCCAGGGAAGTGATTGAAGCCTGGGAAACAGGCCCCTCATCAGTCAACAGGAGTGCTGATTACCAACAGCTTATCAAGTACTTAGGAGATGAGGGTTTGGCAGCACAAGGAAACAACAGCCAACAGCTTAATAGCCAGCCATCAACACCCCAATCAACATCTAAAAAGCCACACACAACAGGCACTATATAAATACCGCACACAGAATAGCCCAAAGCACACACTCTACTAGAGACAAGTTCCCTGAAGATGGGCTCCAGCACGAATCTGAAAGCTCAGAAGACTAAGCCTTTGGTCCAGTGACCGACCAAGATTGGATCCTGCAGTACACATAACAGCCCAGAATGAAAAACAACCATAACAATAAAGAACACAACACGGGCTTCACAATCACACTAACCTCAGGGAACCCCCACACAAGCTTTTACTAATGCATCTTCTCCTGAATTAAGGCAACTTTAACAACATGTACATTCTCCTATTTTTGTTCTTTGTTGTGTTCATTTCTTTTATGCAGCCTTGCATAATGTTGAATAATTGAATGAACGATTCCTCTGGTGTAAGTTCCTTTTACAAACAACACCACTATTTGGTTGCAATTTTCAACAGTGTACCTTTCTTTCAGACTTGTTACTGGGGACTCATGGGCTTTTGAAATTTAATATAAAATGTGCCCCACCGCAAAGCTTGGTGGTGATAATACTTATAATTAAACCACACACATTGCTTGACTTCAACATCCTCCTGGTCACTCAAAGGTGTTGTGTATATAAGAGAAGACCTTTACTTAAATTGTCAATTGATAATTAACAAAATGTTGTTTTTTTAAAAAAAAAAAGAAAGAAAGAAAGATCAATTTCATAGAAATTTGGAAACTGAGGATTGGGGTATACTATATTAATATATGACATCAGGTTTTAATGAATGTTAGAAATATTTCTTAGGATCTAAAAGTGAATTTAGATCAGCAAGAAATTATTCTCAGAGCTCTGAAAAACAAATTGCAATAGCGTCAAAGATTATTCAAATTATACGGTATATGTTTTTAAAAATTGTGATAATGGTGGAAATTTCTACACAGGTACTCCTCGACTTACAAACACAACTGAGCCCCCAAATTTCTCTTGTTAAGAGAGACATTGGTTAAGTGAGTTTTGTTCCATGTTATGACCTTTCTTGCCACAGTTGTTAAGTGAATCTGGCTTCCCCATTGACTTTGCTTGTCAGAAGGTCGCAAAAGGAGAACACATGACCCCGGGACGAATCAGTCGCCAAGCATCTGAATCTTGATCACGTGACCCTGGGTATGCTGCAAAGGTCCTAAGAGAAGAGAAAAATGGTCATAAGTCACATTTTTCGTGCCGTTGTAACTTTGAATGGTCACTAAACTAACTGTTGTAAATCGAGGAGTACCTGTACAGTCAACACAACTACGCATTGCAGAGCATAATCAGTACTATGAGGTCATGCTTAATGTTTTTAAAATAAAATTAGGGGGAACCTCTGCATCTCCAAATGCAGAAATTAGACACAGTTCTGCAGCCAGTTTCCTTAAAAAAAAAAAAAAGCCTCACTCTTTTAATTTGCTTACTTCTCTCCACCCCCCATTTTGCTGCTTACCCCATAAGAGGATAGCGTAACCCATGTGTGGATATGTATACAGTAGCTTGAAAGAGCTAAAGTTGGCAAAACCTTTCTAGTTTTCATTGGCATCATTATTATTACTCACACCACGTTTGTCGTGCACTTAGGTTTGCATGGGTGCCAATCTTTATAGGAGAGAAATGATTGAAAATAGTTCTATCAAAAAGTTGGAGGTTTTAAATCAGCAGTATCTTTTCAACCTCATTTATTGAATTAATGGCTGTAAATTCCGATCAGCTAGGTTATCTCAGCCATAAAACTTTAATATTCTGAACATTCCAGAGACTTTTTGCAACTAAAGATTGTACAGCTCATGAATTTGAGAACATTACCTTAGGGATTGATCAACATGTGGGCTTTGATCAGCCCCAAATACCTCTGCTTACAGTTTTCTAGATCAGGGGTCCCCAGCCCCCGGTCTGTGGACCGGTACCGGGCCACGGCATGCCAGCAACCGGTCTGCATAAATAAGCAAAGCCCCATCCGTGGGATGCAGGCAGCACACAAAACCACACACCCTCCGGTCCACGGAAAAACCTCTCTCCACAGAACCGGGCCCTGGTGCCCAAAAGGTTGGGGACCTCTGTTCTAGATCTTTCTGAAGAAACATTGAAGAGGTCATTGTTTGAATGCTATTTTACGGTACAAGACAAGGAAGAAAGAATATATTCATTTTCATATGGAAAAATTGTTGCTTTATGGGAAAAGTTAACACTGTCCCTTTTTTTCTCTCCTGATGAACTTGCAGGCAAGCAAGGAGTTTTTCTAGGTGAGAAGAACATCTCACCATTATAAAGTGACACAGCCTCAAAATAGAAGCTATAATGTGATGTGACACACACTTCAGTCCTTAGTGCAAATTAAGTCATATGTAAATACGTCAAATTATATTAGTTCTGTTATAATTCCAGCATTAGGCTAGAAACTAGGAGACTGCGAGTTCTAGTCCTGCCTTAGGCACGAAAGCCGAATGGATGACTTTGGGCCAGTCCTTCTCTCTTGGGCTTGTTATTGTGGGGAAAATAGGAGGAGAAAGGAATATTAGGTAGGTTCACCACTTTGACTTATTTATAAAGAAAAAAATTAAAGGTTTCTTTTGCCTTTTTACAACCCCTCTGTGTCACAGTTGTTAAGTGAATCACTGCAGTTGTTAAGTTAGTAACATGTTTGTGAAGTGAATCTAGCTTCCCCATTGACTTTGCTACTCAGAAGGTCGCAAAAGGGGATCACGTGACCCTGGGACACTGCAACCATCATAAATATGAACCATTTGCCAAACATTTTAATTTTAATTATGTGACCATGGGGATGCTGCAACAGTCCTAAGTGTGAAAAACGGTCATAAGTCACTTTTTTCAGTGCTGTTGTAACTTTGAACGGTCACTAACTGAACTGTCGTAAATTGAGGACCACCTGTATTTAACTCTATGCAGGCAGTCCCTGGGTTAGTGTTCTGTCCCAGCCTACGTGAGTCCTTCTTATGCTCATAAGGAGAAACCCCTCTTCCAAGAAAGAGGCAGGAACCGCAAGAAAAAAACAACCCCTTTTATTCTCACAGACCTGAG
Organism: Azemiops feae; assembly: GCA_023970755.1. Classification (NCBI taxonomy): domain Eukaryota; kingdom Metazoa; phylum Chordata; class Lepidosauria; order Squamata; family Viperidae; genus Azemiops; species Azemiops feae. The sequence continues at coordinate 14,273 of JALGBA010000033.1, read as the reverse complement.
TCAATGTCCAAGGCAAACAAACACAGTCCACAGAAACTTGATCCTCAACACGAATGGTTGCCTTTGGCAACCAGCACCTCCCACACCTTCCCTTTTATAATTCAGCCAAGGCATGGCTTCCTAATGCCTTCTCCTTTGCCTTTAGAGCCGCCCCGTTGCATTCCTCTGTCCTACTCGCTTCTCTTGCCTGCGCTTTCGTGCATCCTGGATTTGTCCCAACTGTTCTTCATCACTGTCCAACTCAGGCTCCCAGCACAGCTGTGTCTCAGCCTGAGTGCGAGTAGAGGGGCCAGGCTCCTCGTCCGACTGTAAGTCTTGGAGCTCCTCAGAGCCTTCCTCTGACTCTAATGTCACTCCAAGCCCCTCCTCCTCATCTGATTCCTCAGACTCAGCTGCCAGATCCACTGGCTGGCGAGGAATCACAACAGTTAGAAACAAGATCCATTGCTACAGTAAATCTCTCTTCAAATCAAATTTGTAGGTAAGTTGGAACAAGTACATAAGGTTCTTATTTAGCATCAGTTAGACAAATGTTTCTACTACTATATAGTACAGAGCTCCCCAACCTTTTTGGTTTGCTGGCCCGGAAAGGGAGGCAGGCAAACTGGGCTACATGTGAGCGCATGCGCACGTGCAAATGGGCCGTGCACAAGTGCACGGGCATGCACAAATGGCACCAGGTGAGCGTGATTGCAGCAAATGGGGCGGCGCTAGTGCTGGCGGGACGCTCAGGGTGGCACTAGTGCTGGTGGGATGCTTGGGGCGGTGCGATGCTAGCGCCGGCAGGATGCTCAGGGCGGCACTAGTACCGGTAGGATGCTCGGGGACAGGGCAGTGCTAGCGCCGGCGGGATGCTCGGAGCAGTGCTAGCGCCGGTGGGATGCTCGGGGTGGCGCTAGCGCAAGTGTGGAGGGTGAGTGCACGCACACACGCATATGCACTGGCCATCCCTTCATACAGCCCGGTGGCCAAGAGGCCACGGCCCACAGGTTGGGGACCCCTGATGCAGCATATATTTTACCTTTATCTTCCAATAAGTATCAAAGAAGGTTTACAGAGATTCTCTTTTTCTCATCTTAAACAGCCTTAGTTGAAGTCCTCGGTAATTGTATGATAAACTCTGGTGAACTTCTCCATTTTAGGGTCTTGCTTCTCTAACTTTGCCATCCCTGTTTCAACAACACAAAGGGCTTCAGTTAACTGTTCTGCCAAAAAAAAAAAGTTTTAGTTTTTAGGTTCCATGCTTCTTCTTCAAATGCTATCATCTTCTGCATCGCTTCAATATTTCCATTTTATTTTTTAGTCACGATCATTTTCCTTATCACTCTCTGTTATCAGTGAGATGGGCAGCTTAGAACCTGTTACTGATAAAAAAAATTGATCAATCAGTTATCAATCACCAGCACTTGCATCACATTTACGCTCCAGAAGCATGATTACAAGGGTGAAAAACAGGAAAATTATTGCCAAAATACAAAGCTACAGATTCAACACAGAGTTAGTGGCAACGTGATTTGACTTAAAATGATGGACGACGTTCTCCTTCATTCATACAAAAAGAAACGCGAGAAAGACAGTGTTTGTCCCAAAATCACCCAGCTGGCTTTCGTGCTTAAGATAGGACTAGAAATCACGGTTGCCCAATTTCTAGTCAAGTGCTTTCTATCATTAGACCAAACTGGATCTTAACTCATTGTATCTCCAACTTCATTTATCTTTGTAGTGCCCAATGGCGCTGACTATCTTTTCCCCCCTTTTTTTCTTTTTAATAACTCTGCCTGTTCTCAGATGTTGATGCATAGTGTGGATTGTATTCTACAGCTTGAAACGTGCCTAATTTGCCTTGAAGATATAAGACTTTGATGGCAGAGAGGATGCAACTTCTTTGACACTTTTTCTGATGCATCCACCCACACTGCTCAGTGTCACACTTCTATTTGTTCTATCTGTCTTAGTAATAATTGAAGAATTGTATTAATCATAGTAATTGCCGCTATCATCGCAATTTTTTTTTATGTTGTTGTCGTCTTTTATGCTCACTTTTTATTATATAGGTAGCCCTCGACGTACGACCACAATTGACCCCAGCATTTCTGATGCTAAATGAAACAGTGGTTAAGTGAATGTATTCTTAACCAAAATCTTTTGGCTTTAGAGCATGTCCACCAAAGATGGTAATGTGCCTGTTTTTTATTTACATTTCCAACAATTGCTTGATATATTTTTAAACGTTTTTGCTAACCTCACAGGTGTTATATGCCATCTATAGATGGTTTTGAGGTATCATTTGTTCTTGTGAACTTTGATATCTTCATTTTAGGGTTTATCCTATAGCTTCAATCTGGTCCCTGCCCAAAATGATGCTGTTGTATACCAGTGACCCAGGTCAGAGAGGTTTTTAAAGGCTACAAAGAAGATGTAGGATTGCATGCAAACAGTTCCAGCCTTCTGGTTATAAGTTTCTTCGTAGCAGATCTGAAACTGGCAGAAAATATGCTGTATTTGTACATTGCCTGCGTTCAGTGGAGCAGAATACTCACAGCCTCATAGATAACAGCTGATGCCATCCCTCCCTGAATTATTTGGATGTTTATGGATTTCTGTTCCTTCTTTAATAATACTGGAGAAACCCTGTTGCATCACATCAGAATTCTGATGGTCTATTTTGTTATTTTGCCTTGTGATTAGTGTTCAATCAGCGATGTCTGTCTGGACATTTTTCAGTTTCAGATTGGCTCAGAAGAAACTTGCAGCAAAACAACCACACATATTCATAGTTTCACAGAGCATCACCTAGAGGTTTAGTAGATGTGGAAATCTACGTTTTGCAATTCCAAGGTTCATTGCTATGGGTATTAAAAGTTGTGGCAGAATGCATTTTGACTGGCCACCAGATAAATTTTATGGTTAGATTAAATATGGATTTAATAATCAAGGGAAGATTTCTGTGGGGGGCTATCCAGAGTGAGAGAGTAGACTGAAAGTAACTGATATAATAGGTACTCCAGTCCTTAGACCTATGATATTTCTACACAGTGTTGAGATGTATATTTATATAAGCATAATGACTAATCAGAATAACAGAATAACAGAGTTGGAAGGGACCTTAGAGGTCTTCTAGTCCAACCCCCTGCTCTGGCAGAAAACCCTGTACCATTTCAGACAAAATGGTTGTCCAATCTCTTCTTAAAAATTTCCAGTGTTGGAGCATTCACAACTTGTGGAGGCAAGTTGTTCCACTGGTTAATTGTTCTCACTGTCAGGAAATTTCTCCTTAGTTCTAGGTTGCTTGTCTCCTTGATTGGTTTCCATCCATTAGTCCACTAATCATCTTTGCTGTTCTTCTTGGCACTCTTTCTAGAATCTCAACATCTTTTTCACATTGTGGCGACCAAAACTGGATTCCAAGTGTGGTCTTACCAAGGTATTAACCAAGTGGGATTAACACTTCACGTGATCTTAATTCTATCCATCTATTAATGCAGCTAGGACCATGTTGGCTTTTTTGGCAGCTGCACCACACTGCTGGCTCATAATCCTCACAAGTATATTGGGTACTAGATTCTGTAATATCAGTGGAGATTCTCAATCATCATCAGAACTGAAGAAGCTTCCTGGATGAGAAGCAAAACGTTTTCAAGGGGGAAAAAACAAAGTCCAGTTGCCTTTTGAAAAGCACCTTTGGGACAGATTCTTTAATAATGTTTCCTGAATTTCTAAAAATAGGGTTTGTAATAAAATGTTGCATCATGGAATGAAAACCCAAATGACTTGTAGAATGCACTGAAGAATAAAGAGTTTTTGTCTTCTTCTGCTATGTAGAGATCATCCATAGTTTTTCAGCTTAGAACCAGCTAGCATGACCAGTTCAGTAACATCAAGAGGACATAGTTTCTCCTTAGACTTCTTAAAGTGATCCAAGGAAGTGAGCCTCAAGCCCTATCCGGGGGAAGTAGCAGAATAACAGAATAATAGAATTGGAAGGGACCTTGGAGGTCTTCTTGTCCAACCCCAAGCAAGAAACCCTATACCATTTCAGACAAATAGTTGTCCAATCTCTTCTTTAAAACCTCCAGTGTTGGAGCATTCCCAACTTTTGGAGGCAAGTCATTCCACTGATTAATTGTTCTAACTGTCAGGAAATTTTTCCTTAGTTCTAGATTGGTCATCTCATTGATTAATTTCCATCCATTGCTTCTTGTCTTGCCTTCAGATGCTTTGGAGAATAGGTTGACCCCCTCTTCTTTGTGGCAGTCCCTCAAACATTGGAACACTGCTATCATGTCATTCCTAGGGAAGAAGACAGCTTCTCCTCGAATTAATGAATAACATTTGAACTGAGGACTTCCTGGTTCCTATATTGACTTACCAAAGAACTTAGTGTGCTATTTTTCTCATGAGATACTCACACAGTATATTTGTGCCAATAGATGTTTAACAGGCCTGAGCAAATCTGCTCTGACTACCAGTTTAGACTGCCAAGTTAATTTGATCCAAGCTGCTGCTTAATTTTTTGAAAAATATTGATTAAAAAATCAGAGACTTATGACTGGAGGAGCATATGAATGCTGTAATAGGCCTAAATAAATAATCAATCTGATTCAATTCAAATCCTAAAAGACCGGTGGGCAGGGCACCTGAGAATCCAATCAGTTTGGAAATTGAATAGATTCTCTGAGCTTCAGTTTTTAAGAAGATATTGGACAACCATTTGTCTGAAATGATATAGAGCAGGGGGTCCCCAACCCCCGGTCCGTAGACCGGTACTGGGCCGCGGCATGCCAACAACCGGGCCGCAGAAACAAGCAAAGCCCCATCTGCAGGATGCAGGCAGCACACAAAACCACACCCCCTCCGGTCCACGGAAAAACCTCTCTCCACGTAACTCGTCCCTGGTGCCCCAAAGGTTGGGGACCTCTGATATAGAGTTTCCTGCTTGAGCAGCGGATTGGACTAGAAGACTTCCAAGGTCCCTTCCAAAATGTCTCTTTCCAGTTGATCATCTGAATCAAATCCCTGCATTAGGGCAAGAATCCAATTCAAAGCAAATCGCTCTCAGATTGAATCTCCGGATGGAATGTTTGCAGAATCCTATTCTTTAACTTTTGACCCTTAAACCCTGTTATTTGACCGCATTGCCAACTCCTCTAGCAACCAAACATTTCCCATTAGCAACCCCGCGACGTTTTATCCATCTCAGTTAAAGTCTGGCTTGAAAAATCTCAGTGGGAAAGGACCTGCGCAAGGATTGTCAGAAGGCGTCTGGTAAGCATGTTGGCAGACAAATCTCTCAGATCTTTCCAAGCAAATGCATATTTGTTCCGACTGCAGGATAGGAAAGAAAAGGAATCTGCATGCAGTTTAGAAGGAAAAGCACACACACACACACACACACACACACACACACCCTCCCCCCCCTCAAAGTGGAGAGAGACGTTGAGGGCACGCTCGACATCTTGTATTCGGTTCCAGTTAACAAATGGTATGCTAAAAATGGAAAACAGAAGAACAGAAGGCAACCGGTTTGATAAAAAAGAGAGAGGAGGGAGGGGGAGAAAATATTTGTTTCCTCAAGAAGAAGAATGGTGGCAGGCTGGGGGCCGGGGGATGGGAAGGGAAGGGATGCTTTGAAAACCAAGAGCCGAACAGAGTACCTCATTAAAGTAAACAAAATTTCATAAGGGGAGCAGGAAAGATAAATGCCACCGGGGTTATTCTTAGCTCATGTCAGCTCCGAGAACAGCGGGGACCCACAAACACTTCAGATAGGGAGCAAGCGTTTCAAGGGGCTTTAAGTGGAATGCCTTATCCATGTGGCGCAGGAAATACGTGGAATGTGGCATCGCAGGAGGAGACAGTATCAAACTCGGTAGCCTGCAGAGCAATTTAGAGGTGAAATGGGCCTCACTGCCTTCGCTTCAGTCCTGGCCATGTTTACTCAGGAGCTGGTTCTGCCGCTTTCAGGAGGACACAGGAGATTGCAGCCTTTTAAAAGGGGAGGGGAAGTGAGGAGTTAAGATCCGTTAAGGATGAGATCCAGTTTGGTCAACTGATATAAAGCACCAAGCTAGAAACTGGGAGACAGTGAGTTCTAGTACCATCTTAAGCACGAAAGCCAGCTGGGTGGTTTTGGGCCGAACACTCTCATGTTACTTTTTGTATAAATGAAGGAGAACGCCATCCACCATTTTAAGTCAAATCACGTTGCCATTAACTCTGTGTTAAATCCGTAACTAACTGATGCTAAATAAGAACCTTATGTACTTGTTCCAACTTTACCTACAAATTCAGTTTAAAGAGAGAATTAGCAATGGATCTTGTTTGTAACCCAGGGACTGCCCAAATAGCAAAGAGCTGAGTACAGGTAGTCCTCGACTTACAACAGTTCATTTAGTGACCGTTCAAAGTTACAACGGCACTTAAAAAAAAGTGATTTATGACCATTTTTCACACTTGCGATGGTGGCAGCATCCCCATAATCAAAATTCAGACACTTGGAAACTGACTCATAGTTATGACGGTTGCAGTGTCCCGGGGTCATGTGATCCCCTTTTGTGGCCTTCTGACAAGCAAAATCAAAGGGGGAGCCAGATTCACTTCACAACCGTGTTACTAAATTAACAACTGCAGTGATCCACTTAACAATTGTGACAAGAAAGGGCGTCAAATGGGGCAAAACTCACTTAACCAATGACTCACTTAGCAACAGAAATTTTTGGCTCCATTGGGGTCGTACGTCGAGGACTACCTGTACTGAAAATAAGCAGCTGCAGAAGTATGGACCAGCGATTTTTCTTTTTCTTTTGGCTTGAAATGGCTTACAAGATAAAGTCACTGTTTAAAACGAGTGTTGCGTGCCTCAGGCAATTTCTATATAATCTTCTCACTCCGTAATATTTCTCCTAGGACGGTGCAAAACACCTTCGTATCATCTTAGCTGAGCATTTTACATTGCCTCCCCGTTTCCTAGGATTATTTGTTGCTACAAATGTGTTGCACAAATACTGTGAATGTCCCAACAATTGCAAATGCCAAAAGTGCTCCTATAAATGAGAGGACCATGAGGACTATAGAAAGGACTGCAGAAAAAAAAAACAATTGGAACCAGCCTGCCTTCCACAGAAGAACTATATATTGCGCAGGTAAGAAAGAGGGCTGAGAAAATATCTACCAATCCCTCATATCCTGGATATAAACCATTTCACTCGAGATGGCCCTATAAAGCATTGCATGCCAAAACAACTAGATACAAGGGACAGTTTTTTCCCTTGTGCCATCACTCTATTGAACATCTAATCTTCACAGTACTGTCTTATAGAATAGAATAGAGCTGGAAGGGACCTTGGAGGTCTTCTAGTCCAGCCCCCTGATCAAGCAGGAGAACCTGTACCATCTCAGACAAGTGACTGTCTAGCTTCTTTTTAAAAATCTCCAGTGATGGAGCGCCCACGAACTACAGACCAATCAGTTTAACATCATACATACCTGGGAAGATTCTAGAAAAGATAATCAAAAAACAGATCTGTGAACAACTAGAAGCAAACAAATTTATAACTAGTAGCCAGCACAGGTTTGTTAAAAACAGATCATGCCAAACCAATCTTATTTAATTCTTCGGTAAAGTGACTAAACTAGTAGAACAATGAAATGCTGTGGACGTAGTATGCTTAGATTTCAATAAGGCATTTGATAAAGTAGACCACAACCTACTCCTTGGTAAGCTAGAAAAAGGTGGAATAGACAACATCACCACCAGATGGATCTGTAGCTGGCTGGCAAACTGAACTCAATGAGTAGTCCTCAATGGCACCACATGCACATGGAGAGAAGTAAGCAGCGGGGTACCACAAGGTTCCGTCTTAAGCCCAGTACTCTTCAATATCTTCATAAATGACTTAGATGAGGGAATTGAAGGGGAACTTATCAAACTGACAGGAGTAGCCAACACCCCAGAAGACAAACTCAGGATCCAAAAAGATCTTGACAAACTTGAACAATGGGCTCTATCCAACAAAATGAGTTTCAATGTGGAGAAAAGCAAAGTTTTACATTTAGGCAGGAAAAATCAAAGGTACAAGTACAGATTGGGCAAGACCTGGTTTAAAAACAGTAACTGTGAGAGGGACCTTGGAGTCCTAGTGAGCCAGCAGTGTGCAGCAGCAGCCAAAAAAGCTAATAATCCTGGGTTGTATAAACAGAGGCATAGAATCAAGATCACACGAAGTATTAGTGCCGCTTTATAAAACCCTAGACCACACCTGGAATACTGCAGCCAGTTTTGGTCACCATACTATGAAAAAGATGTAGAGAGTTTGGAAAAAATTCAGAGAAAAGCAACTAAGATGATCAAAGGACTGGAGACTAAAACATACGAAGAATGGTTGCGGGACTTGGGTTTGGCTAGTCTAAAGAAAAGAAGAAATAGGGGAGACATGATAGCAGTGTTCCAGTATTTGAGGGGCTGCCACAAAGAAGAGGAGGTCATGTTATTCACCAAAGCACCAGAGGGAAGGACGAGAAACAATGGTTGAAAACTGATCAAAGAGAGAAGCAACCTGGAATTAAGGAGAAACTTCCTGACAGTGAGGACAATTAACCAGTGGAACAGCTTGCCTCCAGAAATCGTGGACGCTCCAACACTGGAGATTTTAAAGAAGAGACTAGACAGTCACTTGTCTGAGATGGTATAGGTTCTCCTGTTTGAGCAGGGGGCTGGACTAGAAGACCTCCAAGGTCTCTTCCAGCTTCTATTCTGTTTTGTTCTGTTTTGCTCTGCTCTGCTCTGTTCCGTTCCGTTCCGTTCCGTTCCATTCCATTCCATTCCATTCCATTCCATTCTATTCTATTCTATTCTATTCTATTCTATTCTATTCTATTCTATTCTATTCTATTCTATTCTATTCTATTCTACATTTTTCTGCATTCTATTCTATTCTTGAAGTTACATCAACATTCTTTACTCAAAACTTTGTTGAAAGGTATCCCCCCCAAAGATCTTAAAAGATCTACTTTTCATTTTAATCCACGAGGTTTAAAAAATCAGCATCAATATTGCACTTAAATGTTCAGTTGGAAGCATCTTTTCTCTGAAAATCTATCAATTTATTTTCAAGCTAAGCATTTCAGCAGGGTTAGGTTGAAAAGCCAATGGGTACATAGGTATATTCTTTGTGTTAATTCTTTAGGCAGGTCCAATAACATAAGCCAGAAAACACGACGAATGACATACTGTTGGAAAGTGGAAGCTATGAAAAGCAATAGGTTCTAAACCAGAGCCAGGTAAAAGTAGTAGACAAGAAGGACATCACTATTGCCTGAAAGGTTGGCAATGCATGGGTCAGAGGAGCTTTTACAGAATGGAGTTCCAAGAATGTGCAGTCACTATTAATAATGGTCTTTCCAGAAGAATCTGCCATAATCTCAAACATTGGCAGGACCTTCAGAAAGAATCTCAGACTGGGAGGGAGACAATACAGCATTCCTGGAGGCTAAAATATGTGAAGAACAGTTGCAGGAATTGGGTATGTCTAGTTTAACAAAGAGAAGGACGAGGGGGGACATGATAGCAGTGTTCCAATATCTGAGGGGCTGCCACAAAGAAGAGGGAGTCAAGCTATTCTCCAAAGCACCTGAAGGCAGGACAAGAAGCAACGGATGGAAACTAATCAAGGAGAGAAGCAACCTAGAACTAAGGAGAATTTTTCTGACACTTAGAACAATTAATCAGTGGAACAACTTGCCTCCAGAAGTTATGGGTGCTCCATCACTGGAGGTTTTTAAGAAGAGATTGAACAGCCATTTGTCTGAAATGGTATAGGGTTTCCTGCTTGAGTAGGGGGTTGGACAAGAAGACCTCCAAGGTCCCTTCCAACTCTGTTATTATGTTAAAACAAGGAGGACATCACTATTGCCTGAAAGGCTGGCAATGAATGGGTGAGAAGAGCTTTTACAGAATGAAGCTCCAAAGATGTGCGGTCACTACTAATAATGATCTTTTCAGAAGAATCTGCCATAATCTCAAACATTGGCAGGACCTTCAAAAGGACTCATCAAACAATCTCAGACAGGGAGGGAGATCATACACCATTCCTTTGGACAGTCAGTATCCAAAGTTTCTTGTGATCTTCAGAATTAAAAAAAAAATGTATCCTGAATTGTGTCTAACTGTTCGAAAGTAATGTTTTTGTTCTAATATAATATAGTCATCCTATTTAATGTGGCTGTTATGTGTACAGGGAGTCCTTGCTTAATGATTGCCCTGTCTAATGACTGTTAAAGATGTGATGGTGCTAAAAAGTAACTTCACAACTGAATCCCCACTGCAACATTCCCCCACAGTTACATGATTTGAGATTTGGGTGCTTTGCAACCAGTGGGCATTTACGACCATCACATCAACCCACATCATATGACTGACATTTGCTGACTTCACAAGCAGAAACAATGGAGGAGCCAGATGAAAAATTGCAAACCATGATCATGGGTTGTCTTGCATAATGACTACAGGTGATTTGCTCAGTGACCATGGCAGAAATGAGGTGGTAAGTCTGTCATGATCACATGATACCATGTTTGATGACCGCACTGCTTAGCAATGGAATTGCTGGTCCTAATTGTTGACATTAAGCAAGGACTACCTGCATATGATATAATTCATTCATATATTGTGTATATTTACGTGCAAGACAATGTGTGTCGAGTCAGTGTTGAAATTTTGTTGTGCAATAATTCAAAAGTTTGCTTTATCTGAGAAAAAAAGTTCAAAACGTTCTTATTATAATTTTTATTAGAATTCTTTTAATGCGTAAAAAGATATAGAAAAAAATATATAGAAATCACACTTTTTTTTTTTAAAAAAAGGGATACAATAAAAAAAGAGAAGGAAAAGAAATACTTAAAGAAGCAACCTCTGATCTTCCTTACAGCACTTGCAACATACTTCTTCCATCAAGGTTACATCACTTAATTCACTTCATCCCATATTCAACTATTTTCTATCAGCACATCCAGAAATCATCAAGTCATTTTTATCCATTTTCAGCAAAAAAAAGTTCAGGCAGGGCTTCCAGTCTTTTTATAAAAGTACTTATTGTTCTATCCCTGATCAAATTGTTCAATGTTGACATTTCTGCTAATTTGGTCATCTTCACAGCCCACACCTCCATTATATTTTTCCATCTTTGTGCATACTGTGTAATAGCCTCACGGTAGTTACATATAGAGAACCAATCTTAAAAATTTCAAAAATTGAAGGTTCCAGAAAACCTTCAGAAGAGATAAATCTTGGACACAGATTAAAATAATTAGTTTCACTTAAATGTTTAAGTGGGGAAGTGGGTGGACAAGAAGCAGATAAACCAGATTCTTGGGAGGGAGACTGTATTACTGTTATGTAATCTTCCATCTGATTTTTTAAAAGATACAATATTGATTTTTTAAAAAAGCAATCACTTCTTATAACAGCTACATTCTTGGGTATGTCATCCAAATATTTTGTTTAGACTATGTCTTGAAGCTGATTTATTGATAACTACGGATAATAAGGGCATTCAGATACTAGCCACCATGATTTTGAAAGCTGATCTCTCACCTGTGAGGCCCCAAAAACCAAGAACAACATGTGGAGTTTCCTTTATTGCTCTTCACCTGTAGACAGAATCTTGCCAGACTAAAGCAACTATTTGCATATCTACAGATATACTTCCAGGATACTCTCGATAATGAGATGGGCAGCATATAGATTTATTACATACATACATACTCTGGAAAAAGCTAGGGAGGAGCCATTTTAGCCCTCTTTCTGCCATCCAGACTTTCCAAGTTCCGCTGCCTCTTTGCCCTCTGGAAAGCAGCCCCTCCCTCTTGGGAATCCAGGCTACATTCCACCACACTACTCTATCAACAACTAAATAGAGACAGAATATTTTATCTATTTCCTGAGATGATAAAGAGGAGATCTTACCAGTGGTTCTGTCTGTCTTAGCCTGTTGCCTTTATAAGCACTCACCAAGCAACAAGCCATCACTTTCAGTTAATTTGCAAGCCAAGATCATTGACATTTATTCAGTCTGTATTGAGGCCCAGGGTATCAATGAATCGGGCCTTGGTGAGTGAAAGAAAACAGAATTAAGGATTTCCAGAGACAAACATACTATAGCAGCAGGATCTGAAGGGAAAGCAGAGACATATTCAGAACAAAGCAGAAATGTTCCAGCAGTGAAATGCAACTTTAATTAAGTCACGTGGAAATGGGAAATATTGATCCAGCACCTAAGTTGCCCTTGGATAATGCTTTATCAAATAGCTTCCTTGCCTCCACCACAATAGAGCACAAATAAGAATGATTGGAGCTTATCAGTCCTAGTTATAGATCCTGATATTTCAAGACCACATCTGTGCCTTTATTTTTTGAATAGTTTGGCTCTGTAGCTCAGACTGACAACACCAGTGACCTGGTATTTAATCTGTAATCAGAGTTGTGGGAACAAAATGATCTGCAGTCTTTCATTGGGCCCAAAGGCAGGCCTGTATCAGTCTGTCTAGAGACCTATTTTTCTCTCTTCCTGACTGAAGAAATAACTGTAAGTCAAGAGCATGCCAATATAGTCTAGTTCCTGTATTTGAAAGTTCCTGTAACTTGAAGAATGGGAGACAGGGTTGGTGCATATCATGGCACTATCAGAAGAGAATCAGTTGACCTAATGAACATATCAGCCCTGTAAGACAGACCAGATTAAGAAGTCAATGTCATATAGGTTAGGACTACTTTTATTGCAAAAACTATTGAGTGGGTCATGTTGCTTTGTTGGAGGTGAAAGGATCATTGATTATGCTCCAAAACTTAGTATGCATATGTACACACAAATCGGTCTGTTTGTCTGTCTGTCCCTCTCATCAAAAACTCTCCCTTTTTATGACCCTGTAACCCCTTAAGGCTGGGTAGATTCAGGGTAACTGGATGGAACTGAGCATTTACTGGACAGATGCCCTTCCTGACTCCATGTGGAATTTGCAGCAGATTTTTTTTTTTGGGCCCTAGGAGAGAAACATCTGCTGCTACCTAGAATTAACCTTCCGAGTGAGTGTCTTTACCACTAGGCATTATGCTTCTCTCTCTCTCTCTCTCTCTCTCTCTCTCTCTCTCTCTCTCTCTCTCTCTCTCTCTCTCTCATCAATCTCTCATCTGTCTCTCATCTATATCATATACTATCTATCTATCTATCTATCTATCTATCTATCTATCTATCTATCTATCTATCTATCTATCTATCTATCTATCTATCTATCTATCTATCTATCTATCTATCTATCTATCTATCTATCTATCCATCCATCCATCCATCCATCCATCCTATCTATCATCTATCTGTCTCTATTTACGATTGTGCAATTGTTGATTTTTTTTTTTTTAATTTGGAAATGATGATACAGTGATGACCTTATCTTTGAGTGGTTGAAAACCCCTAGGAAGTGAAAAGGCAGCCCATCAGTAAAAATGAAAAGAATAAAGTAGATCCTAATGAATACTCTTGTGAATAGCTCAGTGCCTATTGAAGTTTAACTCTGCTACAAATGCCAGCTAAAAAAACCATTTTGGGGACCTCTGTCCACCAGCTGTTGCACATATCTCACAAAGAAAGGCAAAGAGATCTCGGTGGATATTTACTGGAATTTTAATAGTCAGGGCTCATTTCTCAAGTCAGCCCCTTCTACACCTGCGGCTGAACGTCATGCTGCCAAGCACACTGCCAGCTGTTTTCTGTTTTTATTGCCATGGGTTATTATTAAGTCTCCAGCCCTCATGGCTGTAGAGAAAACTATGAAGATGTGAGAACTGTTCCTGCTGTGGCCAAACAGCCCAAAGATTTCCTACAGCTGATATATAATACTGTTATTCTTTACTTATATAATCTCTTCATTCTGTTCTTTATATCCTCCTGTTATAATCTCTTTGAATCCTACTATGTTTCTGTAAGTATCCTTCTATTACTAGTTGACCCCGAAAAGAGAAATAAAATGAAATAAGAAAACTGAAAGACTAAACTATCAATTGGCACCATTTAGAATTTAGAAATAGAATCAAAATAAAATAACGGTCTAATAAACAAGCTTTTCTTTTGAGAAAGGAATTTGGACGAGGGGATAGATGGGGAACTCATCAAATTTGCGGATGACACCAAGCTGGCAGGAATAGCCAACACTCCAGAAGACAGGCTTAGGATACAGGAGGACCTGGACAGACTTGAACACTGGGCGCTATCTAACAAAATGAA